>NSJX01000015.1:1312-404618 GCA_002286715.1 Dentipellis sp. KUC8613
ATTGTGCTGTATACATAATTGTTGGGGCTATTGTATTGTATGCATAGAACATATAGTATATAAAGCTTCTTAAATTCCCAGAGCAATCATAGTAATAGCACCAATAGCACTGTCATAGCTCCAAGGGGAGAGTCTATAGCCTATCAACATAGAAACCTTACAAGTTATGAAGCACCATATTATAGTAAGAAAATTTTTTTAAGATGAGTTGGGAGTGGGCTGTCCCAGCCAGGGGAGATATTTCATCCCAGTTCATTATTACTTGGGTGTATAATATTAAGTTATGAAGTCTTGAAGTAATATCCCCCCTGGCTGAATCAGATCTGCCGCACTTGTGACGGCCCATTCCCAACTAGTAGTACTGGCGGATAAGAATAGTACAGTATCAGTCAGCGTATCAGTAATACAAAGGAAAATTAGTAATAGTCCAAGACGAAGTCAGGTGCCATAGGTCAGTCATGTGCTCGTATCAAGTCGTAACACGAGCGAGGAGAAAAGCAAGTCTCCCTCCGTTGAGATTCTCGGAGACGGGAAACCGAAGTCAACTTCACCAGTTGTGAGGGATGAACACCCCACACCTCAACCAGAATTGGTGCGTGCATACTCTCAGCTCGCGTTTCCCGCTGAATAACGCTCTCAAAGGTTACTCCTCATTTGCCTTGGGAGGACATTCTGTGGCCACCTTCGAACCCGAACAGGTTCCCTCTCATAGTATCCCGAGAGGCTATTGCTGCAGAGCAGGCCCGTGTCACACACATGGTGAACGAGAGCATGGCTATGTTTGAGATGACCACGGCAATCAAGCTCGAGGCTTTGGAGTTGCGCAGGCTCTGGCTCCTTCGACAGGAGAGTACTAGAGCAAATTAGTAGCCATGACTCTCTTGTAACCGTCTTCCAGCTACAACGATTACCTATGCAATCGTGTGACATATGATCTGTAGTTGTGGTGTCTTTTATATGATTTCAAGGATACTCGCAGGCTTACGAAACCGTGACCAGTTCAGACAAAAGCAATGCCCGCGGGAATACTACGGTAGGAGACATTTCTTCCAAACGAGACTTGGGTTGATTGACACATACAATGTAGTATGAACCATAAATCCGTTTGACTCTAATTCATACATATATGACTTTGCACAATTCTAAAGCCTGTCTCGAGAGTACGGAGACCCTGCCCAATGTCATTGTATACCCGCGGGGATCTCTGTTGTTGAACTAATTCAGTAGAGAATACCCGCGGCTAATGAGTGTCACATCTTCGGCCACAAGCGAACTAAACTCCTTAGCTGAGGTGCTGAGAGCCTTTTCATTCTTTTTCTAAGCAAGGTCGATCACCCCATATATACCAGCCAATCTCTTTCGTGGTTGGTCAAGAAAAAGAAGTTGTCTACCAAGCAAGAAGTCCGACATAAAACGATGGAAATAATACACCCTAGAAAACTTTCTGAGCACCGCGGTCCGTCGCGAATTAATCGGATTGAACGGTGTTTTGTTTTTGGCCGGCTCTTTCTTTTCCTCTCATTTGTCGAGTCGCACACTGGAGGGAACAACGACTGGTCTGAGACGGGAAAACTCAGAGCAGCAACAGATCCGTCTAAGTCAGTCCCCGAGGGTGGCCCCATCTATCACACACGATATCGCGATATCCTGGGCCCATCTATCTCCGACGGTGAACACTGACCATGGGCCCAACTATCTGACGTGAGACATGGTGTTCATTGGGCCCACCGATCAAGATCGATAGTCCCGATTGTGGGCCCATCAACGTGTAAGGAGGTATGACACTATGGGCCCAGCGAGGTAGAGTGCGGCTATATGCCATACTAGACTGGCGTGGGCCCACCCAATGGAATCAGAATCATGGAGGCTTGGGCCCAACATGACAGAAGGCCGGATGTGGAGCGTGGGCCCAACATGACGGAATGAAAGATGGAGGGCATGGGCCCATACTAGACTGGCGTGGGCCCACCCAATGGAATCAGAATCATGGAGGCTTGGGCCCAACATGACAGAAGGCCGGATGTGGAGCGTGGGCCCAACATGACGGAATGAAAGATGGAGGGCATGGGCCCATTCATTGTTATACACTATCGCTATGTACATGGGCCCAGATCGACTGGTCAAGGTACCTTAACCCGTTGTCAGGTGGGGTCTACCGTCTAACATGTACCTGATCGACTGCATTGTGTGGACTACGGGGAGCGCGAGCCGAGTGCAAAAACCCGTTCCTTGAGACACTGTGATGACTCGTGACTGTACGTGACGGTCTGGTACTCAGACTCCCCTCAAGCCTTATACTTCAAGCTATCTTCGTCTCTTTCAATATCTGCCTTGCCGTGTTCATGTCCTGCAGTTGCATGATCTCCTTTATCGACAATAATGGCAGGTTTGCAGGGATGAACGAGTGAGCCGCCGTCAACACCGGTCACTTCGTCACTTCGTCACAGCAAAGTCACTGGACGCCTATTTTGGCAAGTACACTGGACCTCAATGTCACCCCGAGGAGATCACCTCGTATTCCGAGCTCAATTATGCTTGTAATGCAAAAGTACTTGCTTCAATGTGTGTAAATAGTCTCCCCGTAGTAGCTTGCATTTTTAGAAGATTTTCAAGCATTATTTACACTGAGAATGCTCTATCTTAAAGACGTGCTCACGCCATTTCGGCTGCAAGTTGGTGTACATAGCATTGCCCTGCTTTATTCTCTGTTTCCACGAGCTTGAAATTTTTACACAACGGTGCCATGACTAACAAAAACAAAGTGTAAAATTTTCAGATTTTTCTGAGCACGAATGGCGACATTATCTCCGGCTGTATCAAGGACATGGGGTGGATCAAGGACGTGTGAAAGACTGTATGGCTCCGATGGGAGCCCTGGGCGCTTTGACGATTGGTCTCATTAGGATCCGATATCACAACCTTTGGGTTTAGATGCGCCTTCGATTCTGATACTAATAGATCTCACAGATACATATCACCCTACTCATCGTTTGAACGTGTTGAGCCTTTATTGCTATACTGGCGCGATTGATCTACGTATATAACGCCTTCTGCACGAGGCCGTTCATCCATCGACTTTGCTTCCGTTCGTCGATCTACATAACGTGAGTTTGCGTTCTGCTTCCGTGCCACACCTGCTTCTAATATCCTTGTTATGCAGACCTAGTTCCACGCGAGTAGTCGCCAACGCCATGTCATCTCAACCAACTACGGAGCTCCCAGAGCTCATCTCCCCAGATGTGAGGCTCACGCCACTGGAGCTCGTGTTGTCCAGCGCTGGGCGACAGCGCAGGCAGGTGACCCTGCCTGTGGATATGGTCGAGAAGCTGAACGAAGTGGTCACGTCATCGCCTGGTATCGGCGAGAAGGACTACGGCGGAGCCGACGATGCCGCCGAACAGTACGATAAAGAGTATACGAGCGTCCAGGAAAGGTGGCAGTTCCTTCCGGAGTGGCTGAGGCCGACGACGTATGAACAGAGTAATGCGATGCTTGGTATTGGTTCGTCTCTGTCATCACTGCTTCTGTCCTGATTTGCGCCTGATGCAACATGTGGCTGCGACAGTGACCACCGAAAGCCAGGAGAACACGCTTCGTTTGAAAGCACTGAAGATGCTTTCACCAGTGGTCCCCGACGATCCAGAAAGCAAGCGCGAGCTCGTTCAGCAGGTTCTGAACCTGATGCAGCAATTGATGCGGCAGATGGCTGGCGAGCTGCTGAATACCGGGACGCTACTGCAGGACCAGCGTCTGATCCAAGGGACGATTTGGGTGTATTGTACGTTCGAGGAGCGTGTGGAAGAGCTCAAACAGAACTGGATCCGGAGGAAGGCGCAGTAGCAGGTTCGTTCAGGTTTGTCTCCGGGAATTTCGTGTTATCACTTGGACATCTTTGTCGGCCCGTCCATTCCATCTGTTCAACGACCTGCTCGCTGATGTTAAGCCAAACTCAAAATTTAAACGACGTTTTGAGCAGTCACAGTATTCTTGGCTGTCTTTCTTCAGAAGCAGACTCATTCACGCTTACGCGTGTGAATCGAACTGTGGTCGGGTGTTGATGTGGGGATCGAGGTAAAGACCTCTTTAGCAATGCACGCAGTTCCCAACCTCCATTTGGTCCGCAAGCCACGTCTCTATCTCTCACTGCTGACAGGGAAGCTCAGTCAAACGACAGGGCCTTTCTATAGATACGTCGATGGGCGGTATATAAGGAGAATCTTTCTCGGCGTCCTTTGCTCAGACATGGCTGCGAAAAACTTCCGTGTTGCCATAGTTGGAGGTGGCGTCTGCGGCGTCGTATGTGCCATCGGTTTGCAGCGTGCAGGTATTCACGTCGACATTTTCGAAGCTGCGGTACGTGCCGTCTATTGAAGAGCTCATCCTTCAATATCTGACACGTGTCTGTTCAGACGAAATACGGTGAGGTGGGTGCAGGCATCGGAATTGGTACGGACCAGATATATCACGTATATCCTAGCAAAGCCTAATATTTCTCCACTGACAATCTGAACTATACAGGGCCGAACGCAGTCCGAGTGCTGCAGAAGCTGGATCTTCTGAATGATATCACTTTCTCGGAGGATGAGGAGCCACCCGCTGTTCGCCCTTTCAAGTATAAGTTTCCCCCAAGTGACGTCGGAGCTGTGTTATTCCAGGTGAACGTCCATCTTGTAGCTACATCGAACAGAAGTGCTTAGACACAGAACAGACTCCCGCTGGAGAGGATGACCTCAGCCTCGCAATGCATAGGTAGGTGATTGAATTTGATAAAACCGCGCACCTTGGCCCTCATGATTTTGGACCTCAGGGCATCTCTTCTCGACACGCTCGTGAAGTCCATCGACCCTGCATTGACGTCTACACACTTCAACAAGCGATGTACCTCCATCACCGAGTCATCTGCCGCTCAATCGACTGCGACTCTCCACTTCTCCGACGGCAGTACGCACGAGACCGACGTCGTCATCGGCGCCGACGGCGTGAAGAGTACGGTCCGCAATTTTGTTGCCGGCGAAGAGGCCTCAAAGAGTCTTGTATTCACGAACGGCATCGCGTATCGTGGTCTCGTCAGTATGGAGAAGGTGGAGGAGGCAGGGGTGAAGATCGAGGAAGATGTGTACGCCGTATGGATGGGCGATGGTGTTGTGCGCTTTTACTCTTTCGGTAGAGAAATTTACATCTGATCTGACTTTTCCTAGCATCTTGTCACATACCCGATACGAAACAAGACAATAGTGAGTCTGCTGCTCTGTCTTTTACTATTCGTGGTGACTCATGTTTGTGGGATTCATGGTAGCTCAACGTCGCTGCCTTCGCGATCGACTACAGCACACCTATGGGCCACAAACCTCGTCCTCCCGGAGAGCCGTGGGTCGTCCCCACTTCTCGAGAAGAAGTACTAGGCCATTTCAAAGGGTGGAACTGCGACGTCATGAAGATCCTCGAAAGCATCGAGCAGCCGACGAAGTGGTATGTGCATGGATTATATCCGCCTTTGGATTCGTTCGTCAGGGGGCGAGTTGCGCTCATCGGTGATGCGGTATTTACAATGGAGTTCTCTTGCGAAGGAATGCGTCTGACATGTCGGACGTAGGCCCATGCGATGCTTCCTTTCCTCGCAGCGGGTGCTGGCCAGGGCATTGAAGATGCATATGTGATGTCTCGTCTGTTGGCGCACCCACAAACAGATGCCTCTAATCTCGAGGTATAATCATGCCATTGGTCTCAAGCGGGGCTGACGGTTTCTACACTCACTACAGGAAGTATTGAGGGCGTATGATCGCTTCCGTGCTCCTCGCGCAAACGACATCTCGCTGCGAAGCAAGCGCTGCGGAGACACCTACGAGGGATATGGTCCTTCGGGGCCTAGTGCTCGGGGACGAGAAGCCGATATGAAAGGTATGTGGGAGGCAGTTTGGTACCATGATTTGGAAGCAGATGTAGAGGCTGCATTTGGGTGGCTCAGAGATGAGGGAATATGGTCGTAGAGGACTGATGATTGAAGCAGATATTACGTGCGCTCTGAATTCGTGGCAAAACTTTCGCTCCCAGATGTAATCTGCTGATCTTACACCTGGTATATGATCCCTTTGCTGAGGTGCAAAGCATATGTGCTTTGCGGGAAGAGGAGAATCCGTCGAAAGAACGTTTCGGGCTCCGCCGAGCGTAGGCTTGGGGCCGTCTTCTCAGTTCTGCTCAAAACAAAGATGTTTGCTTCCGGAGCGGCCTGTCTCGTCGCCACCCACTAGGCCCATTCACTAAGAGATGTGATTGCGAGCTGATGCGAAATTATTCTGGACACTGGGAGGCTCCGACAATTTGCCCAGCTGCCGTGCGTTGACCTTATCCTGGCACAAACGCCCAATCCAACTGTACGACATTGACGTGCGTGTTTCTCTATTTCAATCAGTATAACAACAGAGTGCGTATATTTATGATCTCGTGAATGACAGCGAAACTTTTTATCCTCTACTATGACCTGCGCATCGAGCGCGTCCGATCTTGTTGCGTAAACAGGACTAAAACGGATGACCTGCGCTTTGGACTACATTGATGTGAAGGTACGTGACATTGACTGTTGTATTGACTTGCACCTTTTTATAAACTGGATAGCAAATATTCATGCGTCAAACATTCTTCTGCTTATTGGTCACTTTACTGGGAAGGCTTGTTCTTCTTTTTTTTAGTCGGACTACGTAGGTCTCTGCTCATGGCGATCCCTAGCCGTCTGTGGTATTCATTGTGTCGAACCCAGCCATGAGTGTGCAATGGCCGCTCACCTCGCAGTCCATCTCTCATCCCCAATTCCACCCAACCGCTCTACTTACATCTCAGGTCAGATCCCAAATTTCTCGAGTGCGTCGTGGCCAGTCGTTGAACCGATGGATCAGTCTATATTTGCATTACGTTTGATCAACATCATGTTGACTGTGAAATCCGTTCCCGATCCTCACTGAGAGACAGCATTGAATATCGGCTGGCACTGCGAAAAGTCGACTGTTATGGGTTTCCTGTGAAGATCAGATCCATAATTGAGCGTGACTATGATGAGAAAAAAAGTCTACCTATCTCCAGAGTAGAAGCTACCTCAGCGTTATTCCTTTACATGAGAAAGCCTACTAGACTCCTTGATAGAAGCTCTACACATGGCGAAGAGGAGCAAGATGTTACGAATATAAGTGTTCCGTGATCTTGCAACATGCGGCAGTATACGATAGTGCCCGGGCCGGAGTGAGCCGGCGCCCGATATGGGCGGTTCAGCCCCGAGTCTCTCTCCTCGTCCGTACACCTCCTTCCCCTCCACACGCCGCCCGTAGGTTCCACCGATCTCGCTAGGCAAGACGAGATCAGCACTTGACGGGACGTTTGGCGCGTACGTACACGATTCTACGCGTCCAGAGGCCAAAGGCGAGCGGGGAGAGGCAGCGCATATAGGTACCTTTCCACTTCACTTTGCCTGGATCGAGGATCGAGGAGCACCTAGTCTCGAATCCTAAGGTGAGCACGCATAGAAAAATTGGGTATTCTTTGGACTCATAGCGGAACGACGACAATCCCACGACGTGCAATCATTCTTATCTGACAGTTGGACCGGTTCGCATGGTACCAGGTTTCCTGTCCAACGCGTATCTGACCAGCTCCCCCCAACTTGAACTTGGACTAGGCAGTATGCGCATTTGGTATCTCCGAGATGGACTGCATTTTGACTGCATGCGATCTCACAGGTTACAATGCATTCGATACTGTCGCGCTTCCGAACCAGGGCCATTAGCCAAACCACCACTGATTCTTCCCAGTCCGGACCAGGACCCATCACGCCCACGAATTTAACGACAGACCCTCATGTTTTTCCACCTTCAACTCCTGCTAAGCCGTTCGTATCTCCTATCGAACGCAAGATATACCCCGACGTCAACTCTCTTTTGGAAGAATATTCTGCGCAGCCGTCTCCCATTGATAACACGCCAAGTCGGAGGCATTCCATTGATGGCGTGGCAGTAACTCCTTTGCGGCCTCGCAGGCCCAGCTTGCCTATCACTCAAGCATCCCCAGTGCGTGAGGAGGAAGAAGCCCGAACACGCTCAGACACCCCGTCCTCCGTGGCCCAGTCCGCGAAGGCAGGCGGAAGTCGCTTTCTCTCCCGCATCTCGTCCATCACCGCGCCTGGAGAGTGGTCTACCTTTGGCCGAGTCAAGAAGGCCGACACCTCCATACCCAGCGAGTTCGGCGAGCAACCATCGGCTTGGCGCTCCCGCGTCGCGAAGAGCAAGGAACGAGGGGGCAGCACTCGCTCGTCAACGACACAGAACCGCTCACGTCCGTCAACGGGCCCCACGGCGTCATCGAAGACGCCCAGCCGCAAGTCCTCTGACCGCCATTTGAACGTCGATGATAAGGAGAACAGCGATGTTATACCCAGCCCGCCATCCTCTCAACCGCAGTCTGATGCATATACGCCGTCAAGCGGAAGGCCGCGGTCGAATACAACACCTGGGTCTCACGCGCAATCATTCTCGTCGCGCTTCGCGCGCATCTCCACGCCAGTTGCTCGTCAACTCGGCTTTGATTCGCCTCGCACCTTCGGCCATCCTTCACCACACAACCGCGGTCGTCCGGACGCGTCGCCACCACCACCGCTTCCGCCTCTGGACCATCCCGAGCTGGCGGCGACGCTGCTTCCCCGATCGCAACCGGATGCCATGAGCAAGCCTCTGGACACGGCGCTCTTCCCCCAGAGCAAGACGTTCCCTCCTCGAACCGGAGGTGCTGATGCTCGCCAGCGCTCCCACAGCAACAGAGAAGAAGCAGAGCCGCATTGGCCAGAGAATCGCGCTATACGACCGTATCGCAGCATGCCGCGCGCACAACATATCTTCCATTCCTCTGCCTCCAAAGCCTCGAGTCAGCCTCTGACGAGTAGCCGGTCCCCGCGGTCGACGCGTCACGGGCGCCGCGTGAGTGCGGACCTGTTCGCGCGCCAAGCGGCGTCGGGCGTTGCGGCTGACAACCGCGACGAGCCCGCCCAGGGCTGGGCCGCGCGTGTTTCGCAAGAGATGATTCGTCTTGCGCTCGACGGCGGTGACGGCAATCCGGCCGGCGGGTCGGGCGGCCGGGCGGGACCGGCAGCCGAAACTGGAAACAAGGATACGGCACGTGGCCGGAGCGGGCCTCCCGCGTCGCCATCTCAGCCTCAGCCTACATCTTTTCCCGCCCATCCCCCCGCCATCCCGCCCCTCTCTCCCTCCCTCTTCGCCTCCTTCGGCCTCGACGCCAGCCCGAAGCGCGATTTCGCAAAATACCCAGACGGGCTTCCATCGCCATCGGTGTCCCCACTCGACACGTCGACCAAGCGCGAGGACAAGGGACGAGCAGGAGGCATGCAGGACCCGGACCAGTCGTTTCAAAACAGGCTGCGAAGCACGCCCCCAAGCGGCCAAAAACCTCTGCGCAGCTCGTTGCGCGTCAAGTCAGCCACCGGTCCTGGGTTCGCGTCGTCTTCACGAAATTCGCAGTCGCCCGGGACTCCTGTCCAGACGACTCCGACCGCGCACTTTGCTCGATCACTCAGCGATCCCTCCGCGTTTCAGACACCCGAACGCTCGGATCGCGCAAAGGGAAAGCGGAAAGCAGAGGAGGTCGACGTTACGCCGCCTGAGCAAAAAGCATCTGGACAGAAGGCCACCTCCTTCCAACTCCCCTCTGACCCTCGCAGTACGTGTATTTTACTCTCTCGCTTGAATGATCGCGACTTACGTCTATTTTAGCCCACCGCTCCTCGACTCCTCCGCACGCGCCCTCGTCTTACCACCGCAAACGCGCTCGTTTATCCTCCCCGCTCCCTACCCCCGTCCACTCGCGCCCGGGCTCCGCGCAGCCGCAGAACCTCACCGCACACAACACTGGCACCGCGTCCAGTCGCACATCGTCGCGCCACCCCGCTGCCAATGCGAGCTTCACGCGCGGCACGTCCATGCGCTCTGCGCGCGCGAGCATCGACCGCGGCTCCGACCGCGACCGCCGCCAGAGCCTCTCCGGCGTGTCTATCCCTATCAGCGCGCTCGTCACGCCGCACGCGCCCTCTGTCGCGCGCACGTCACAGTTCCACATGCGCGATCCTCGTCGGCCGCCGAAGAAACTGGAGACGCCGTGGTCGCTCCGGCGTCGCACCGATGAGGAGGACGGCTCGCCTGTCCAGGCGTGGCTCTTCTTCATCGGGTTCGTGCTCTTCCCGCTCTGGTGGCTGGCCGCTGTCCTGCCCACCCCTCAAACGCGGCAGGTAGGCGGCTCGGATACGGAGAAGGCGGTCACGCTTGATGACCCGCAGATCGAATTCGGTAAGTCTTGTTCTCCTTGTACTGTGCCGTCTTTGTATGGGAAGTGGAGATACTGAGTGCGGGTCATCGCTGCAGACGCAAAGTCATGGCGCTTCCGATGTCGAATCATGTCGGTGGTGTCGCTGTTCACGTACATCCCCTTCATCGTCCTCGTCGCCATCTTCGCGCCGCGATAGCAGCCGCACACGCCACACAGCAAAACACACGTGCGCCACGCACACCACTGTCGCTTTCCAAGCTCTTCCGTTCCCGTTCGGTATCGCTGTCTGTCTCTTATGTTTCCCAGGGACCGTGTTGTCTTGTCTGCCGTCTGTGTTTTTATTGCCTATGTGTCTTGTGCCCCGCCCCGCCTCGCCCCGGACAATGTGGCGTCTGCTGTTTGGCTGTTGTCATTCATTCTTTTGTTATACCCCATGCATTGGACACCGCGCGTGCATTTAATACCTAGAGTCGAGAAGTAGTCGTATGTGTTTGTTAGATAGCACCCGTACACTGTACATATCCCCCCCCGCACCCGCACTACCCCCCATCCCCACCACCTCCACCAGTTACAGTAGTTAGTTAGCCAGGCGTGGCGTGTATTGGTTGAGTCGCCTGGTCGTTACGAGTCTCCGCAATTGTGAATATGCAATACACTTTCCTGAAATACAGTGAAATGCTTGGCCTTGCGATGGTGAACGCGGAGGAAGACTGTCATTAACCCATCACGCAGCCTACCCGAGTTCGTCCACATAGCACTGCCGGCGGTTCCCCCGCCCCGTCAACTTGTCCGATTCCACTACACGGACTATGCGATGTCATCTAAACTTACAGGATCCCTCTGCCTTATGGAGGCTGTTCAGCAGCGCTTTCCCAGCCCTTGATATTCCTCCTCTAGAACGGACCATCCCGACAATATCATGATGCCATGCTTCCCGGAGTCGCCGGACACCACGTTGCATACGCACCTTGCTTGCAACTTATACCCTCTCGCCCCTGCGTGGGGCGCTCTTCACGACCCCGGTAACGACTCTGATACCCAAGACCTAGTAGAGCTTGAAGCGTTGAATCAACACGGAGGACATGGAGGCGCGCGAGCGCTGCAAGAAGTTATGGCATCAACTATCCGAGGCACTCAACTTTTACCGCATCCACTGGCTATTCTTGTGAGCAATGGCGGAAATCCCTCGTCTCTGTTCTGCCCTGGAGCCTTTTAACTGACGTCTTCTGTATGAAACGTGCCTCTGCGTACTGTCATGGGATTCCAGTATCATTGCCCCGCTCATCCTCTCCGCGATCTTCTTCGCCTCGAACGGCCGCTTCTCAACAACCTACACTGACGCGCTCTTCGCTTGCGTGAGCGCGATAACCGGAACAGGGCTCCTCACATTCGACTTGAGCGGCCTGACAGCATGGCAGCAGGCCATCATCTTCATCCTCAGCTTCGTAGGGAACCCGGTACGTGCCCGCCACACCCCCACCCCGCACCGCCTCTCCGCCCCGGAGCGCTCACCTGCGGCTCGTCTAGGGCGTCGTCGCGTGGTTCGCGGTGTACATCCGCCGGCGCTACTTCAAGAAGCACCTCTACTTCATCGTCAAGACCGAGTTCGAGCGCACCAAGACGCGCGAAGTGTTCCCGTCCCCGAGCATGTTCGTCCCGCGCGGCCGCACGCGCACGCACACGCGCGCGGGCACCGCGCTCAACGAGAGCAACACCGCGACGCTTGTCGGCTCGCAGCACTTCCAGCCGGGCATGGTGCGCCGCGTGGACACGCGCCCGAAGCTGGTCAACACGGAGGGCTTCGTCGAGCCCGTGCCGGGGAGCCCGACGCAGCGCTTCGTGGACAGCTCGCCGGAGCGCATGCAGTCGCACGAGTTCTCCAGCGGGCCGGACGGGGAGGCGCGCAAGCAGGAGGGCGCGGGCGAGCCGGGGATCGTGAACATCGACGGGGTCATCGAGCGCGATTATGGCGCGGAGGGCCTCGCAGGGCGGCGGCCGCAGGTCGACTTCGATCTGCGTAGGCGTAAGTGCGCTCTTTGCCCGGCCGCTTTGGGAGCTGACAGCCGCTTCGATCTGCGTGATGCAGGGATGACGCGCCGCGCTACGGTGACGGGCCAGCCGGTCATCTTGCAGACCGCCTCCTCGAAGCACCAGGATGACGACTTTGGCGGGTTCGGGAACCCGCTGCAGATTGCCCACGCTGCGTTCAAGCGCTTCATGCCCGCCACGCATGAGCGGCTCAAGCGTAAGATGACTATGCCTGCGGTGGCGACGCTCGTGTCGACACATAGCCTGGCGAGCGGCATGGTGCCTGAGGGTGCGCGTCAGGTGCCGTATCTCTCTTTCGAGGCGCGTGTAGGGAGGAACTCGCGGTTTCATGGGTTGACGGATGACGATTGCGAAGAGCTCGGAGGAATTGAGTATCGTGCGCTGACGGCGCTTCTGTGGATTGTGCCGCTTGTGAGTCGCCGTTCCTTCCAGGACAGGATATTGACAGAGAGCTGACCATCGAGCATTGTCCTTCTTGGACAACTAGTTTGTCTTCGGCTCGATGCTGATTCCGTTCGCTGTTATCGCGCCGTACATGTCCATCTCGCGATGGAAGAGCAACTTTCTTCCCCCGCAGCAGCATCGGGTCATCGATCCTGTCTGGTAAGCTTGTACCCAGATGCTTGGTTTGGAGTTGCCGATGATTGACTTCGCAAAAGGTACTCTGCATTTGAAGTCATGGGCGCTTGGGCGAACACTGGGATGTCACTCGTAGATCAAAACCTGGTACCCTTCCAGAGGGCTTATCCGTTGCTCTTGATGGTTATGTATGTCGGCCTTGCTGGAAACACTGCATTCGTGAGTTTTACACACATGCGTGCATAATGGGAAGTCATCTAACAATTTACAGCCCATCCTGTAAGTATGTCAAGCCTGCTCTTGAACCCAGCTCATTACTTTCCTTTCCCGCGACCCTTGCAGCTTGCGACTCTTGATGTATGTGTATTTCATTTGATCGGTCCACCTCCTGGAGACAGGCTCTGACATTTACCCATGTGCAGCTGGGTCATATACAAATGCTGCCCGAAGACATCCCAGCTCCGCGAAACGCTGCACTTCCTCCTCGACCACCCGCGCCGCTGCTTCATCTTGCTCTTCCCCGCGCGTCAAACCTGGTTGCTCTTCATATCACTGATTTTCCTGAAGTATGCCTTCGCCTTCCATTTGCAGACCTTGCACCGGTACTGACTAGTGTCGACATCTAGCATCACGGACTGGTTTTTCTTCTTGATTCTTGACCTTGGCAATCCGACTGTCGATGCTATACCTGTGGGCATCCGTGTGCTTTTGGCTGCTGTTCAGGCCGTCGCGGTGCGACTTGCCGGGTTCCAGACGTTATCTATAGCGGCACTTGCACCTTCTGTCAAGTAAGTAGTATCCTTCTCGTTGACCGTTGTTCGATTATGAACGATCCTCCTACAGGGTTCTGTACCTCATCATGATGTACGTCTCCGCATATCCCATAGCTATGAGGTATGTGATTACCACCCACATCTTACGCTCCTGTAATTGTAAGTCCTAACATTCCGATAATAGTATCCGCGCAACGAACGTATACGAGGAAAAGTCGCTTGGGGTATTCGACGAAGAGAGTGATGTCGAGGAAGAGGAGGACCAGGATGACGCCCAGTACTCGGAAAATGACACGCGGGTCTCAATCCTGGGAAGGTATCTGGGTCGCCATATACGGCGGCAGCTGGCTTTCGGTGGGTCATGCATTCCTACGTTTTTGGCTCATTTGAGTAACCGTATTGCCCATTCAGATCTATGGTGGCTCGCCGGGATCCTGTTTCTTATATGTATCATTGAGGTGCGTTGTGTGGTTCGTGTTCATGCCTTTCATACTTATTGGATCTGTAGCGAGACGGTCTGAACAACCCTGACAATGCCACGTGGTTCAACATATTCACCGTCAGTAAGTGCAGCCCGCG
Source organism: Dentipellis sp. KUC8613 (assembly GCA_002286715.1). Taxonomy (NCBI): domain Eukaryota; kingdom Fungi; phylum Basidiomycota; class Agaricomycetes; order Russulales; family Hericiaceae; genus Dentipellis; species Dentipellis sp. KUC8613. The sequence continues at coordinate 15,607 of NSJX01000015.1, forward strand.
ACCTGAGGCTCCGGCTGGTGGCTAACTGTATTATTTTGCAGTGTTCGAACTGGTTTCCGCCTATTCGACAGTTGGCCTCAGCCTTGGGATTCCTACGGTACGCTCACCATCCATTCGACACTCATTTATGCTCACGTAGAACAGGCAAACTTTGCATTGAGCGGAGCCTTCCACACACTGTCGAAGCTGCTCCTCATGCTTGTCATGCTGCGCGGACGGCATCGCGGCCTCCCGGTCGCCCTCGACCGCGCAGTCCTGCTCCCCAAGGAATTCCTGCAACGCGCGACGGAGAAGGCAAGACAGATGAAGAGGGAGGAGGCGAAGGAGAAGTATCTAGCGCTCAAGCGGCAACATGAGTCCGAGAAGGCAGGTCTGAAACGCGGGCATCATTGATCTTCTGATATCTTATCTCGATTGACCGGGAGGACTGGATTGATATTATTTGCATAGACGTTATGATATCGTATAGTAATACTAATGGAACCCTTCGCTCTCAGGCCGATTACTTTCACCCAACGTCCTTTGGTCAAGAGGCAGCTTGCGGTCGAGACACGGGGAAGCATCAGCTGTCAAGGGGCATCTGTGACCGGTCTTGCAGGAACATTGAATACGTCGGCGTTCCGGGCATCCTAATAATATTTCATGCTTTGAACGGCCATTGAAGACGTTTGGAGACTGTATTGGGCGTCTTCTGCTGCTGTGCTCTCTTCGGAACCAGATAAAAACCTCTTCTCAAAACTCTGGAAGTGTGCTCTCGCCTCCGACATCCGCGGCACGAGGCCGAAGCTGTTCCAATCCATACTCCACCTTACTGACGACGCGTGCTAACCAAGCCTCAACCCAGGCTTCGTCATCGCCTTCCAGCAACTCGTGCTCAGCTTCGAGCCCTATAGAGACATGTGTATCAGGATCTCAGGATGACACACGAGATGTTCAGAAGAGCATGAACTGACAGGCCTCGGAAACCAAGACGGCTACATCAATGTCCAGAGCGCAAATCCAGTCGTTCCAAGCTTCCTCAGTTTCATCGTCACTTTCGGTGATGGCTTCCAAAGTGTGCGTATACCCTGCTAAAAGCTTTCTCCCCGCGGAGCCCGGCGGCTTGCTGGTTGTCACCGCGGGGAGGATGTCGCCTTTCATTGTCTATGAGATTCTTGACGCTGGGTAATTTGAGGTTTGGACGTTAGGGTAGATAGTTTACGCACGTTACAATATTACGGTCAGGTCGTTCCAGAGTCTGGAAGGCAAAGTTTTCCACGAAGGCTCGGTACGTTTAAATACCCGCCACACAACAATAACTACCAATCTGTCTGCCGAAAGCGAGTACAAGGCTTCCGCATGAGGTGACGTCCATATATAGTCTGCATGGTTTTTTCTTGACAGCCATAGCTACCATCCTTGTTCCATAATTGGGAGAATATGTAAAGATACTAGTCCTGGGAAACGGGTTTAGTCTCCACCATCGGATGCAATACTCGAGACAACCGTAGTCGATAACTCTCGAGTGGCCATGGTGGGGAGCTGCAGCACAAGTGACGCCGGGACCCCGGCCGTTACCGACGGCAACATCCGGGTCCGTGTAACCGGGATTTGGGAGATGCCCGCATCTCTCTCCTGTCTCCCGTCTCTGCTCACTGCACAACATTGCAGTGGTCCTGATTGCTCTCATCATCTATATTTTAAAGCAATTGGATGCATTGCTTGGCTCTTTCTTTGACTTTTCGGACCTACTCATCTACGTATCGGACTCTGTGACTTGATTCGTTGCCGGTGTCGCCCTCGACGTGTGCAGCAAACCCGAACTCGTGTCGCCGTCGCTCCCAGATCCAGGAGTCTCGCCGATTTTATATCACCTGGACCGAGGAGCTCGATCACATGGCGATCACCCATCGCCAATCGCGGATGTGAGACAGTCTTCGAGAAACGAGGCACGCAGACAATCCTTATTGTGTTGACTAAGCACCACCATGCTGCCCGCCATATTTATTCACGAGCCAGGGCCGGGGTGGCCACACCCACAGATTACCGTCAAGTCGTTCTCCCATTCCTCTTTCCTCATATCTCTTACACCGGCCTGGCGCTGGTAACTGTTACAATACTGGAGCAGCTTTTTGCAGGAGATCATTTCTATCGTCTTACAGAATCTTGCTATGTCGGCACAGATCTACTCGCCTCAAGGCCTGAAACAGTGCATCAACCCTGCTGGCAGGATCGGATACGACGCGGCGGATCTTTCGTTCAATACTAGTTCTTTCGGTCAACGGTGAGCTGCATGCGGAATGTCGGTTTGTGCTACGCTCATCCAAACATACAGTAACCCTTCGTTTGCGTCCTCTTCATCGGATATCGACAACGTTTTGGAAGCTTTGAGTGGCCCATATGACAACTCCTTCGGGAGCTCCTATCGCACGGCGTCTACATTGAATACGTACCGAACTTCATCATCGGCGCATGATCCGTTGGAGACATTCTTCTCGATTCCTTTGGATGGCATATTCGGCGACTCTTCGAACCTTCCGTCCTCCAACGCTGATGGCGCTTTGCAATCGTCAACTTCCACTGATATGCAAAACGCGTCCAACGCTATCACTTCTGGCGAACCTCATTTCACAATCTTAAACAACATTCCGGCTCATGGAAGCCAGGAGTCACAGCAGCCAGAACCCAAGAACCCATCACTCATGCCAGCGTTCTTCGTCACCCCCCATGATCTTCTCCTAACTCCTCCGTCGTCGTCCCGAGCCACACCACTTGTTCCCGATCCTCCATCAAGTGCAGAAGACAGGAAACGCGCGCCATCTGTATCTTCGGACTGCGAACCTGAATCAAAGCGCCCTCGGAGCACCAAGAGGGCTCACGACGCAGACATGAAGAAGTGGCATGGAAGGAAGCACAGGTCGTCGCAGAAGGAAGTGCTCGACAAGCTCTGCGATGCCCTGTACTCCCCGGAAGATTCTGCGCCACGCTACAAGCTTCACTGTTTGAACAAAGGTATGTCTCGACTCTCGAGGCCCCAATGTCACTAGACCACGATTCTGACACGCCTCTCCCGCTCAGCGTTAGAGCACATCTCCGACTCGATGAGAATGGCCGACGTTCGCGCTTTGGAGGAGGACTACAAGAAGCAGCTGGCGGAAAAGGACGCCCAGCTGAAGGAGCTCAGTCGGGGGATGGAGGTGCTGCGTAATGCGTTCATATCTGTCGCAGGCCAGGACGCTTTCCGCAGCTTGCTCGTTGGCAATTGAAACGTTTCTACGCATCGTTATGTTTCCGAATAGTTCGTCATTCATCATGTATTCAACCATGGACCCCCGCTTGGGCTTGTCACTCATTACAAACGGACTATGTACTATACTAGTCACACACACTGTAGCGCGAGCGTCTCAAATATCTGTACCACTCCTTCATCACCATGTATACCAGCCACTCCTTTCGTCTCGGAATTATCATTGCGATTGCTATCAGCTCGAATACTGCTTTGCACGAGGAATTCAAGCGCGATCCAAGTTCTGACCACCTGCTCGACAGTGAGACTATCAATCGCCACCGCGATGCGTTGGGAGACTCGAGCCCAGAAATCTGCGGATGCGCTCTCTGACCCCCTGCGGTCCTGGAAATGTGTAGCAAGATGGCAATGCTCATTGACGACCTGTTCGAGATTTGGTACTGTATCATGGTCTAAAATGTGCTCAGGTAAACAGAGGCATCGAGACGAAGGTAGCGGCGAACCTATATGAAAAGGATCGATGCCTGCATGCGATAAAGCCCATTTGGCTACCTCGTCTGCACCAGGGTCGGCATCCTCGTGAATTGTATACAAGAACCTCGAATTCGCCTGCTTGTAGACCGGAGCTTTCACGGCATGATTCTTCGCAAGAGGCAATTTCAACTTGTCACCGGATTCAGGCGGCGAAATTCGTATCTGCTTGCTATAAAGCACCTTCACAGCGACAGCTTGAGGTCTACCCGAATATGTGAAAGGCGTAGGTGCAGGTATAAGGCGGGATGAGGTGTTCCCCATGTTGTCAGGTCTTGGGCTGGTGTGGCTGCTGTCTGGGATGGCAAGCAATGTCTGGAACGGGCGATTGGGGCTCGAGACGAACAGTAGACTGCCCATTTATACCAACCCAGCAGTGCTGAACACAATACTTGCCACGCCGTGATACATACAGGCTGTAACTCTGTTTGAGAACAAGGATACCTTATTGCATTACCTTGTCCTGGATCGAGTAACCACGTTTAACGATCAACATGAAGCTAGAAGGAGATACGCACTTTTGTGTTCTGGTCCTGCGAGGCAGCGCTACGGACTCCGCTACGACAAAGCCAGTCTCTTGCAACTTCAGCGTATCGACAGGCGTGGTGGCTCACTTAGATTATAGACGAATTTGCCCAAGAGCGACCTCCACCAGGCAAGAAGGAGTACGAGGACAATCGCACTCTCACAAACAAGCACAGTTTTTACTGATTCGTCAATACCAACCCAGCACATACGTTCGTCCTTAGGTCCAGGTCTTCTGTTCTCTGAGCCACTCGAAAGCAACTTCGACGTCCGCGTCCAAATCATGGTGCCAAACCGCCTCCCACATACCTTTCGCATCGGCCGAACGGCCCTGAGAGCTAGGTCCTGATGGACCGTGGCCCTCGAAGATGTCGCGGCAGCGTTTGCTCCGAAGTGCGACATCGCTCGCGCGGGGAACTCGAACGAGGCTATACGCTTTCAGGACGGCCTATCGCAAACAAGGATGTGAGTTTCGTCGAAAAAATTTGTTGGTTTGTAATCTTGGGGCTTACCTCGAGGTTTGAGATGTTTGTTTGAGGTTGGGACAGCAGGCGAGCTATGACATACGCGTCTTCGATGCCTTGGCCAGCTCCGGCGCCGAGGAATGGCAGCATCGCATGTGCCTATCACCAACGTATCAATGTCGACTGAACGTGCCGTATAGGCAAGCTACGTACCGCATCCCCAATTAAGGCGACTTGCCCTTTGACATATGAGTTCAGAGGTGGATACATCCCATGTAGGAACCATTTCGTTGGTTCCTGCAAGCACTTGAGGACCGCCATAGGCTCGTCTCTCCACCCTTTGAAATTATCCAAGAGTTCGTCTTGAGAAGCGGGGAGAACCCAAGGTTGGCCAGGGGGAGGAGCATTCTGCCCCATCGGGACACTGTAGTCGGTGACAACACTCGAGACGCTGAGCTGGGGCGAAAGACAAAATCAGTCGTGATTATAACGCGACGGACACAAAGATCTCACCAGGGTGTCATTCCGAACTGGGAACATCGTCAAACACTGTAAGAAACCTAGTCAATGTGTCATACTTTCGAGCTGATCGGCGAGGACATACGCGGTCATTGCCCATCCAAACTACAGATCCACTATCGTCGACTTTGATCTCTACCCCCATATCTTTCACCCTGTTCATACGAACGAGGCCTCGGTAGACGACCGTGTTTGTGAACGTGGCATTCTTCTGGGGGGAGTCTTCCCCAACAACGAAGCTACGAACCGTGCTCTTGACGCCATCCGCGCCCAGGACAAGGTCAGTCTCATGGGTGGTGCCGTCCGCGAAGTGGAGGGTAAGGCGAGGTCGGGTGCTGGTGGATTCGCTGACGGAAGTGCATCGCTTGTTGAAGTGCGTGCGCGTGAGGGCGGGATCGATAGACGCTACCAAGACGTCGAGAAAGGATGCCCTTCAAAATCAATGCAATGAGCATATCTATGACATTAGATCGTATGGGTTCACCTGTGCATCGCCAGACTGAGGTCATTCTCGTCGACGGGAGCCTGTCGACGTGTGCATGTGAGCATCATTGATCCAGGGCACGGAAAAATGGTTTACCTCGAAACATAGGCCGGTTTCACCTGTTCCGAAGACAAACTTGAACGGTCGGGCAGAGGTAGGTTCTGCTTCTTTGGACAGAGCAGCCATGAGATCGAGCTTTCTTAGGATGCGGACTGCATTAGGACCTGAAAGATCGTTCAGCAGTGAAAACCAATAGGCAATCAATTTCATACCAATTCCAAGGCCTGCGCCGACTTCACCGTATCTCGACTATCAAAACTCCTGTCAGCCACAACAAGAAATAATACAAGGACAGAATAAGGTACCGCAGCTTCAAATATGTCGGATTGAATACCCGTTTGCTGTAGAGCAATAGCACAGACCACTCCGCAGACACCGCCTCCGACAATGGCGACGCGGAAGTCCTTGGTGCTGGACGGAGACATCTCTGTATATGTTGGTCAGCTCAACGGAAGAAGACGAAGCAGTCCTTTATGTACTTGCCTCGGGCTGAGCCCAACCATTGGGTTCTACGAGACTCAGAGGTGCTCGGGTCCGTCCGAATGTCATCGGTGAGAATGTATGAGCGCCACCGAAGCAAGCTGGGGACAAAAGGAGATAAGAAGTTCAGTGATTGTATGACAGGAAATCAGTCATGATGGATTGTTCTCGGATAGGACTATACTTGCCTTGTTCATGAAAACGGCTATGTGGATTGAGAAGGGATTAGCCGCGCAGTAGTCATTTCGAGCGAGATCACAAGGGAATATATGTCGACCACTTCCACCAAGAGATTGAGCTTATCTTAAGAAATTACGCCCGACTATATGGCAAAACACAGCACTCAGGCCCAAGTCTTCATAATATTGGAGAATCAGCAGACCTTGACGAGGCATGCCCTGGGACAGTCACTGCCGGCGCCATTTGAGCCGTTCCGCGCAGAAGTGAAGAGTCTGGAACCTGTATAATTCTCCGCTTTGTGATACATGTTGTAGAACTTCGAAGCTATGACAAGAAGTGGTTGAAGCCAAGGTGAAGTAACAAGGCGCACTCAGGTAGCAGCGTGCTGAAGGGATTCTGATAAGTGCTTATCTCTTGATAGCAGCACTTGTTGATCAAATTGTCACCAACAAACGATTAGCACGATCGGGAGATGCCGCGTCACCATTACTGTGTGTTGAAGTGAAGGCCACCATTCCTTCATTTGACGCCTACATATCTATTGTTCCTCGCTATCACCTCACACTATCCCATCGATCATCGCGAGCTCAGGCCTCAAGGCTTTTGGCTTGTTACAATGCGCACATGATGCTCAGGACTGAGGCGTCGACGAAAGTACTCTTACTCTTTGCTACTTCACATAGACCTCTTTGGATTCAGCCATGGAACGACTGGGGAAATTGCTCCACCGCTTGCACAAAGAACTAACTTTCTATCGTATACATTGGCTATACTTGTAAGCCATAAAATGATATGTTTGATTTATCACTGACACTCTGAAATTCCAGTATTATAACACCATTGGTGCTGTCGGCCATATTTTTCGCGGCAAACGGCGCCTTCACCATTTCCTACACAAATGCCTTGTTCTGCTGTGTCAGTGCAATGACTGGCACTGGTCTTGCGACAATAGATTTGAGCAGTTTGACGGGATTTCAACAAGCTATATTGTTCGTTATATCACTCATCGGTAGTCCGGTAAGCAACCCGTTTCTCTCGCAGTATGTCTTATATATACACAAATCAGGTCGCGGTGTCTTGGGTCGTGGTGTTGGTGAGGAGACGATACTTCATTCAACACCTCGAATGGATTGTCAAATCCGAATACGAGCGCACCAAAACACGAGATTTGGTCGAACTCCCTCGCGGTCGGACGTCTTCGGTGCAATCCTCACGCCCACACGCCACGTCTGCGACAATGACAGCGACGGAGAAGAGTGGAAATGTTGCGACTGCGAAGTCGCGCCTCGACTCGGAGAATCTGACCAGGCGGTTTCGGCCTGACATGGTTCGTCGTGTGGATGCTGTGCCGCAGCGCATCGCGTCCATGGACATCGGGTTTGGATTGGCGCCATATCCGCACGTCGAGACCGTTAGGCATTCGGGGATCCAGGAACCCGTCTCTTCACAGGAAGCTCTTGACCATATGCCAAGAACACCTCAAACACAGATCGGGTTCAGTATTGGACGAGGTCACCTATCACGTATTTCACTCGCCAGTGTGTCTGCTGACAGGCAATTCAGAACCACCTCATGCGGATGCCGCACACTTTCAGGCCAATAGGATGCATGAGGACTACAACCTAGGACACTTCGTGCATCCTGTCAAATTGATCGACAGAGCGCTATACAAGCTATTTCCTGGTATGCACCGGAGAATCAGGCGTACCATGACGATGCCTGCGACATCTACGTTGGTGTCGGACCGAGGACACATTCCCGACGGTGCCCGCCCCGTGTCATACTTTTCATTTCCCGTTCGTGTGGGTCGGAACTCACACTTCCGTGGCCTGTCAGAGGACGATTACGATGAGCTCGGGGGAGTTGAGTATCGTGCACTCAATGCACTCCTGTGGATCGTCCCTTTGGTACGGCCTTCTCGTCCTTCAGAACTGAATAGAACCTCATTCGATGAACAAGTACCATTTTGCTTCCCTCTTGATTCCCTTTATCGTCATCGCTCCGTACATGTCTATGTCAAGATGGAAACCCACATTCCACCAGCCCTTGCAACACCGTGACATCAACCCAGTGTGGTAAGGCTCAGTTGGCGCTCGCAGTGCTAAGCTGACGTTGGGCTTCGTAGGTACTCTGCCTTTGAGATCGTAGGCGGCTGGGCAAACACCGGCATGTCCTTGGTCGATCAGAACCTGATTCCATTCCAAACTGCATATCCACTCTTACTCTTCCTCATATACCTCGGTCTCGCCGGGAACACTGCCTTTGTACGTTTTCGCCTCGTCTCATATTGAGTTTATGATTGACCGGAGCCACAAAAATTCACTACAGCCAATTTTGTAAGTTGCATACCTGTCTCGCACCCCCTTACTGACAACACGGGTGCCACCAAGCCTGCGCTTTCTTATGTACGCACCGTTTTAACCGAACCAATCCTATCAATGAGTCTGACTGCGGCCCTTAGCTGGACCATCTACAAATGCACACCACGAAATTCTCGCCTCAGGGAGACTTTGCACTTCCTTCTAGACCATCCTCGCCGCTGTTTCATATACCTCTTTCCATCTCGCCAAACCTGGTTTCTTCTCATCGTCCTTCTTTCTCTCAAGTAAGCGCACAGCGATCATTCATAATCATATTCTTCTTACTCATCGTGGATAGTCTGACGGACTGGGTATTCTTTCTGTTGCTCGATATTGGGAACCCAACGGTTGAGGCCATACCTGTCGGCTTGCGCATTCTAATCGGCGCGCTGCAGGCTGTGGCAGTGCGTTTAGCAGGATACCAATCCCTGGCTATCGCCGCGCTCGCGCCAGCTGTCAAGTACGTCCTTGTGACCTGTTCTGAACCCTGATCTGACATTCATAAAATGCGCCGTAGAGTTCTTTATGTAGTGATGATGTACGTTTCCGCGTACCCCCTTGCCATGAGGTGTGTCTACCTCTGTAGTGAACATGCAGCGACTGCTCACTGAAAGTGAAACCAGTATCCGTGCGACGAATGTCTACGAGGAGAAGTCGCTTGGCGTATTCAACAGCGAGGAACAGAGCGAAGAGGACATAGAAAACGAAGCGGACTATGTGGGGATGCAGTCGCGCGTGTCTATCATGGGAAGGTACCTCCGCAGGCACATCCGTAGGCAATTGGCGCACGGTAAGGAACCGAGATCTCTCACTGACTCGAACAGTTTCTGACTATGCACGGACTCACGTAGATCTTTGGTGGCTCGCATTCGCGCTGTTTCTGATGTGCATCGTGGAGGTGCGTCTTCTGATCTGGTGAAACGATCTATCTTGATAACGATTTGCACACAACAGCGAGGGAATCTGGATAATCCAGCTTTCGCGACATGGTTCAACATCTTCAGTATCAGTCCGTTGTCCCCGCTCTTGCATTTATGGTCTCATTTACTTTTTAACAGTCTTCGAAATGGTCTCTGCATACAGTACAGTCGGTCTGAGCCTCGGTATTCCCACCGTAAGTCGGTATTCCATGCCCCACCTGTCATGCTGCGTGCTCAAGTAATGACTATCTCGTATTCGTGACGTAGGAGAACTACTCCTTCGCAGGCGCTATGCACACGCTCTCCAAGCTCATTCTCATGGCCGTAATGCTTCGCGGTAGGCACCGCGGTCTCCCGGTTGCGCTCGACCGCGCCATCCTGCTCCCCACGGAGTTCCTGCAGCGCGCAACACAAAAGGCGCAGCAGATAAAGCGCGAGCACATCGAAAAGAGAGGCGCTCGCGCTGTTGATGACAGTGGGCGCGGGGAATGACACGGGTGCTGTGCTAGCGTGATGCATGAGCGCCAATGCATTCTGAGTACGACGATGTGTGCGAAGATGACTCAATTTTATCTCTGGTCTACATATCTATACGGATATCAATGTATTTCTACGGTATTAGAGGAAGGTAGAACTCATATATCTATCTGGGATAAAAAGCCAGCTCCGAGCAGAATTATGTGCTGAAGGTCATTGTCAAGCCGCCGACCTTGAGCCGCACACTTCTGTCAGCCACCCACTCAAAGCGGACCGCCTGCAGGGTTTCCTCGATGCTCATGTGCGCTGCAATATCATCATAAACGGCGTCAGAATTTGCCATACCACAAAAATGAGGAAAATACGCACCTTCCTCGCCGACAGGGAAGGTCAAGGATTTATACGGCTCCGACCCGCTGTGGCCCTGCCGCGGCGGCGCTCCTGGATTGAAGAAGCTGGTGAAACTCGAACCGACCTTCCAGACCAGCACGAGGCCCTCCTCGAGCGACACCGTGACGAGCCGCCTGCCATCCGGGGAGAAGCTACACGCCGTGGGCCGCTTTTTGTGGCATTCCAACACATACAAACGCGTCGCCGTCTTCAGATCGTACATGATGACCGCCCCCTCGCTTGTCCCGACGGCGAGGCGCTGGCTGTTCATATGAAAATCAACCGTGGGGAACCTGGATTGTGACATCCGGTGAGAAAGGAAGCGGTGGATGGTGAAAGGAGAAATGCGGACGTACGTTTTCACTACATGTCCCAAGATTTCAGTAGCCGTGTCCAGGACCGCATCCCTGTCGGCGGTAGAGTTAGGATCGAGCGATTTCACGACGGCCTCAATCAGCCGTGGTAGGTTTGGGTAGATGACAAGCGGTTTCTGCATCACGGCCCGGTGTCAAGGGCGAATTGGGATAAGAGGTGGCGGGAGCGTGCGTACCTTCCGGATGAGAAACGCCATGATTTGCATGATCGACTTCCGATGCTCCATATTTCGCGGATGAAGAATGTCCAAGGACAGGGTGGTCATGAACAAGGGCGTATTGGCAGTGACAATGTGCATCACAGCCAGACGGGCTTGCGGACCGACGTTATGCGCGGTGATGTGGTCCTTAGCGGACGCCGTGGCGAGACTAATGAGGGAACGCAGCATCTCCATTGCGTCGACATACTGTTGCCAAATGTTGAACCCACGTGAACAGAGGTCAATGGCGAGGAGCTTGTACGGCGCATCTTCATCGTGCAAGTATAGAACAATTGACTTCGATATGTCGTTGAGTGAACTGTGCCAGGGGTGCCGTCAGCGGGGGAAGATTCTACTGAGGTTGGACTGACCTCGTTGACAAGAGGTTGAACCGGTCCGCGGCAATATGGCCACATAAGAATAGGGCCATTGCCACGGTTGACGACTTCCTTTCCGCATCGGGCTGCAGACAGGGGACTGCAGTAACAGATCAGAACAGTAGCCGAATGATGCATATCACGGAGAACGGCGCTCACGATGGTGCTGCCACTGCTCAACGAGCGACATTGTCTCCTCAGTGGTCATGCTGGCCACTCCCGCATCAAATAGTGTTCGGGCGGCGGCGCGGATCTCGGCTGCCAATATTGCCTATTCTAACTGGGCGACTCTGTAGATGGTGTTGGATACGTACCGGAACTTTCGAACCACCATCGAGCGAGGAAGGAAAGACTAGGTGGGCGATACGAATTCCCCACCGCCTGCGCGAGCGCCGTGGAGTAGAATGCAATTACGGTACCTGTTTCTTCCGTCACGTCTTCACAGGCCTGGACTTTAGAATAATACCTACTCAATGAAGAAAATCCACGTACTCTCAAGGTGGCTTATGGCACGCAAACACGAGACCAGGGCCAGTGCACGGAGCGCAGACACTTCAGATGAAACAGACCATGCGGCGCGAGAACTGTCACAGTTTATGATGGAAGCCGAGCGGTTGCTAATGGGTATAATCCCTGTAAACGATAGCATGGAAAATCCAGAGCGGTGTCACGGCACCTGTATAGTCCGGCCCACGCAGACGTAGGCTCGATCCCAAGCTTTTCCCGACAGAGGTAGTCGATGTCGAGATTTAGGCCAGGTGTGATGAGAGCGCCCAAGATTGTGCGAAGAGTGACGGCTATCCCCTCGGGAGTATCCGCACCATGCGTCTTCTTAGCGTCCGTATGAGACTTGGTAGTGGAGACCGCCCGTGTCAGGTAAGCCTCAAGGTCGACCAGAACGGTGACTGCTGTATACAGAAAGAGCATACGTCAGCTTCTGATCATCCCACTTTGTACCGCGGTGGCAGCAAAAATAGGCGGGCAATGCACACACCTGCGTCCGCGCAGAACGCCGTTGGCGCCAAGGGGCCCACTTCACCATGCGGTGGCATATTCCTGCTCCCCTCGAAGTGTCTTCCATTGGGGCAAGACGAGACATCAGTAATGGAGTAGATACTGAAGGATTGCACGGGGCCTCACACGTCAAACCAGGAGCCCATGTTGAGCATTTCCTCCGCCTTCTCAACGCTCATGGAGCGCCAAAATACTTGTGTTCTGACGTCCCAGAGCCGAGCCCTTTCATCTGCATAGACGAGAAGCAGGTTATCGTCCTCTGTACATAGTCGGACAAGCGGGGCGCGTGAACCGGGCACGAGATATAGACTGACACGACGGTGAGAATCTGTATCTGAAACGCCAGCGTGGTCTGAGCTGAAGTGACGTACAGCTGTTGGTCATCCAGGGCGACGACCGCAATAGTGCCATCGGCAGACACGCAAAGAATGCACCCCGAGAATGGCGCACCACGCTCTTGTCGCGGCTGCACGACCTCAACTAGCGGTGCAACAAACACGGTCCAGCGCGCAAGAAGCTTGAGGGATCTATAAGCAGCTCATGTCACGAAACATACTTCGGGAAAATGCGGGAGGCTCACTCAGAAGACCAGATTGCCACCGAGCCGTCGTCGGAGCCGCCGACAAGCAGCGGCTGGTTCGTCCGATAGCTATAAACGCGGTGCAAGCTCGTAATAAACCCGTTCATAGGCACATCTGACACGTCCACCGGTGCATCTTGATGTGCAAGCTGCTTGAAAGAAGAGCGCCCCAGGGTACCATCGCCTATGCATCAACGAAGTAGGGCGCCTGAGTGACGCGGCCTCGGTCGATCAGGCACGGGCAGACTCAACTGTATCCCAGAATGATCAAGTTCAGCTCGAGTGGCAGTGAACATGTAACGTTCTTCGCAACCGCGAGCGCGTTTTTGTCGCCGTGCAAAGCTTTCCAGAGCGTAATGCCTGTAGTGACCGAACCTTTGCGGGACGGATCTGCTCCCTTGCATAAAATGAGCTTCCGTCGGCCCTTCAAACTAATTCCAGTTGACAGGACTTGTGATGGAGAGATGATGAACGACGCTTGGGGTTCGCGGATCTGAATGGACTCCATAAGCTGCGGGCTTCTCCGAGGACGCGAAGGTCAGCTGAAAATATTGAAAGGAGAAGCGGAATGCTTACTGGAGACTTCCGAAACTAGTCGAAGAAGGAAGCTCGTCCCCATTTGCATCGAGCAGCGTTATCCGGAAGGAATCAACGCGGTCCTAAGAGGCGGAACAATCAGATAAAATCTACGCCTTAGAATGGAGCATAAACGCCGTCGTACGGGATAGACCGCATTAAATACGTCCTTGTCAAACCATTTTATGATTCGCACTCCATCAGAAGGAAAGGTGAACAACCGAGTGGTGTGTGTAGAGTTGACATCGAATGCCTAAAATTCGGCGTTATACCGATGGACGTGAGATGGATGAGACGTAAAGCACTTGCCATGAAGTCACTGTCTGACCACACCATCGCTCTGATGCAGTCGCCCGAAACAACGACACGAAGGCCTCTGAAGCCCGATTGGGTGGAAATTTCTCCCAAATCGGTTTCATCACTGACTTCAACTCTTCCGGAAATTCTGCCAGTCTCGGAAGCGGTAGCTTTCGCTTTGGAAGCTTGCTTGGTCTTGAACGGGTTGAAAGGGAGCGCGGCTAAATTTCCAGGCAAAAGTTCGTGTGGCTGCACTTCGCTGGGCAGGTTATGGTCCATAGGTGCCGTCAGGTGAATACTTTGAATTAACACATGTTGCTCCTGGTTAATGTGGATAAACTTGAGGGAACCTAGAAAACCGTTTTAGCTGGGCGCTTCGTCGGGCAGAAACGGCATACCATCCGAGGCAAAGAATACAGCAATCCCTTCGACGCTTCCATTTACGCACCAATCGCCGATCTTCTCCATCAAAATCTCCTCGTCCTCGCACCCTGCTCCTTTCTTCAATGAAAGAAGAACCACCCTTGCATGCTGCCGTTCATGGTTTTCAGAAAAGCTGTCCACACTACTTTGAGAAACCATGTTTTCATCGGGTTCTGCACATGCCATGGCGTATATAGTCTATTTGAGACAAATGGTCATAAAATTAAATGGTTCATTTACAGGGAGAAAAACTGAGGGCGGCTAAGCTCGCACCTCTTCCATTTCGACTATTTCGAGTCTCGTCCATAACCATGCATCGTCGGGATGCTCGTGATCCAACATCCCCGTGGGAGGTAGGAGATCAGATTTCCCGATATTAATGGATAAATGGCATCCCCCGTCATCGGTGGAGAGAACGAAGACCTCGCTAGATCGCCGGTCAGATAGTTCTATCATAGGCGAGAGATAAGAGACTTACCCTTTGCGCTGCAAGCACAGAAGCTGGCGTCCCGCTTGCAGGCTCTTGATGTCCGTGACCGCGTAGCCGTCCCCAAAACGAGGCGGAAGAACATGTTGTCCCAGAGAAAGGGCGTGCATGTCTGGGACAGATGATGGAAGCAATGCGGGTGATGGTGGGACCGAGAAAGATTTAGACGTGAGTGTAGGGGATTGGGTGGCAGAAAGCAATGAGCGTGACTCGCGGCGTGTCACAGTTCGCGTTGCTGCCGGAGAGGATGTCGATGCTGTGCCGGACTTCTCGAAAGAGAATCCCTTATCAAAGGAAGGTATGAGGCGGTCTGTCACGGACGTTTCCCGAACGCCGCTTTTGAGCATGTCCTTTAGCTTCTCTGGTTCATCATCAAAGTCCACATAGTTTTTCGGGGCTTGTGCTTGTTCCGCAGTTATGCCCGAAACAACTCGCGCGCGAGAAGAGATATGGAAAGGTGGATGGTTTGACGTTAGAGAAGAGGGCGTACTAGAGCGTGACACGGAGCGATTTCCGCGACGAGGGGGCGGTGAAGATGGTGGTGTGATGTCCGTGATATCAAGGGCCGAACGGAGCGGAAGATGGTCACCGTGTGTGCATTTGAAGATGTAGACCGTCCCGTCTGTGCAACCCATGGCAGCACCAGTGACGGTCTCGGGTCCATTGAGGGAGATCGGTGGGTGCTGATCGAGTGGGCCGATATCGCCCCAGGAGGTCAGGCAAGATGCAAGAGCGCTAGAACATGCGCATGATACTGGATTCTTCGCGTCTAGTTGCACAAACGACCCGTCTAGGGACTTTGAGCTATCAAGAAACGTGAAGGGGACGGTGAGGGACGTCGAGGTCATCTCAGCGTGATTCCAAGAACTGCAACACCAGATACACCAAAATAAGGATCCTCAGAGCCCGTTTATTCAGTTGACGCGGAAAACGACGAGAAACATTCACCGCCTGGCGGAACTGCGGCCTTGAAAGCTAAGGCGGAACCTGAATATGCGGTTCTGGAAAGATAAGTAACCTTTCCAATGTCATTCCACTGAGAGATCAGGGAATATCAGATCCAAGAATCAGGACGATTAGGACGAAAAGGTGGGGGAAGATCTAGGAGGGAGGAGGAAGAGCACGATTTTGTGACGCGTCGCGAAAGAGGGGATACACGTGACTTTCAGCAGCCGTGGGAATCAAGGTGGCAACAAGTTCGACAACAGTTTTCAACAACGTTGTCTTCCCTAGTCTTTCAAGCGGTGTCTGACATTCTCTGAATACTTCACAGGTTATCCTGGTCACAAGCTGGACAAACTCTACGGTCATTGGTGCATCTGATCATCTCTTACGCTGTCTGGGTCCCATGAGCGACGTTTCTAGTCCTCGGACACAGTCGTCGCAATTTGATGCTCTAATCGATCTTCTCGCGACCGACGATGCCGCGGATCCGTTGTCTGATATACCTCCCAGCGCTTCAGATGGCTTGCGAGATGCGCAGGGAAATCTTGACTTTGCCAAAGTGAGGACGTTTTTCGCCGGCCGCGCTGTGGATCAACGTGCCTCCCCAGAGACAAACGCCCACACAAACGCCCTGAGCGGCAACGGTATGGAGAGTGTGAGTCTCATTTCTGTTTCCGTGAGGACTTCTCATGAAGGTTCCAGGTCGATGTGCTTTCGAAGTTCTCAGACTCACCTTCGCCTGCGGGATCACCCCCTCCTTCGCCCCCAGACGCTCATGTCGGAGAAACTGGACAGTATGTCGTTGATGACTTACGACAACATACAGGGCGGGGCATGGATCCTCCGGCTTCTCTTCATCAGAGATATTTCAATTCGTATGACAAACCTGACAGAGCTTCTCCGCATCGAGAAGAAAGTGCAGCTGAAGAGCATGCCGGCATGCCAGACGCCGTAAGTCTTGGGATCTTATATGCATCTCGGGATCGATACCCACTCATGCACATCCGTGACAAGCGGGAACCTATAGCACTCACAGTCGATGACCTCGACAGAGCGCTGTCGCTTGCTCGAAAAGAAGTTGCAGAACTCCGCTCTCGCACACGTGAACTGCGTTCCACGATTACCGAGGACTTAGCACCTTTCCCTCTCAAGGATGTCAACGCAGGCACTGAGGATGTCAGTGGTGCCTCGAGTGCTTCCGAGTTGCGCCACGACGATGTCGACAACGTCCCACCTGCGATACAGGCCCTCTCCGGTGACCAAGCAAGACGCCTTCTGGCAGTGAGTATCATATCATCCTGTCCATCATCTCCGTCTCGGTCCCTGCCGATCTGACTCTTTTCATTTGGCCGTCCCTCGTCCTGCCCGATTCAGGAAGTCGTACAGACACTATCTCTACCACTCGATACGCCTGCATTTACGGAACGCCTCGCTGACATTCGGCGTGCTCAAGATTTCCTTTCACAAACTGACGAGCTCGTTTGGCGCCGGTCTAGCTCCCGTACTGGAGCAGCAACGGCACCGGGCCCCGCAAGTTCTGCACAAAATGTCACTGCGCTCGCTCAGCGTCTAGCTCTCTGGGAGCATGTCATTAGGAATCCCATCCCGCAGATGCCCCACTGAGTGGATGATATGTCGGCAGCACTATCCCCGCAGGCGCCGACAGATGTCACTTCGAACTTCTTTGATCATGAACTCACAGAAGAAAGGGGCGTGCCGCATCCACAAGCGCTGTGTTACTATCTATGTATCACTCCCTGAAACCCTCCCCTTACAGGCCCGGCATGTGCGTCTCTGCGCCCGGTTTCCTTTTCCGCCGTCCGGGAGCAACGTCCGTCACCCCGTCTGCACTTGTGCGCGGGTCTCGAGCACTGCATCGCCTCAAGTGTGCATCCCCCGCCTCCCATTCTGTCTCGGCTTGGCAATGCCTGATGCAGTGTTGTGATGACTTCAGTGTCCTCGGGTTTGTTCGCACACTGAGTCATGGTGACGACGACCCGGTCTATCTCTCGGTTTATCTACCTCCCTGGCTGCGACTCTGCCCGAATGGGGAATCATTCGTCGCTTGAGCAGTGCAAGTTCAGTCATTGCTGGTTCCCGCATCGCTATCCTATTGGACCGTGTCTAAATACGTATGCTCTCGTCCTGGTATAAAGCCCGTCCATCTACGACCCTACGTAGATCCCTCCCATACCCAATCCTTGCCATGGTATACTATCCGCCCTCATTCCCTCTGGAGGCTTCGGAGATTCTTTATGTACCTGGAAATGCGCTTGACCCTGTCACCTTTCATGTCCTTCTGGCGTTCGGTACGTCTTTTCTATCTTCGCTCTAGCCATGTACCAACTCGACCCCACAGTCCTCATCGCGTTTGCAATCGCCCTCCTCGGTGTACTGAGGCAGAAATGGAGTCCCAGCGAACTACTGCGCGCCCTGCAGGCCGTGCTGGTGGCGCTTTGCGATGGTACGTCTCGCTCTTGATCAACAGCATCCCTGTGACCTATCAACCACATTGTCTTGGTTCGCGCTTGCTCACCACTCTCTACTGCTCTTCACAGGCATGACGCCGGACTACTCATAACGCCGCACCTCGTCCGGCG
This sequence comes from Dentipellis sp. KUC8613, assembly GCA_002286715.1. NCBI lineage: Eukaryota > Fungi > Basidiomycota > Agaricomycetes > Russulales > Hericiaceae > Dentipellis > Dentipellis sp. KUC8613. The sequence goes on from NSJX01000015.1 coordinate 34,096, forward strand.
GGTGTGCACGTTAACCCCTGCCGCCCGCCCCCCAGCCCATCAACTGCGCCCCTGACGGCGCGTCAGACAGCAGATACCCCGTACTGCACTATATAGTCGCTGCGCAATGTGCAGCCCATACTTGTTCATCTCTAATCTTAGGTTTAGGTAATGGTTATGTGTAGCGTATGGCAGCCCACCGGACGTTATAACGAGGGCTAATTTTACAAAGACCATAGGAGCGGCAGAAGTTTTGTATGTTTCACTTCTATCATACGTTCACACCACTCCGTCTTGCACACATGCGCGAGGGTAGCTTATGGCGGGATTTGCCCCGAATCTACTTACTCAACTTGACGCCCGGGCCATATGTCATTTGCATGTCGGCCCGTTTTCCTGGATGTTCTACGACACTCTTCGAGTGACTTATTCACGTGCATCCGCTTGCCATTCGCCACCGATACCATCTGATCAAGGATGCCGGGCCGTAGTTAGCTTGTAGCGATGTTTTAGTACAAGTTGATAAAACCTGTTGAACAAACCCAACCCAAGTCGGAGCGTATGGGCTACTACGTGATCGAGTTCGTTCTTGTCTTTGCGCTTGCTTCGAAGACCTTTTCGGCCAATTTCCAACGCCCCGCATCGCGGAGATGTCGTCGCCCGGAGTCTTTTAAGCTTTCATTTTGTAAGGGATAGGAATTGCTGACCCCTCCGAGGAAATAGCCCCGGTCTCCGCTCATCATCGACGCACCACGGTCGCAATATCGATCGTGCTTTTCCTCCCTCCGGACTTACCTTTGTCCATTCCGAGCCTTTAACCTTGTCTTCATCAACGATTGCCCAGGCCAAACCCCATTCTGCATTATTACTAGACACGATCATTCCACAGCTTCCTCCGCCGCGGGGGTTGGGTCGCGCTTTTGCAACCATCAACGTCAAGATCCAGCGTGACACAGCTATAGTGGGCTTGATTCGGAAGAGCTTGGGTGAGCCACGTACGCCTGTCATGCCTCTATCCCCTTGCATACTTGCTATCCAAATGGCGATAATATCTCCTTAGACGAGGCTCTCCGCCTCCTCGGTTTCCTCGACGTCGGTACCACGCAAGTACGTTCTTCTTCCCACACCAGGCGAACACCATTCGGAGAGAAACAGGGAAACACGACGCCTCAAGAAATAGAGCCTTAGCATACGACCGTACGTCATTCATGCTCGAGGATGCTTTCATGACCTGAGATCTAGACGACCTCGCTCCTAGGAACCCCCCGCTCGCTGTTGCTACCCTATCTTCGCGCTATCTCCCATGTATATCAAGCTGCACTACGAAGGAAGTTACTATGAACCATTCATTGTTATGGCTGCTTATCTTACTCCGTACGGCCTTTCCTTCTTTTCTTCGCTCGAAGCCTCACCTCGACGCCATCACGGCGGTGCCCTTACAGTCCTCATCTTGCTCGTCCTTACCACGATCGCCGTTAGGAAACGGAGCACGCATTCTGATCCAGCGCACGCCTGGCTTCAGTACACGGTTGCCGTCGATGCGGAGCGCGCTGGTGGGCGTCTTTCGTCTCGCAGATCTCGAGTACTGCATTATTAACAGTAAATTAGAACAACCCCCCGGAGGCGTTAGGCAGCCTCTTCTCCGCCTTGTGCGTGATGTAGAGCAGGGCCGGGATCTGCCCGTCGATTAGTGATGCGCTCGATAAACCATTCCCCTGTTGTGCTCTCATAGGGACGATGATCTCTTCGATGGACCACGACTCATATCATTCCTTCATTATCATCGCGTATACAAGTGTCCTCAATGCGTCATGCGTTATAGCGCCTCTCTGAATCGTATAAGGTCGGCTCCGGGCGATAGGGCGTCGTCGAGCGCGAAAAAAATTCGCTATGTGGCCTCGGATCCCACTCTGCCTTGAACTGTTCCTTGCGTTCTAGATACCTGCAATAGACCATTACAGGCACCCGCAGCTCATCTTGCTTAGAAAATCCAGTCCTCTGAGAACCGGCCTGCTCTTGCTTGCAGAGACTCATCTGCTCGAGATAGAGAGTGTCTATCAGCTGGCGCACTTTGTTCTGCAGCCTCGCGACGCTGTAGATGTCCGGAAGCTCTATTTCGCCGCGCAGTTCCTCCACTGCGGACTTGCACAGTTCGTCCCGTGTCATCGCTTGAACTGTGTCGGACATCAGCATCTTGTCGCACAATGAAAAAAATGGAGAGAACTGATTGACCAACTCTTTCCATCGCCAGGTGTTGTGTATAATTGGTAGGCCGAAGCTTCTGCGGCAGGAAAGACCATATCCCTTGAACGGTTGTATACTCTTCATCCGGGTCGGCCATCCTCGCCTGTGCGAACGCCAAGACAAGCGGTAGAGGCACTGTAAGTTCCGATGCGTGATCTTTCCCCAGCACTTGCATAGATCCCGGTATGGAAATCTTTGAAAATTGGAACGGCGAGGGTACAGAAGGGGCGAGAGTCGTCTTCGAGGGCGAGGAGTCCATGAAAGAAAGATGTTTAGAATGTGCTAGAGCAAAAGTTCATGAAGAGGTGTTATCACAATATCGGAGTGTATAAGCCGTACCCGATATGATGATATGTGGGCTGAAATAGTACTACGCTTTCGCGCGTCGGTGCTCACTACTTTATACTCTGGTGAGTGCCGTAAGCAAAGTACAAGAGATGAGTATAAGAGGAGCCTTCGATACATAACATACAAGATAATTGGAAGCCCATAACGTTACATACTGAACACCTGCTCGCTTCTTCGTGCTAGAATCACCTTTCTGAGCATAAGGAGAACAAAGGGCTTCTCTTCCATAAGGGTTTATTGAATTGCTGCTACATGGCGATACGTCAAATTCCACGTATACATCGAGTGACAAGAGGAACTGAGACGCACCTCAATGATAAGTCCTCAACTTACATTTGTCCCATGAGTGGCTCTCGAAGAAGGTCAACGGCGTGAACTTCTTCAACATTGAGGGGTATTGGCCCGTGGGACACTTTCGGCTCTTGCCGATATCGCAATAACGTACTGTCCGCTGGCATTGGCAAGAGACGACGTCCTCGCAGCTGTTTGTCGAGCCTCCCCCTTGAAGGTATTTTTACTTATGAGTATACCTTCGAATTGCACACCGTACTTCAATGACTTTTACCACACGATTTTCATATCTCCTAGGTGCGATCTTTCACATCCGAATTGTGTTTATTGTTTCGCAGCACTAGCATCGCGACCGAGGACGATCGCCAGCTATGCAATTGTGAAGCATCTGGCTGTGTGTACCTTCGAAACGTCGTTGTTGGATGCGACTGAGATACGCCGTGAGTTTTTGTTGTTCACTTTCTACCACTGACCATTGTGTTTGTATAGCAACGCCATAGAGATGGAACACACACCATCTGCCTACTTAAGACTGCAGTCCGAGCTTCAGGCTCCCCATAGCTCGACTCGCCTTGACCGCTCTCACACACCGTCTGCCCAGCTTAATTCGGCGCCGGAACGCCATAATTCACGATAGATAACGACGCTTGCAATTATAGACAAACCCCTCAACACTATAATCATATAATGCAACCACACCAATACCTCGGAACGAATGCGTTCCCTGACGTAGACTTTTACCATAATCATCCGTGAGTGTGCCAGTATTTGACCCGATTTATGGTACTGACATCCTACAGGTCGTCGAGATCACCTTCTCGTGCGCAACATACCATTCCTTATCAACAAACCCCGTCTAGGGTTCACAATGCTGGCCCTGGTGTCACCTGGACCTCTCCGTATGCTCCCGCCCCGATGCTGACGAACTCTGTATCGTATTCGCCAGGCCACGCCCCGGCACGATCGGTCACGCCAGAACCATGGGAGGCCGCGACGTCCGAATTCCAGGTCTCTGCTTATCGACACGAGGTGCCAGAAGCCCACTACGAGTCTCAATTCTCAGTGAATTCTGTGCATGACAGTTTACGAGACACGGGACCGTGGGTCTATAGCTACGATGATGACCGCGACGCTCCAAGTCGGGGTTCTGGAAAGCGCCAGGCTCCGCGCTCTTCACAAGCTGCTATCGGGCTGCATCACGGAAGGGCGGAAAGCGAAGAGAATCCGACTCGGGCTAACGACGGTAGCACTCCGAAGCCTCTGGGTAGGAAGCCGAGGACTGCCGAACAGAAGGCTCGAATGGCGAAGAGCGCTGCGAATCGCCGCGCGAACGACAAGGATCACCTCAATGGCATAAAAGAAATGCTTCCTCCTCTTGCATATGGGCAGGAGTACAACAATAGGACGGTGCTGGCAGGAGGTACGTTAAATAACCCGATCTGTAGCGATGACGGAAGTTCATGGCTGGCTGTTTTAGCAATTAATCGCTTCAACGAAGATGAGAAGACGATAATGATGCTAAGACAGGAACGCAAATCAATCGAAACTCGCTTGAATGCCGTGGAGGCGCAGCTTACAAATGAAGAAAAACAACGAGTATGTCCAGTATGTTTTGAGAGATAGATGTTGTGCTGAAACTTATTCAAAGAAGTCCCTCATAGCTGAAAGGGACCAGCTATTGCTGTATTGGGCAAATGCGCAAGCGGACCTAGAACACGCGAAGGCCGAACACGCTGCTAAAGAAGCGGCTTTTGTGATACAAGGGACTGCATTGGAAAAGACAAAGTCCGAGCTGATTAACGAAAAGCTGGGAAGACAAAACGACCGGATGCAAAATCATCATACGTATGCAACGCTGCAACGTACTGAAGCACAATTGCACTTCTATAAGGATAAGTACGGGCCGTTACACCCTCCTTATGCCTGATCTGTGATCATATCCATTTCTTTCTGAACAATCGTCACGACCTCCTGTACTTATGCTTAAGTATGACAATGACCACGGCATGTGAATAAACACCTGATTTATGTGTAAGGTCAATGCGTATTCCTTCCTGCCCCCCCAAGGTGACGAAACCTCCGCCTCGGTGGTGCGAAACTGAGACCAGATTCGTGAACTTCATAGGCTAGGTCATCCACTCGGTGTGCCAGATATTGGCCTATCTGACGGTCTTCAGTGAGATCTTGGCCATGTTCACGAACATCCCGAGATAATTGCCGTATTTCTTCGCCCCTCTGTTTGATATGTGTGTCGTCGTACTGCAGGATTTCCTTCATGCTTTCCATGGTGCGAGAGACAACTTCCCAGCGTTTCTTCCTTTCAACTTCTTCTTTCTCCTGTTCTAACGATGCCATGCGTTCATTCATGAAATCACGGATACGAGAGAGCAGTCCAGGGTCTTGGACAGTACTGTCTAAGTATGCCATCTGCTCGTCGAAAGACTTGAAGTCGCTACACACTAGCAGAATAGTCAGCAATTGCCAGTTGTACGTATGTGTTAACTTACGTCGAGGAAGCATTTGCAGTTCTTCGCGGCGTGTCTTGGGCCTTGCACTCCGAGGATACTTCCTCCATTCTTCTTCCAGCAAGTAGAATTCGTTTTTCATGCGAGCTGTGTGCGCCGCGACCATGGCAGGATCTTCTTGAGAGAGCGAAGTTTTCTCTCGCTTTAACTTCGGATTCGACGCATTCTTGTTTGCAACGTAACCTGTTCCCTGGTACGAATGAGATGGCGACAAGATGGCGGAACTAGGATCGGCCATGGTAGAGTCGGCAGAATCCTGGAACCGGTCCAACATGGCGACGACAGGGAGGTACGATGACTCGGATATTATGGTGTTGCTCTGCTGTATCGCGGTCGGTGAGTGTACAAAACTGAGTTGATGTGAATGCTTACATCGACAACGAGCGAGCCACTTCACCAGGGTGGGTATACTGCGCAGGGACTTTTCATACCCTTATATCTCGAAGATGCATTCCCCGAATGAGTACAATGCAAGTCAAACAACGCTGTCCAGATTTGGATGTGAAACAGTAGTACAAACTACCTCCCCAGCGATGTCCATGACGTGTGCGAGCTGCGGACGATTCGACCGCTGAAGCTCGAGTAGCCATTGAACTCGACCCAAACTTGAATTTCTTGAGCGTATCCAAAGAAGAATAGCGTTCCGGTGCTGATGCCCTATGCTCAGAGGTCTGTTTCTCCGTCAGCACGATGGCTCAAGACAACCCGTACCTTTGTGCCCTATTCGGAAAGACAAGCAGCTCTTGTTCACAGAGGACAGCCTAGATACCATTGCAGTCAGGATATCGAGACATAATTCATTTTTACCTTCCGTAGTGAACTATCCACATTCGTGCAAAGGATCCAACAGTGGGAATTGCAGCGCTGCGCACATATGTTGTTGCAGTCAAGCAGGATCGGACTCCCGAAAGCGCATGAAGGCGCTAAACCGGCCCGCCGGTGCCGATTTGAGGATGCGCCAGGACTCTGAGCCTCCTTCACTTGTGGTCGATTTCTGCCATGTATCATGGTGATATTACGACTCTAGTGTGCTCGTGCCCCGTCTGTGAAATAACGAAGGCATACTGACGGTAATCCTAGGTATCGGCCTGATCATATATCGTCTTCTTTTATCCCTCTCTCCACCGTGACGCCGACTTCTGAAGAGGTGTCCATGGTTCAAGTTCATCCTACAATGTTGGACCCAGCCTCGATGCAAGACACGTCGCCTGCGCTCACAATCTCCATTCAGCCTAATCTGCTTCCTTTCACCGCTCACGTCCATTGAGCAAATTTTTCCTTCAACCCTTTATGAACCCTTTCGACACCATGTCGTCACATAACTTACCTCAACCCCATTCCCGTGCTTTCCCACCCCCTTTGACACCTGCAGGATCAGTGAGGTCTCATGGGTCACTCAAGTAGCTCCTTCCAGAACGCGTACGCCACGCTACGCACGGAACAGAAGATACGGACACGGTGCCAGGTGTGTCATCATAATTGGCTGCCTGCGTTTTTTGCTCACCCACATGCCAGCAATGCATACTCCAGCTTTCGCTCAAGTCCTGGGCCATCGAATAGCTCCACGTACTTGTTCGTCAATAAGGCGCCTGCAATCCTTCGTCCGATTCAGGGACCGGCATGACTGAAGACAGTGCGCCCCACTTTACCTCGTGCAGCTACAATATCCGTGCCGCCTTTCGTTTGTGCTACGTACGTATACTGTCCCAGCTTTCGGTTCTCCTCATAGTAGACCTGATCACAGACTCACATAGTGCCAGCGCGCCCTTGCTATTTGGCCCATGTCCATGGCTCCTGCATCCTGGTGCAGCGCCAAGGTACTATTGCGCAGTGTGCTCCACAATGCTGCCTGCTCTCGCTGGCTGTCGCCATATCCGCCGTTGCGCATCTTCTTGCTCCTATGCACCGTGCTACCGTTCCGACGTGCATCCCCCGAAATTACGCTCTCGCACGCTCTCAGTTGGCAGCAATCTGGCCGCACACGAATCGCACTCTAGTGCTTGTTCGTATCTGTCGCTGCATCCTGAGTATCGAGCTGCCGCACACCCTCGCCGCCGCGCGCCGTTCTGCACACACTGTAGTAGCTCACGGCCGCACCTTCCATGCGCTCGTGCGCAAGCTGTCACGCTGTCTTTGCCCTCGCTTGAGCCATCTTACTACCCACGCGCTCTCGCTCACTCGTCCCCTCGCCCTGCGCATTATCATACCATTGCCCCATTGACACGAATTGTCTTAGGATTTCTCGTCGTACCCTAATTGAAATGGTACCTCAATGGCACCCAGTGCGGCAGTCTTTTTACTTTCGAGAAGAACCTGAAGACTGCGGCCAAGAGTGCGTAATACTCACCTTACAGGTATCTTACACTCAACGCAATTGTTGTTTGTATAGAAGTATGCCGTCGCACGCACGCTCTGCCCCCATCGCAAGGATCTTTTCCGTACGCACTGCTGCCACCGTCACTCCCTCGCACCCACGGCCAGCTCCGTCTTGTCCTGCGCACGGCGGCTCCCGCTGCCTTCGTGCCACCCGTTCTTGGTCAGAAAAGCCCTCAAGTGCCATTATTGTCCCTCCTGCATCTTCGCTGATCCGCACCGTCGCCCGCCCGCTCTCAATCGCGCACCGTCGTCCACGCCATCCCACTTTTTTATTGCCTGTCCGTGCACGCCTTTTCTCGCAATACACCGAAGCAGAATGGTGCTGCTGCAAGGATAAGTACGGGCCATTATATCCTTCATATATCTGCTATATTGCCATTTATGCATGCCGCGTCCACACGCTTCCGCTCAACGAATACTGCGTGTCACTCACCTCCCGTATCGCATCCTGCATGTTCTCCGCCACTGCCATCCCGACCATCTCGGCCCCGGGTTTCGCTGGCCACACAAATGCCCACAACACCCCCCTCCATCGTCTCCGCACACACCCACATCTCATACCTGCCGCACGGCCGTATGATCTGCACACTGGCTTGGACCGCATCACGCACCACAGGCTGCATCCGCACGATGGGGCAGCCAGCGTCGCGCGGGCCGACGAGCGCACCGAGACACTTCTCTGCACCTGCGGGCTATTCGGGCTCAGGGAAGGCAGCGACGGTCTAGCAGGCAGCAGAGCGTGGTGGTGAGTGCGGCACGCACTGCACGCGTACCAATGGTGTACAGAGTGAATATGTGGATTTGGTTGGTGTTCAGTGCGGCGGCAGAGATGATCGGCGCACAGTGTTCGCGAAGAGTGCGTCGTCGAGATCCTGCGGTAGTCGGAGCCATGTTGCATGGGTGCTCTGCGGCTTTGGCGGCGGGGGGCATGCCGACGCGGTCACTGGAGACCCGTGAACCGTGCGTTCAGCGAGTTAGTATTGATCTCGCAGATGGGAAGGAAGGACGCACGTTGATCATGTGCACTGCGGGATGGCCGGTGATGAGCGCGACGAGCGCGGGCGTGCCCCGCGGGAGGGACCGGAGAACGCCATTCCGCGAGAGGCCGGTCTGCAGAATGGCGCATCAGGTAAGGAGCCTTGGAGATAACGAATGGAGAACGATGCAAGCCGATGAAGCTAAACTTCACCTCAGGTCCGAACGATTCGTGTGGCGCGAAGCCTAATCCTGGCCCGACGCTGCTCAAGCGCCAACTTTACTGAGCGCCAACATGCGGCGCCTCGTCTTGACTCTTCTTCTCTGGAAGAGTGCGCAGGGGCTGTTGTATGTATGTATCGTAACAATCTGTCCTTCTACTGTGTCCCTAGAAACACTGATGTACCCCTTTCGTAGGTAATACTGAGGCGACAAGAAGGCGCTGTGCACCTCTTTTGTCTTGCTCGAGCGGCAGCGCGTGGCTATCAAGTATGTTTTTGTTCGATCACGAACTGTTCGATTGTTCAAACGCCTGCTATGCACGTTCTGACAACCTTCTTGTTAAAGGTAGACGATGCGGGCATTCGTTCGTTACTACTATCTTATTCATGACCGACCCTTTTGTGTAGCGATTGGGCAGACGCCAATGCCTGTCTGTATAAGACCACGATCCAAGGCTGAAAACACCCATTCATCCCTCTCTCATAACTCACTAATCTAGCTAATCCGGCGCCGGTACGCCATACTAAACTACAAATTCCGCAGCATTTTTCTATCATGCAGCCACATCAATACCTTGGAACATACGCGTTCCCTGACGTAGACTTTTACCATAGGCAGTCGTGAGCGTGCTGTCCTTTGACCCGATTTACGATACTGACGTTCTGCAGGTCGTCGAGGTCGCCTTCTCGTGCGCAACACACTGATCCTTACCAACAAACCCCATCAAGGGTTCATAATACTAGCCCTGGTGTCACCTGGTCCACTCCGTACGCTCCCGCCCCGACTCCGAACAACTTTGTGTCGTATTCGCCGGGCCACGCTCCCGCACGATCGGTCACGCCAGAGCCATGGGAGGCCGCAACGTCCGAATTCCAGGTCTCGGCTTATCGACACGAGGTGCCAGAAGCTCACTACGAGTCTCAATTCTCAGTGAACTCCGTGCACGACAGTTTGCGAGACACGGGGCCGTGGATCTATAATCCGGATGATGACTGCGACACCCGGGGATCCTCAAAACGCCAGGCTTCCCGCCTTTCACAGGCTGCTGTTGCGCTGCACGAGACGAGACTCAAAGGTGCAGAAGATCCGATCCGAGTTGGCAACAACACTGCACAAACTCCGACTCGCGGCAAGATGAAGCCGAGGACTGCTGAACAGAAGGAAAGGATGGCGAAGAGCGCGGCGGGTCGGCGCGCGAATGACAAAGACCACCTCAACATCATAAAAGAGAAGCTCCCTCCACTCCAGTATGGACAACAATACAATAACAGGACAGCGTTAGCGGGAGGTACGACGCTCATTAGATATCGAGGTGATCGAACACTTAAATTTGATCATAGCAATCCAACGCTTTGATAGGGACGAAGAGACCATCCGTGCGCTTCGGGAGGAGCGCTCGAATCTCACATCCCAGCTAAAATACGTCGAGAGACAACTGAAGACGGAGGCGGAGCGAAGTGTAAGTTGTTAGCTGGTCGCTGCCTCGAGGCTGGCATCCAGTACTAAGATAATTCACCAGGAATGTGTCGCAAGTCAAAGAGACTGGCTACAAGCACAATTAGAAAGCACGCAAGCAACGTTAGAAACTGTGGAGGCAGCTCTGTCACAACGAGATGCTGAAAATGTGCAGTACAAATTAGAGATTCAGAGGAAAGATACCCAGCTAGAAATCAAGGATGCGACACTGCTGCGGGCCGAAGGGGAACTGCGATATTACAAGGAGTGTTATGGAGCAAGATAACGTCAAATTTAATTTCATGTACTCTACATGAACTGAATATATATTCATCTGGCACCTTGCACAACGTATTTATATGATACCCGTTTCTGCTACACACATGCAAAGTCCGTAAATGGTCCACAATGAAGATCAAAAGCTGTTTCTACCTCCCCATTTCTGCTGAGGAACCTTCGGTTGAGGCCGGCGCGCAGGAAGATTGTGGACACCTAGGGCCAGTTCGTCAACACGTGAACTATATTGATCCAGTGCTGCGCCGAGCTTGTTGAGTGCTTGCCCGCGTTCATCCATTGCGGCGCCATATTTCTCGGTGTCAGAAAGCAATTTTTTCGCGAGGTTGATAATGGGCATAACGCTTTCTTTGATCTTGCGAGTCTCTGCTTCTCCCTGTCGATTAACCAGAGCTAGTTGGCGTTCCGTCAACACCTCACGAATTTGGGCTTGAATGCCGCTTTCTGCTGATTTATCCAGGTATGTCATCTGCTTGTTGAATGATTCATAGTCATTGCATACTACGCAAACCGTCAGGAGGCGTCAACCTGATTGAAAGAGGTACTGACAAACCGGAAGCATTTGCAGCTCTTCGCGACGCGACCTCGGTCTCGCATGTTCGGGGTACTCTCCCCATTCTTCCTGCAACTTGTAGAACTCGTCGGCACGCTTCTTGTACAACGGATCGAAGACGAGATCTTCTACGGGGAGGGTCTCTTTTCTTCGTTTCTGCTTTCCAGATGAAGCGGTGCGGCCGCGAGCGTCACTCCTCTTGTATGTGATTTCGGGCGACGGGATAGTCGGGCTAGACTCGGGCGAAACCGAGCAGAGAGTCGTGGAACCATCGCAGTCTTCAGACCAGCTTGACATGGCGACGAGCCGCAGGGATATACAGTAGGGATGTTATCTTGCAAAAATGGTAGTCAATTGGTGGACGAGGTTTGCGCGACGGAGACACTCACCTCGATGGCCCGCAAGGTCATTCGATCTACGGGAATATGCAACCAGATATGAACCTTATATATCAGAGCATGAACCATATCGGGGACAAAGCAGCATCAGTGACCACGGTTGCTGCCTGTGCATTCACCATGGTGCTCTCCTGAGAAGTTCCTGCACTAGCCTGAGCAAGCTATTGGACGGTACGATTTTGACTTGCGTGAACTTGGGTGTCTCCAAGCACTGCGCCTGCAGTTCTTCGAGAGTTACGGAGGTTTCTGTAGCAGCTCGCAGGTCGGATATTCTCCAAATACATACGCTCGATGCAGAACTCGAGGGACAGGGCAATCTCCAAGTCTTTGTCCCCTATTCGGAAATGGCATCCAGTACGGTAGTCCTTGTCTTTTCGAGAGGAACCTGGAGACGACCGTGATATAGAGCATGTGGATTCTCACCTTCCGAGATTTTCACACCCAATACAGTACATGGTGTGTATAGGAATGTCGATTGCAGAAATAAGTGATTCGTGGTTGACGTTGAGGCGTACCGCGGGCCGGCGCCAATTATCAGAACCGGTGCCAACGCGGTCCGCTGAATACCGCGCTTCGGATGAGCGCCGAACTGGCTTGACCGTGACTATGGTGGCCACGATATTGGTTGCTGTTCGGTGTTCTCTTCTACTTCACCACATGTCAGGGATATAGCCTTTCAGAGTCATCTCTGCGTATTTACGATCATGAAGTTCGACGAAGAGAACCTGCATTTCCAGGTGCGAAACGAGTTTGGACCTTTCAGTTGTGCTTATTGTTTTGCAGTTCGATCGCAGCTTCGCTCGAATAGCATCGCTTAAGGATATGTTGCAAACGTTATGAGAGCTCCTGGGTGCGCGCAGTATATTTTTGTGTTGTAACTATTAATCCTTCCATCCCGTCCCTGGAAACACTGATGCATCCTGCTTCGTAGGCACCGACACTACGAGAAGTTGCACACTGCACAGCACCCGTGTAACCGATTTTTCAGTGGCTATCGAATTACTTTTTTGTCTAGTCAAACCCTGTTCAATTGTCAATGACCGGGAATATCTCCCCTCACTACCTTGTTGTTGAAGGAAGATGGTTCGTTCGTCGCCACGACACTTTCCTGTATGACAATAACGCAGAGAAGGGCGGAATGACCGCCGGTCCATTTAAGACCATGATCCAAGCCCAAGGCTTATAGCAGTCGTCCTCACCTCTCTCGCCTCTCACCTCTCTAGCTAATCCGGCGCCGGCTCGCCATACGAAACGACAGATAACGAGTTTATACCACATCCCTCTAATAGATATTTCCTATAATGCAGCCGCATCAATACCTCGGAACAAGTGCATTTCCGGATGTGGATTTCTACCGTAACCAGCCGTGAGTATAATCGCTTCTCAGTCAAAATCTGAGACTGACATCTTGACAGTGCGTCGCGATCACCATCTCGCACGCAACATAATAACCCCTACCAACAAAGCCCGTCCAGGGTTAATAACTTTGGCTCTGTTCTTACTGGGTCATCGACCTACGCTTCTGCTCCGACGTTGTACAAATCTGCTACGGTTTCGCAGAGCCATGCTCCGGAACGATCTGTCACGCCCGAGCCCTGGGAAGCCTCGGCATCTGAGTTTCAGGTTTCTGCATACCAGCACGAGATGCCGGTCTTTCACTACGAATCCCAGTTCTCTGTGAACCCCGTGCACGACAGTCTGCGAGACACGGGCCCATGGATCTATAATCCCGAAGACGACCACAATACTCGAGGTCCGAGAAAGCGTCAAGCTTTACGTCTTTCGCAGGATGCTGTGGCGCTGCGTGAAGCGAGGGCCGAAACCGCAGAAGGTCCGGTTCAGGCTGCTGACGAAAACACTGCATCGACCCGCGGTAAGATGAAGCCTAGGACTGCTGAGCAGAAGGAAAGGATGGCGAAGAGCGCTGCGAATCGCCGCGCGAACGATAAGAATCATCTCGCTATCATCAAGGGAAAACTTCCTCAATTGGAGTACGGTCAAGAATACAACAACAGGACGGCACTCGCAGGAGGTGCGTCACATTATACGGTTTGTGGTGACCACGGAGATTCACGGCTGGTTTAGCAATCGCGCGCTTCGAAAGGGACGAAAAGGAGATCAAAAAATTGCGTAGAGAGCGCAATGCCATCCAAGAACGCTTGAATGTCGTGGAAGCGCAGCTTACGCAGCTTACAGATAAGAACAAGGAACAAGTACGTCAAATCCGTTTCCATGGACGTGAAGTCCATGCTCAAACATATCCACAGGGTGATCTGATAGTTGAAAGAGACTGGCTGAAGATGCAATATGCAGATTCGCAAGCCGAACTAGATCGTGCAAAAGCCACAATTGCGGTCCGAGAGAATGAATTGACGAACTCCAATGCTAACTTGACTACCCGGGAGATGGAGCTGCACAATATCACGCTGCAGCGGAATCATACGCATGCAGCGTTACAACGTACTGAAGCAGAATTACGCTGCTACAAGGATAAGTACGGGCCATTGAATCTTTCATATATTTGATTTATTGTCGTCGTTATTGTCTCTGAATACATGTTATCCTATCTCCTGTACGTGCGCTTATAACAGTGCCTATCTACCCATGTGTGAAGATCAATGAGTGTTCCCGCCTGCTCGTCCAAGGTGATAATTCCTCTGCCTCGGTGGTGCGGGATTCAAGCCATATTCACGGACTTCATCCGTGCGATCCGCCAAATCTTGGGCCATCTGGACTTCCGTGAGAACACGTTGGCTATATTCATCATTGGCACGGGTTACTTGTTGCATTCGTTCTCCCATCTGGTAAAGTTCTCTGATGCCTTGTCGAAAACGAGAGCGACTTTCTTCGTATTCTTTCATTCTGGCCTCAAATTCTTGATGCCTTAAAGCTCGCTTGCGTTCCTGAACGAACTCCCGGATTTGGTATAGCAGCCCATCCGGTTCCTTCGGCCGTCCGTCCACACACTCCATTTGCTTCTCGAACGACTCAAAGTCATTACACACTAGTCTTCCGTCAGTGACTGTCTATCCAACAGATAAATAAACTCACGGGCGGGAAACCTCTGCAGCTCTTCGCGACGCGTTCTGGGTCGCGCTTGCCAAGGGTAGCATTCCCACTCCATTTGCAACGTACGCCATTCTCGTTCGGCGGGAGCGTTCGCCTCTGCAAAAGCAGCGACTTCTTCTAGGACACGCGCGATGTCCCTTCGTTCCTGGCTCGCGGTACGGGCGGCTCTCCGTTTCTTAGCAGGCTGACGCGAGGCAGAGACGACTGGGCGGGAGTCGTGCGCCGAGTGAAGAACGCCAGCGTCCGGTGAGTTTGGAGAGTGTTTCGACATGATGAGGAAAGAGAGTGGGACGAGTTCGCTTCTTGGTATGACTTATGGGAGCCAAAATGTAGTGATTAATGTTACGAAGCAGAGATTTGTACAGTGCAGACACCCACCTGGATTTGAACTGGAGACGAGTCGCGAAATACATCAATTGGAGCGAGGCCCCCACCTTTATACCTCTAATGCTATATCGCTTCCTTATTGGGTACAAAGCAACAAGGTTAAATCTATGTTCGATAGATCTAGACTTGCCCCCATGGCGCGCGGTGCCCTGTGGGATCGCAGAGTAGCAAAAATTCCGAATGCAGCTCGACATGTCATCGAGCATGATTCTCCAGACCTATTAAAGAGTATTAGATCCGGTATCCCTGAGGTAATTCCGAGGAAATTGCCTTGTCCTATCCGCCGCAAGAAGGGAGGGAGGGGAAAAGTACCTCAAAGCCTTTGTGCTCTATTCGGAAATGCATCCGTGCCCAGTGCGGTAACTCTTGTTCCCTCGACGATGACCTAGATACCAGCTTCGTTAGAACATTCAAACACAACCTGTACCTACCTTCCGCGATGACCATCGGTGTTCTTGTTCATGTTCAGGCCGTTCCGAGACCGGGGTACTACTAGATGGCACAGCGGTAGAGCGGCCCGCTAAATGCCGCAGCTGGCGCTAATTTGAATGCGGCCGCTGTAAGCTCTTCTTCCAAACGCTCAGAGAACGACTCCTTGAAACTTTTCTCTCCTTCAAAATGAATGAACAGGTTTACGATCTCGGAGGTAGGAAAGAAGCACGGGTCAGGACCTGCGAGAGTCGTACGTTGGGAATGCCGTCCAAGCCTTCGTGATGTCATGGTTCACTGACACGTCACCTCCAAATTCAAGCCTTGTGCTACTACAAGAATAAGTACGGGCCGAGTTGACAGCCATCCACCATATTGTTATGATTGTATCATTCTCTCTTACACCCTGTACTCGTAGCATGTTCATAAATGACAAAAGCGAGCAATTCATTGCAGTCAAAGCGCGTTCCCTCCGTTCGCCCAATCCCGATGAGCCCTCCGCCTCGACAGAGCGAGACTCGTACCAAAGCAACGGACATTATAGGCATAGCTATCCACTGTCTGCTCCAGTCGTCGAATTGCTTCGCTTTCCTCGTCTATAGATTGCCTCAGTCGCATCCTGCTGTCCTGCCAAGATTTCTCCACGTTACGCATCGTACGAGATGAACTTTCATCAAATTTCTGCATCTCAGCTTCGTCTTCTGCCAGTTTCAAAGATATTGTGCGTTCATTTATAAAGGCGCGGATTTGAGAAAGCAGTCCAGAATCATCCGGTCGTTTATCGAGACGCGCCATCTGCTTCTCGAAGGACTCAAAGTCATTACATACTGATTTTCCATCAGCAGCTGCTGAACTAACAAATATATGTACTAACGTGCGGGCAACTTCTGAAGCTCTTCGCGACGCGATCTGGGTCGCGCTTGCTGAGGGTAGCATCCCCATTCCCTTTGCACCTTAAGCCACTCTTGCTCCAGGCGGGCATTCTCCGCTGCGAAGGTAGCCTTGTCTACTGGGAGGCGCGTGCTCTGCCTTCGTTTCGATTTCGCAGGAGAAGTGGTGAGGCTGTGGGGGACACCTTCCCGTTGGTTGATAGGCGCAGGCGATGAAGGAATGGTTGGACTGGAGTCGGGCGCCGAGTAGAGAACGCCAGCGTCCCGCGAACCTGGAGACCAGTTCGACATTATGAGGAAGGAAAGTCAGAATCGTATATTGTTACGTATTATCCAGTGGTAGCTAGGATGTAGAGGTCAGCCTTATGAAGCGGATATTCGTATGATGGACGTACTCACTTCAATAATCAGCGAGACGTCGTGAAATGCGTTAGTAAGGCGAGACTCACCATTTATATATCTTGATATAGGTTCCCCATTGGGCACAAAGCATGTCTATGGAGGCCGCTCCATGCATGTTGATGTCCATGGCGCCTCCGAGTCGCGAAGCTCCCGACTGTACAAGCTCGACAGGTCATCGAGCTTTGCCGCGGTCCACCATTTCGTTTGCAACCAGAATCCTTGAGATCAGCCTGAGGCTATGGAATTGTCCTACCTGCAATTGGAACCAAGGAGGAGAGCGTGTCAACGCCGAACGCTGGAGCCTTTGTGCCCTATCCGGAAACGCACCGTGACCCATTGCGGCAGCTCTTGTTCTGTCAGATCTACGTGCCAACAGTGTGAGAGTATTGAGGTACAGACCATAGCTGCGTTCCATAATGAGAACAATCTGCGTTCATCCATAGGAGCCAGAAGTATCCCAACCGGCAGTTATGACGGAAGTCAACTTCGAGTAGCGAGCCTCGGCGCTAAATTGTCTTGCTCAGAACAACTTCTTTAGCACCCATACGACCTCGCAATTCGTCCTACGACAATCATATCGTATCTTCTTATGATACTATCAATACACCGTTGACGGTATTTCATACCCGTCACAGCGCAGCCTGTTATTACGATTTATGATGTGTGAAACGGCGTATTGAATCCACCTAGATGTTCAAGCTAAAGAACGTTTCTTCCCTCCTTCCCAGGCTGACGAATCCTCCGCACGGGTTGCTCGAGACCTGCACCATAACGACGTACTTCATCAACCAATTGGTCTGCTCGATGCGCGATTTGCTGAAGTTCTAGGCCGTTCGCATGGACGATTTGTTTGAGTTGTTTAATCTGAATATCACTTTCCCGCCGAAAGTCCTCCACGCCTTGTCTAGTACGATTGACACTCTCCATATTTTGCTTCATCTTAGCTTCAGCTTGTTGACGCTCCAAAGCTCGCTTGCGCTCGTTCAAGAAGTCGCGAATTTGACGAACCAGCCCATCCTGATCGTCCGGCTGTCCGTCCAGACGCGCCATCTGTTTCTCGAAGGAGTCGAAGTCATTACATACTATTTATTTGTCAGTGGGTGCTGAGCGCTGATCCAACAGAGGGATGAACTCACGTGCGGGCAATTTCTGCAGCTCTTCGCGACGCGATCTGGGTCGCGCTTGCTGAGGGTAGCATCCCCATTCCCTTTGCACCTTAAGCCACTCTTGCTCCAGGCGGGCATTCTCCGCTGCAAAGGTAGCCTGGTCTACTGGGAGACGCGCGCTCCGTCTTCGTTTTGGTTTCGCAGGGGAAGTGGTGAGGCTGTGGGGGATACCTTCCCGTATGTTGACAGGTGCAGGCGATGAAGGAATGGTGGGACCGGGGTCGAGCGCCGAGCAGAGAACGCCAGCGTTCTGTGAATCCAGAGACCAGTTCGACATGGTGAAGAAGGAGAGTGGGATGTGGTGGTCAATTCTGCAAAGTAGCGGCTCGTACTACGACGCGGATAGTGACTCACTTCAATAGCCAGCGAAACGGGTCCCAAGGTACATCGATGAAGCGAGGGTTATGCCTTTATATCTGCAGAGCTCGTTGGCCTTTTTGGGTACAATGCAGCTCCAGTAAGACCCATGCAGTCTCTGTGAATTCACGATGGTCTCCAAGTCCGAGTTGCAGATTGAACCCCAATTGCACATGTTCAAGAGGTCATCGAGTTTTGCTGCAACCAACCTACCATTGATCCAAGGTATGCTATATAGGCCCAGCATTCTTGAGGTCATCCTGAGGCGATAGAGTTGCTCTACCTACCATGAGACCAGAATCGGAAGGGGATGGGCTTAGGCCTTTGTGCCCTATTCGGAAAAGCACCCATCGCGGCAGCTCTTGTCCTTCTCATACGTGCCCGCCATGGTAAGAGAAGCTTGCGTTTATGCATGAGAACAGAACGGATCGGTTAGAACTGGCACTCATGGAGGAGGCAAGCAACGGACCTCGGCGCTAACTTGCGTTGGTCACCGTCAAGATGTCTTCATTCAGCGCCCACTCGGCGATGATGGGCTCTGAAAAATTGAATAGTACAAAAGCCTTGGATCCATGCCTGGTATTATCCTGCCAGTATTCCGCCAACACGCCAGGTTGAAGACAGCGTTGATGCGAGAAGACAGAAAATATGGTCATTCGACAGAGAAAGCATGTACAAGTAATGAAAGCCGGGAACATCCACTTAGTGTATACGTCGTGATCAAAAGCAGGGTGCAACCATGCAGAACTGGAGGGGCGGAGGGTTCGCAGAAAGCGCGCGGACGAACTGGCATTCTGCAAATATTAGGAAACAGGTGTAGTAGTTTTGCATTGGGAAGGTGGCATGTCCGTGGTTATGCTTCCGCCTGCTAGCCCCTCCATACCTGCTGATCCCACTCGGGGAATACCTTACAGACACTGAAGAGCGACTAGTTGTCAGTGACGGGTCTCGAAACCAGAAAGTAGACGTACTGTGACGCCACTGCTCGATGCCCGCGTGTTCATGATCAAAGCGACGATCAGACCTGCAGACGCGAACAAATTAGTCAACACAGTTATTCAAATCAAGTAGATGAATCCGCACCGTAGAGACCCAGCACCTCAGCGAAGATGAGAATAAGAATCTAGAGGTAGTGGACTTAGCGCCTAGCAGCAGGGAGTTACGTCAGTCAAAGCGTACCATTCCGACGAACAGCCTTGGCTGCTGCGCAGTTCCCCGAACACCAGCGTCACCGACAATACCGATAGCAAAGCCGGCAGCGAGACCAGCGAGACCGACCGAGAGACCGGCACCGAGCTGGATGAAGCCCTGGTACAGCGACATCTTGGCTTCCACTACGGAGACATTGAGCAAAGTCCCTTCTTGACTTGAGGCAGAAATTGGACGTACAGTTTCCGGAGATGAGCACCGAGACGACGAGGCCGTAGATCTGGTGCCAAAGGTGCGTGAGCGACGCGATAGGAGAGCGAGACGTGTCAAGCGCTCACAGCAATGATACCAGCCATGATGACTGGGACGACGTTCTTCATCATAAGGTCAGGGCGGAGAACGGCCATCGCGGAGATACCGACACCAGACTTGGCAGTTCCGTAGCTAAAGCATACAGCATGAGCATCATGCACGGACGGCAGCTGTGGACGCCAAACGTGTTGCGCGCGCCTCACAACACAACCCGCAGCAAGACACGTACCTAGCACCAATACCTATGTATGCCCTCCATTAAACAACCTGCACGTATTCACAAAGCAGAGCAATACTTACATGTAAACACGATCGCGCTGGTGCAGCCCTACACGTCGCGTCGTCAGTCGCTGCTCGTTGTCCTACACGCTGCTGTCGTGACTCACCATGGCGCCGAAGAAAGGAGCGTAGACGGGGCAGAGATCAGACATGACAGTACGACGAGAAGGGGGGTAATAAAGGGAGTATTAGACGTCGGCGACGGTGACGGCGGTAATGGGGAGAGCGTCGTCGTCGGCGGATGTGGCTGTTGGTTTCGTAGACTCGGCAATCCCCGTGTATTGCGTCGCCGCTTCAACTCCTTGTGCTGCGGCGACTGCGCTTTCCAAAGGCCTCCACTTCATTCAAGTCGACCATGCTAGGCAATGCAAGCCGAGCGCTGAAGCCAACTAAGCATTCTCAGAATGTCTTTTTATCTTACCACGCGTGAATGCGCAAGGTATTGTCAGGTTTCCTATATTGATACGAATTTCACAGATATCACAAAGGACTCGAGTGCAGAGCGCTGAAAAGCACAACGGCTATTGGTTTGTCATTTATCGCACCGAAGTTCTGATGGAGGTATACAGGTATCAGGAGGACACAGCCTCAGGAGTTTGCGAGCCTCATGGTGGCCGCTTGTACCACGTGAGCAACCAAAGTTGGACTCCTTTGGATATACCGATGACGCTCATTTCACCTTCACAAACATCACAGAGGTCTCGAATATCGAGCGCCTAAAAATGCAACGATGATTGGCTTGTCCGGGAATGAGGAGATCACAGTCTCAGGAGTTTGTGAGCCTCGTGGTGCGGCCATATCGATAAGACTGAAGCTCCGCGGTATGAACGTCTTCTTCAGATGATGCCCCCTGATTGAAACTCTCACACACCAATGGTTGGGGTTCATGCCGGGCTTTTCCTTTTCGATTGACGGAACAACCCATTTCAGATTGTTCTACTACGATGTTGTTTGACTCACAACATGAAGAGGTCTACACGGTTGCGGACCGACATCAGTAGCTGTACTGCATTCGCTCCCGTATAAAGCATGCGTGCGTTCCCGACCTTCATGTCTCAGTGGACGTTCCGCGTACACCTGATATGCGTCGTCCATACCTCTGTCTCATTCACGCTCTCCCATTGGCACTTCAGCCCCAAATACTCGCCTCTCCCATCAATAAATCCGATGATGTAGAGCTCGTGAAAAGCTCACCATCACCTGGCGAGATCGCTGGGTTAAGTGTGGGGATTTTAGGTATGCACATCTTTTGATTCTCTTCCCTTGTATCAGTGTGCGGTCTGACGTATGTACATTCGCCGCTCTTTAGGGTTCTTTATCATCATCACGCTATGGTGGAAAACCCCTCACCAAGAGGTCGTTCATCGTAGTGGCCGTCTGTTCAGACTTCGTCTTGGTCTGAACAGGGGTCAGACACCGCACGCGCCGAGTCCGAGGCCACAGGAGCCTGAGGGCATCCGCTCAGCAAACGCGGTTACGCGGCCAGTCTCGGCGGCAAGCCCTCTAGGTGTCGCATTGCCACACCCTTGCGCCTCCAGTCATGGAGGATAAACGGATGAACACGAGGCGCGGACGCTCGCGTGAGCTTTCCGTTCCGGCCATGGCGCCGGGTCCAGGGACCGAAGGCTACTTTTCACGGATGCGCGAAGCGTTAGGCGGATCGGTATTATGCGTCGACGCATTATCTTCGCTCCGAGGACACCGTTCCTATCTCGTTTCTGTAGGGATCTACCTTTTCTCTGTTCCATTATCCTGCGTCTCTCCGTCCATCGAGTCCCCGCATCATTTCCGTTCCTATCCCCGTTTGCAATCGCTGCACATCATCTGCCCCCACCACAGCTCCCATCGCCCACTGTACTCTACTTCTTGATCCCCCGCTCTCGCGGCTGTCCCCGCATCCTGTACATCGCTATACACCGTTTCCTAGCTTTGACTAGATACCCTCCCGCGTCACAGATCCGTCCTAGTACATCGCTAAATCAGGCCCGTCAACTCTTATAGAAAGTCATCAGCCCGATCCTGCACGCGGCATTCCCCCCGGTACGCATGACAGTATCGATGACTATTTTCGCCTGACACTTAAGCTGGCCACGCTGTGCTATCCTTGGATTTCGAAGCTTCGTTGCTCCTGTTTCTCGACGCCTTGATGCTCGCGGTGGGCAAGCGATCCCGGGGCGCACACACGTAGCCGAATGGAGCTCGGCGAACAAGACCTCGTTTGAACAGAACAACCGCCTAGGAACGATTCTATGTCCGCCGTGGTCAGCTTCACTAATTATCCCACAACAGTCGATCATGGGCATGCTGTTTCGATAGGTAGGTGCCGAAGACGTGGTTTATACGGGTATCCTAGGACATCGTCTAACACCGTCTGCCACGCAGCCTATCCTCGGGACAAACTGCCTTTCCTAGGTTAGTTGATTGCGCGCCCTTGATTCCCTCGAGCCGCACTTGCTTCTACCTTCGTAATAGGATATATGATAGCTAAAACCCGGCAAGCCAACTTCATCTCCAAGTTCAACCTAATTTCAACATACTGACGCACACAGACACATACAGTACAGCATCGATAGAGTCCTTCCCCGGATCGGTCCTCGGCGTCGATCTCTCGGATCGCGCACATGTGTCCCGGTCGGGCATGCTACATTTGGTCAGGACAGTCAATGGCGTAAGTGGGGGCGGTTCTTTGTTTGCTAACGCCACCCATCTGCGAATAGCAGCCTGTCCCCAATGCGTCTGGACCGTCCAACACCCATGTAGAATTCACGCGAAAGCTGTTCGAATGGTAATGGCACGCCTGCTCCGAAACCCCCCAGGACCCCCAGCAGATCCGACTCGCCCCGGGCCTTCCACAAGGCACGGATCGTTCACTGGTGCGCAAGACTCAGCGCTGCGCACGCCTCGAGGCTCGTCACCCCGCACGCGTGTCACCGTGATCATTACACCATCTGCGGATATCCGCAGTCGTCAAGCCATACAGTAAGGTGCAGTTCGCCCAATCTTGATCAGAGTACACGACCGTTCACAAACCCAGGGCACTTTCTTCCGGTGGTTGACGGTTCTAAGCCTCATCGACATCAGCCACATACACATCTAGACCTGCGGTTGCGTGGCGTGCGGTGGCACCCCGACGATTCGGGGGGTCCCATGATGACTTTGACTTTGATGCGTACTCCAAGCTGATCATTATTTTGTTCTGAGCCTAGGCACGACTTCTACTGCGTGCCCAGCTGGTGGCAGAAGTTGGTCTCTGGGGACGACTCCAAGCCAGTGGTGGCGGTGCCATTGAAGACAACGAGGCCGCCACGATGCACTGCCACGGCACGTATCTGGTCGGATAGCATCGCTTTCCCTATTTTCTCTAGAAAAGCTTTTTCTGAGCCGCATAATGATAACTATATGTTGGCGCCAAAGAGCCTTTAAAGCGGCCGCGCTTCTGGCCTCCTTCGTGCCCGCCCTCCCCTGAGAGAGCAATGTCGCCCTTACACTCTCCCTCTATCTTCATCCTCACTGTCGTCCTGATCCATCAGACAGTCGCCGCGCTCGCCGTCCACATCGGCGAGTACGTTGAGGACAAAATCATTTACCACGTCCCCTCCCCGGGCGTGATCATCGCGGTGGCCATCGCGGTCTTCGGTCAGTATCGTTTCGCAACCTTTCAATCGACGCGAAGGGCGTTCACAAGCCCTTCCTCCGTCGCCCTAGTTTTTGCCATCTTCATGTTGGCGTACTTCTTCAATCCGCCGGAGGCCGGGCCCCTTCGCCTCCCACTCCGATTCTACCGTTTTGTGCGCCGCGGGCAAGCTTCGCGGCCGCAAACGCGCCCCCACCGCGCGTATCCTGTTTCTGCACGCGGTCGTCGGCCCCCGCGGAGCGCGGTTGCGGCCGCACCGACAGCGAGCACGCCTGCTAGAGTCCTCGCAGCGCCTGTGCTCGTCCCTGCGGCCCCGGCGCAAGCGCATCTCATGCAGCGCGAGTCCGTGCTGCACGCCGCCAGCAGCGACTCTGGCGCACATTTTGCCTAGCGCCGCGACACCGTGCCATTTCGTTCTCGTCCGTCTCTCTCATGTTTGATTAGTTCTATTTATCCGGGTCGCATAGGGATAGGATGCGTACTCACCCACCGCGATGCCTCTTCATGACCGTATTCAAGCTCCCATCCCATCCCATCCCATTCCTTGCTGATCTCTCGAGTCGCCAGATATCCTGTATTTATAGCTTTCATATCTGCGTTCGCGCTGGTCTTCATGCTGTCCTGCTTTGCTACATGCTGTCGTCATGCCTGAAGTACGTACCGTACATACATCGTGATACCCACCTGTATCGTTACCTACCGCCCTCATCGTGTATCGTGTATCGTGTACCGTGTACCGTGTCCGCCCGCAGCAACGAATGAATGTATCCGTCGGGAAGCGCCTGCGCTGTTTCCACTTCTCGTTCACGGGGGATAGATCGCCTTGGCCGTGAGGTCTTGCACAGGAGAAAGCACTGGTCTTTGAGAGCGGAGGGCCAGGAAAGGCTCGCCGGCATCGATGGCGCGTCATTGCGGGCTCACGAGACGTCTGCTGCTGTGCTTATCTGAAATAGTTACGCGCGCGGGCGCAGGCTGTGGCGAAGGGAAGCGGACTGGCTCGTGGGCGCAAGAGAGTACGCAGGGGATGGACACGAGACGGAAAGAAACGGACCTCGAGCATCGCCTGCCCGTGATTTTGGCTCTTTGGCTTTAACAGGCTTGCCAGTGGCCACGCTTGTCGGCTCGGGCGAAATCTTATAGCTTGCCGCGGCGATTTCGTCATGGCCCAGATTAAGCTGTTAGTAGAAAATGCGATTTCATGTTCGTTGTAAAGTTCAACGTACGGATGTAGTCGCTATAACATAGACTGTTGACAATGCAAGACGATACTTGCACGACTAGAGCATATGCAAAGTAGCAGTCAGCTCACGCAGGTGGAAAGAGCCATGACGCAGGGTCACCTGTGCTACCCGCTCCCGATACCCGTCGCTGGCACTTTCTTCTGATATGAAAGGCACAGGAGAGAAGCTGTACGACTCTCCCGCTCTAGCGGTTTTGATAGAGCTCCTGTACGCGTTCTAGAAATCGGGGACAGCCTGTGGCAGGATTTCGGTCAAAGGCTGACCTCAGGCCGGATCTGACCCAGCGCCTCGATTTGCGACATTTTCGGGTCCTGTCTGCGAGGCAAACGGATAACTTTATCAGTCATTTTACATCCTTCTTATAAAATAGATCAGGCAGCTTACCTGAGAGTAAGTAGGTCTAATTGGTGAGATTCTAGAAATCTGTAATTGTAAGTCCAGAATGGATGCAACACAATGTAGCAGATATCTGCTTCTGAGAAATCATTATCCGGTGTCTACGTACCACCAATGAGTTTAAGGCTGGGTTTTTACATTGAACCTACATCTCACTCGATCTCAAAGTCAGCATCATGGGTATAAACTACGTGAAAGTTACACAATGCTGCCTTTATTTGCAGGATAAGATACGCATAGTCTTATTCGAATTTTGCACACAAAATTGAGAATCGCCGGGCATGACACGTCGGGGGGTGGACCTGCCCAGAGGCATTCAACGTACACAATCCCGATCTCAAGTTGAACGTAGTCGTGACGCATCTCATGACTCCACTGCGCAAACGAGTCAATCCTCGTCAGAAGATCTGAAACACGGATACTAGGATCACCACATACCAAAAGCCGCCCGTTACTCCTCGAGATGTGGCTCACTTGACACTCAGTTCTCTCAAATGAAGTCTTAGATGAACTTGTGGTAGTGTAAGAACACAAAAGCAAGAGACTATGAGCTTCATCGCTGCAGAGATGATGCGTTCAGTTCCATAGCACGATGGTGGTGGTTGAGAGGAGAGATATATGGGTGGCGATAGCGGCGATACAAGGACCCATAGCAGGACCTCGAACACCTCACGTGCCGCTACTGTTGCGCCATCACTCGGGCAGAGCCGGGCGCTCGGCTCATTGTCGGTAGCTAGCTTATGTGGCGAGACTCTCGGAGCACCGTAACCGCTCTCCCCTAGTCAACTTATTGTCGATTATCGAAGAGGATCCTTCGGTCACAAGGCAGTGTATACTTCGTATAACGGTCACTCTCTTCGATTCTGACTTCGATTTTGGTCATCAGGGTCCAGGACCTGAGCTTGTAATCAACATAATTGAAGATCTATAGCTAAAAGCTAATCTAAAATGGCTTGTCGTCAACCTGGCAAAGCGCATGCACAATACCACGATTCTCAAATAAAGTATAATCTGAATATCATGGCGCTGAAATATTGCTGCAGATGCTGTAGCATGCCGCGCGGCGGGGCTTCGACAATCACACGAGACGGTCACTAGACTCTACGACCCCAAGAACCTGCCGTGCTCGTCATCCTCGAGCAATTTGATGTCGTCATGGATGTCAAGTGAGCCTTGTTTCCCCCTTGCGCACTGGAAACCACGGCTTGCTCACTCGCCCATGCGCCCATATACCGCAAACGCTTCATGTCCATCTATCCCTGCCTCGTTCGTGATCATGCCGGAGAGAATCAGCGACCTTGGGGTGTTGTTGTGCACGCTTCCGACAAGTATGTCGAGGTATCGTAGACTGGAGCAGTTGGATGACTGATGCACGAACCGCGGTTGCAGTCGGGTGGTGGTAAGAAGGAGGAAAGGAGAATGTGGGCGCGAGTGAAGCATGTCGGCGGCGATGCAGCCGTCGGTATTTCGTGGAATCTAGCTCGAGCGTCCTCAGAACGGCTCCTTCCTTCGTGGGTACGCATTCACAGACACAACTTCTGTCCGTCCTGCCGCTCATACCAAGCTTCCATTCGATCAGGGCTATCTCTCGAAACTCAGACGTCAACCGTCGAATTCGAAGTAGTTGCTTCCATCTACAGGTCCATTAGTGCGTTTCCACCGTTGACACTGGAACACTGACGCATGGGGATATGCAATGCGCGCCCGCTACACCGAGTACTCGCACGCGGTCTTAAATTAGACCTGGCCTGAGAAGCCGACCGTTTGAAGAACCGTACGTCGTAGGCCGCTTCCTGGTCGGACGGGCTTCCGGCTTGGCGATGCTTCGCGTTTGTAATTCCCTTCGAGCTGTTCATAGGGCGCAACTTTTGACCCCAATTCAGATCCGTGCTTCTGACCGAGGTGCGATATTCATCGCATGTTTCGCTTCCGAGTTTCTGTATGCAGAACTAATTCAGCTTCATTCGTCTTCATGTCTCCCCGGAAATTCCACGGGGAAACGCTAACGCCTTCTGTTTCATATGGCTCACGGCTTTTCTTTGGATTTGAGAAGAATCCTGAGAAGACGAACAAGGACAGGGTTCACGTAGGCCACGTTTCGCCCTGGCTCCGGTCAGCGTATTCTTTCAATCGCAAGACAGCCTTGAGATTGACACTTGATCCGTATTGCTTGTGTGCGCACACGTGTGCTTATCTTGCAACTGATCAAGCTCACGAGATCCCGGATCGGCGAACAACGGAGCACCAGCTTGTTGGTACGAACACGAACCGCTTCTGCGCCCTGCTGCCGATAAAAGGCAGTAGTTCTGCGCCCACGAACACGGGGCCGCGGGCGATCTGGATCGATCAGTAGGGAGCGACGTGGATTCCGCTGCGTCTGGCCAATGGCCTGGGAATAGTAGCCGCGCATTTGTCTCCCGCCGCGAGGCGGCGCGTACGATGCGCATGGCATGCGGTCTGCGAGCAGTGGTGCGCCTCGTCAGCGCCGACTGCGCTCGATTCTCCCCCTGGTTCGTCTTCTTCCGACTGCGGAAAGATTGAAACTGTGGAGCGTTATCGCTCCCCGCCCTCCGCCATCGCTGGAACTGGGCTGTCTGCCCGCTCACGGAAAGAGTTGTTCTGTATCTGGCAAGCCATTAGGTACGTGATTCTAACTGGTCCACTAGAAGATCTTGATCTGCTGGCGCCCATAGGCACCTGGTCCCGGTGTTTCGAAGTCCAGGTATGTCCTGCCAGCTCGAGTGCTAGTGTTCGTGGGCAGTGCTGCTGAAAGTTCGATTAGAACTCAAATAATAATTAGGTTCCCGAAGAAGTGGCTTTCCGGCTGCAAGCAGGTACTGCCCTTCACGTCCGCGTATAAAGCTGCCCGCGCATGCGAGCGGTTTCGCCCATTCCTATCGCAACATCCCTCTTACCATCGAAATGTACTACACCCTCTTCTCCATCTTCCAAACCCTCCTGAGGGCGTCCCTTCCGCAAGCTCTCACCTCTCCTTTTGAGAGCAGCTGTGCCGTTATGGGAGGAAAGGCCTCGCCGCCAGCAGCGGTGTTCAGTCTGATCGTCAACGTCACATGTTAGTACATCCCTGTTTGCCATCAGATGCGACCTGAACTAACCCTCTCTTTCAGTGATGTCCGCAATCATCACAGCGGTTATGTTGGACGGGAGCACTTTCCAGGCGTCTGCTCAACACGGAGGCAACCCATGCAAGGCTGCCCGCAACGAGACTCTACAGGCCACGCCGCCCGAGGCAGCGAAGAGCGTCCGTCACACCGTGCTCAGCCACAAGAAGTGGCCCGTATCCGCGGCTGTACCGCGCAAGGTCGTATTGCGCAGCCCATATCCCGCAGCTCAGCACATGCGTGCGGGAGCCCCCACGGAGGCTAAGGCGTAAGGTGCCTTCGGGCAGCAGGGGTGGGCGAGCGGGAAGGAGTTTTGCGGACCGAAGGCACCCTGCTTCGGAATTATGGAAGCGTCTGGGTCATGATCATGATACAATCCGACGTATCCGTGGCACTTACTTCTCGAGTACAGTCTCCGTACCGTCTCTGCATCATCGCGTCTCTTTTGTTACTGGTTCCGTGTTCTCCGTTCTTCCAAATCGCGTTTTCTTCATCGTTTCAAGTTTCTCGAAGTTCGTGATACCGTACTCCACACTGTTCTCTTTGCTGGACAATTTTCTTCAGATCTTCGTACTTCGTAGTCTCTCAATAGATCTTGTAGAGGCCTTTTGTATACCTACACCCGCACCGAATGTCAAAGTGTTCAAAGCGATGATCACGATCTGGACAAACTGCCCATTACAGAGCATTGCCGTCCTTTTCATGCACATGACAATGCACCACTCGGGCGCGTATCGATGGTTGCTTCGCGATTACCCACGCCTCGTATCCGCCTACGTCTACGTCTGCGTGCGTGTCCGTGTGACCCAAGGATAAATCGGAAGCGCTGCCCGCTGCTTTCGCGCTGGCCAAAGCTCGATGAACGAGGGTCTACTCGGTCAATAATAGATTACCGCAAATTGCGCGTACTTACCATGTCCCCATGTTTACAGTTCAGCAACGCTGACGGATGCAATTCACAACGGCAGCAAATGTTGAACCCCAGGTCTGCGAATAATGCAGGTTCGTTCTATCTAAGCGCCCGGTGTCCGGGGGGCTGGCCTGGCTGGCCGGCCAAACACGACGCTGCTCCCAGGCTCTGAGCCCGTTCTGTACGAACACTTACACGAGGCTGGCGGTGTACGCGTTTCAGCCTCCCCGCAATTCGTGCCTCAGGCATCAGGCTGTTTTATCTCGGGTGGTTCTATCATTATGCCTCCTTTGCTCGTTCTGCCGAGCAGTGTCGTGTCCTCGTTGGCAATGACGTGCCCTGGATATGTCCCGTGAGTCTCCAGAGCCATATTCCATCGCGGACCTAACAGTTGACGTACAATGGTGCTATCTGCACAGCGACGCAACAGGGAAGGTTGATTAGACCGTTCACCTGCTCGAACGTCATTGCTGTGAATAAGAAGACTTTGCAATATCGCGACTCGGGAGATGACGCACGTCAGTTTACCGTTTACAATTGAATCGGTATGTTTCATCGCAACTCCTTATTTCCGAGGCCCAGAGTCTCCTAACGGAATCTCTAAACCTTCTTTGAGTGTGTTCTCTAGCGATCAATAGGAAGTATCTTCACTGCAATTCTCTCTGCACTTTGAGGGAGAAGCGCATGTTTGTCCTATTCGAAGCTTCGTAACCCTTCCAGATCCCCAGGCAATTTCCGTCTGCTCCTGCCGATCTTCCCATACGGAAGGGACCATACGAGGCTGATAGGGATTGCACAAATATGGATATCTTGGATAACAACGATTTGTGAATGTGCGGATAATCGCCCGTGTGCACGTCGGCCGAAGATGGAGATGGGCAGTCTGCGCGCTCATGGAAAGGACTGTTCTGTATTTGGCAAGCTACCAGGTCCGTCGTCAGAAGATCTAGATCCGTTGATGCTCACTGGCACCTCGTCCCTCTCGGCTTCGAAGCCCGAGTATCTCCTGCCAGTGCTGATATTCGTGGGCGGTGCTGCTGAAGGTTCGATTCGAACTCAAATAATGATGAGGTGCCCATGTAAGTAGTTATCTAGCTGTAAACAGCTACTGCCCTTCGTGTCCGGGTATAAAATCCCCTGCGCATGCGATCGCTCTCGCCTATCCCTACTGCAACACCCTCCATATCCTCCGTATGCGCTACACATTCTTCTCCCTCTTTCAAGCCCTTCTGTGGGCATACCTTCCCCGAGCTCTTGCCTCTCCGCTCGATAACGGCAGCACCGTTCTCGAGGGAACGAGACCATCGAAATCTGCAGTGTTCCTGATGATCTTTGGCATCATAGGTTCGTACATCTCTGTTTCCTTCTGCATGCGACCTCATCCCCAACCCTCTCTTTCAGTGCTAATGCTCAGTGTCATGGCCAGTATGATGAATGGGAATGAGTGCATGGCATCTTCTCAGCGCGATGAGGCTGTACAAGCCGCACCTCCCGAGACGACGGAGAGTGCCCTTCGCGATGTGCTGAACAACACCAGGCGGCCCGCCTCCGCGGCGGTACCGCTCCGTGTCATATTGCCTGGCCCATATTCTGCAGCCCAGCACGGGCGTACGGGAGTCCACAAGGAGGTCAAGGCATGAGGCGCCTCTGGGCGTCAGGGATGGGCGAGCGAGAAGTTTTGTGGACCGAAGGCACCCTGCTTCGGATTCAAGGAAGTGTCTGGGTCATGATCATGATACAATCCGACGTGTCCGAGACACTTACTTCTCAAGTACAGTCTATCCTCGCGTTCATTACCGTTCCCGTGTTCTCTATTCCTTCACGTCACGTCTTCTCACCCCTGTCACGTTTCGCGAGTTCGTGATATCGTGCTCCATTCCGTTCTCTTTGCTGGACAATTTGCTTCAGATCTTCGTACTTTGCAGTCTCTCAATATACCTTGTAGAGGCCTTCTATATTCCTGCACCCGCACCGAACGTCAAAGTGTTCAAAGCGATCATGATCTGGACAAACTGCCCATTACAGAACATTGCCGTCCTTTTCATGCACATGCACCACTCGGGCGCGTATCGATGGTTGCTTCGCGATTACCCACGCTCTGTATACACCTACGTCGACGTGCATGTCCGTGTGACCCATGACTACAGAAGCGCTGCTCACTGTTTTCGCGAACATCGGCTGGCCAAAGCTCGATGAACGAAGGTCTACTTAGTCAAGTATTAATCTCCACAGACCACGTACTTACCTTGTCCCAACATCTACAGTCCAGCAACACTGACGGATCCAAATCGCAACGGCAGTAAATGTCGAAACACGGATCCACAGATGGTAATATAGGTGCTGTATCTAAGCGCCCAGTGTCCGGGGGGCTGGCCTAGTACGTCCGGCAAACCAACACGAGGCTTCTCCCAGTCTGTCCCTGCACAAACACTTACCACGCAGGACTGGCGGTGTACGCGTTTCAGCCTCTTCGCAATTGGTGCCTCGGGCCTCAGCTGTCTCATTTCCGATGATCCTGTTATCTGCTCATTCGGCCACACAGTATCGCATCCGCCTCGGGCCTCGGCCACGATGCGCCACTGGCAGGCGCTGCATATGCCCGATGAATCACTGGCAAACTCTCCAGAGCCATTTCCATTGCAGACCTGGCAGCTGATACGGCGGCGCCAGCTGCACAGCGACGCAAGAGTGAAGCTTGATCAGATTGTTCACCTGCACGAGCAGCATTACGCTATCGCTCTGAGTAAGTAGACTTCGTGTCATCACGACTCGGAAGATCCACCTACCGTTTACAATCGTATTAGTGCGTTTCGTTCTAACTCCTTATTCCCGAGGCCCAGAATCTCCTACCGGAATCCCTAAACCTTGTCTGAGTGTGTCCTCTAGCGATCAATAGGAAGCATTTCAACTGCAACTCTCACTCTACCCCACCGAGAGAGCTTTGCACTTGCAAGGAGAGACATACATGTGTTCTATGAGCATTGACATAGTTTTTCTTCTGTGCTCGACATCCGCTTGTCAGTAAGTTTCGTTTATCTCCAGCACTCGACAGCTGACGCCGCGTCGTACGCACAGCTCCGCGCCATATACACAGCCTCGCGTCCGAAGCTCAATGGACCATAACCGTCCTGGATCTGCAGGCGATCTCCGTCCGCTCTCGTCGATCTTCTCGTGCGGCGGGTATCATACATGGCTGACAGGCCCCACAGAAATATGGATATCTTGGATGACGACGATCTGTGTATGTGTGGATAAACACACTTTGCGTGCACATCCGTAGCTCTTTGCGCCCAAGCATGTACCACCTTTGCACTTCAGACTCCATCGGTGCGTGTCCAAACGGCCTGTTGAACTGCTCAAAAAGAGGTTGCATATGGAAATGCAGATGGATCGAATATCTAAGACCATCCCGAGGGGCACCAATCGGACCAAGGCTATATGTGTCGCCTACCAGTCGGTGCGTTGCGCTGTATCCCCTTATATCGAGCATGGGCGGCGCGCCGTGCGCTGAATGTTCCAGCCGGCTGCTGCAGCGCCATGACCACTATCGAATGGGAATGGCATCTCACCATACCAACAAGGCTAACGTCCGCCTTCGTATGCTCTTCGCACTGCTTGAGAGGCGTAAGTCGAGCGTGCATCTTGCTCAGGCCATGGTTCATTATGTGGTATACATGCTGACAAAATTGCAGCACATGCACGGTTTGCATCATGTAAGGGGCCCAGAGCCGACAGCCGAGCCCTCCTGCCAGATAGGCTCGTGCGGAGGCGCCATTCGCGAACGCGCGCTTGGCGCATTGTTGCGAACTTGCTATTGTGCGGGATCCCATTTTGGAAATGACGCCCTTCCTGGCTATGTCTGTCTCTCGGATTAAAAGCAAACCAGGGTGAAGCAGGAGAGGCGTGTGCCATTGCCCTCCTTCCCCCAACTGCGCTCCTCCCCTCTGTTAGAGATACCTCTCACTCATCCCCAATAACATAATGGTGTCCGCCCTTTCCCTCTTTGCACTCGCCGTCTCCATCCTTTCCGTCGCGCGGCCTGTGGCTGCTGCAGCCCTCATACCCCTGAAGCCTGGCGAGGACAGGCTCGTGATCCGTCGCCCACCACCAACCGCGATTGGTTTTGGGATCCTCGGATTTGGGCGTCAGTATACTTCCTCTTCATCTCCTGCTCTGCCTCCTCTCGTGTGCTGAGGGGTGCGAGTGCGACGAGAGCTGACAACTTCTGGCCCCCTACAGTATTCGTTATGATCATCCTGGCATGCATCATAGACCCAGGGCGGCTCCCAAGCATCGCTTGCTCTGCCCCACCTGTCCAAGCGTGCTGCGGCCTGAGGCCGCGCCACCGCACGCACCACCCTCACCCAAGCTCTGGAAGCAGGCGTCCACGGAGCGCAGCAGTGCTGCTGCCCTCCCTGTCTCTCGCTGCACCTAGGCCAGCCTATGCAGCAGCAGCGCATCGCGGGTTCGAGCTGCCTGGTGTCGCACATGATGGGGACGAGGTGGAGATATGAGGAATTTGCCGTCTGAATCTCCTGGCGAGACCAGCCGGTGCCGGACGCTGCCCTCTTGCACGCCACTGCAGAGGGCACCGCGGCCTGCCGCGGCTTCGCAGTCCCTGAAGACATCTACCAAGTACACTGTTCCGTTGCCTATTTATACCCGGAGCATAGAAGGCAGGCACACTTACCTCATCACTTATCGCCCATCACTTCGCCTCTTGTCCGTGCCGCTTCCGCTGATTGGCTGTGTCAATAGCTTTCGTATTGCTCTCGTGGTCTTCGAATGCATTTGGACTACGTATCCCTAGGATAGCTATACTTTACCTGGATCTAGACATATTACCCTCTCTCTCGCTGTGGCCGCCCACGACAATGCCAATAAACGAATGCACGGAAACGGACATACCTCGCTGATTTGGCTGGGCAGGAGCCGACCGCCTCTATTTCACCGCAATCGGCGGCACGGGAGTGGAGCGCGAGCGAGCGCAGCGTAATTCCGCCCAATACTGATATTAAGTTGAATGAAGATACAACACACATAGAATTGTGACTCGACGAACTGTGTTTCGGGTGAAAGGCAGAGTCAATCGTTGTCAACACGTATCAACGGAGATTGCGCACCGGTCTACCCCAACCCCAACCAGCATCCCTGCCCCTCCGTCAGCATTCCATTCGCACCGTACGTCCATATATAAATTTCAGGAAAGCTAGGATGGTAGGTAGCTCGCTCGTGGTGATTGAAGAGAAGGACGTTATGACAGGACGGCAGATACTACACAATCACCCGTAGAGGACCCGGGACACCCCCTGAAACACGTGGTGTGTGGTGCATCCTCCGGAATCTACTCCGACTCGATCGCCCCGGAGGAGACATACGTTCCACTTTCGTCTAGAATCAAAGAGCATTAGCGAAGTTATTCTGCATTGACACCAGTATAGTCTCTGTATTCTGCGGTAGTCGACAGCCGAATATGCCGCACCATACGCACAACTCCGTGTCATACAACCAGCGTGTCCAAAACTCCGTAAATCTACCCCAGAGGCAACCAATCGAAGCAATACCCATAGTCACATATGATCAGGCGTGAGCCGCCTGCCACCTACGAGTCAACGCATTGCAGTTTGCACACTCTCTCGTCAGGTCATGCGCAAGACGCGTGCTGTACGCCGCACGTCGCCTCATGATCACTCCCGTGAACCTGGAAAGGCAGTCTCGTCGCGATTGTATTGATGCCTATATCGATTGCCTCACGCTTTTTGCAGCACTCCGAGACCGAGTATGAGAAACCTGCGCCGTGCGTGCACTTCACTCGGCCCAGGGTTGAGTTTGCAGGACGTGAGCTGACATATCCATGTGCAGTACAAAACAGCACGTTTATTTCGTGACATGTCAAGCAAGAGGCGCAAAACGAGCCTACGCCTACCCGGCTGAGCGCCGCTCTACCAGATTGGGACGGAGGCGCCGCCTATGTCATTATTCAGACGACGCTTTGTTATGAACGTTACCGCCTGGCATCCTATTTGGGAACAAGCTCACCACTGGCCATGGTGTATAAAAGCCCTGCAGGATGAACAGGAAAACCAGTGCGCCAGTCGCCCTCACTCCTACTCCACCGCTCTTCCTATCCCTTCAAGACCCTGTTCAACACAGAGAACACAACAACGACGTCTATTTTCACCCAGGGCTCCGACTCTGGTCGATCGCCCCGGCAGTTGCATCCCCCAAGAAGAGTCCGTCAAACGCTCGGCACAGCCCGTAGTGACTACCCTCGATATCCTCGCGGTGGTTTTTCTGCTTCGCCGTGAGATGTAGGGATGCAAGGCTGGCGCGAGCAACCCCGGCCCGTGTCTCATGCAGACGGCGCGCCCGCGGTGGCCCTCACGGTCGCAACCTCATCCGACGAGGTCAGACCCTCGGAGGTCGCGGCGCTGATACTCGCGGCGTCTGGTCAGTACTATCTCTCTACGTGATGTCTTTCCTTGGGCGCTGACAACCCCGTCTCACAGTCTTCCTGGTAATCATGCTGGCATTCTTCGTGGACCCATACAAACTCCCGAAGATCGTGTGGTCAGCGCCTCACATATGCAAATGCTACACCCTCCGGCGGCGGGAGCAGCAGCCCCGCCGACCTCTGCCGACCTCTGCAGGCCGCACCCCGCGGAGCGCGGCAGCGCCGCTGCCGCCTGCATCCACCAGCACCCCGCGCGCGCTGTCCGCTTCCCTGCCAGGGCCTGTGAACGCTGCATCCGCCCGCAGGTTGGATCCACTCAGCCCTTCCTCCGCCAGCACCAGCACCAGCACCGGCACTAGCGGGAAATCCGAGTCCTCTGCGGCGTAAGTCTCCCGGGGAGACTGAGACTACCAGACTGCCTCCCTCTCGCATGTCGCTGCAGAGGACGAGATCGTCGCCGCGCCTGGCGCAGCGTCGGTCGCTGGAGATACCTATAGTGCGGATTATCAGCGAGGTGTCGGGGGCGACAGTAGTGGCCTCGTACTCACCTCGACCATCAACTCTCATCATCCCGCTCGACCAACGGAGTAATGCCGCGCCTTTCCTCCGTCTTCATCCTCACTGTCCTCCTGGCCTACATCCATCAGACGGTCGCCGCGCTCGCTGTCCACGTCGGCGAGTACGTTGAGGACAAAATTATTTACCACGTCCCCTCCCCGGGCGTGATCATTGCGGTGGCCATCGCGGTCTTCGGTCAGTATCGTTTCGCAACCTTTCAATCGACGCGAGGGGCGTTCACAAGCCCTTCCTCCGTCGCCCTAGTTTTTGCCATCTTCATGCTGGCGTACTTCTTCGATCCGCCGGAGGCCGGGCCCCTTCGCTTCCCACTCCAATTCTACCATTTTGTGCGCCGCGGGCAGACTTCGCAGCCGCAACCGCGTCCCCACCGTGCGCATCCCGTCTCTGCAGGTAGTCGTTGGCACCCGCGGCCTGCGTTCATTCCCGCTGTGCCTGCGCTCGTCCTTGCGGCGCGGGCGCAAGCACATACTATGCAGCGCGAGTCCGTGTTGCTAGCGCTGCTGTGCCGGCAGACGTTGCAGCCACACTTCGGCATCTCAATGCTGGTGTTCTTCAACCTACCGCAGCCCAACGGTCTTCCCTTCCAGCTCTCCTTGTCGCACGTCACTGCAGGGGAACCACCAACGCCACGCTTCACAATATCTACCGGATATCGTGCGGTTTCAGCTACCAGCGAAGAGCGTCAATCACGTATAAGTAGAGTCACGGCCTCGATGAATTTACCTTCCAACCTCAACACCCTCCTATCTCTTTTCAGAGGGCGGCCTATGCAGCAGCAAATCACAGCGAGTGTGACTCTCAGCTGCCTGTTGTTGTCACGATGCAGAAGAGGAGACGTGACAGTCCCCACAGTCCGAGTCCGCCGGAGAGTGTCGCCTGACACAGACGAGGCCGAGGCGGGAGCACCACCGTAGATGGCGCCGCAGCCTGCCACAGACTTACTTACCTCTTCACCCTGACCTGTTTTCTACCATCGCGCCTCGTTCAAGCTCCTCCGCTACTGCTGGCCCGAAATAGCTGTATTAATGGCTTTCGGATTTGCTTTTGCGCTCTGCTACATGCTTTCGATATCGCAGGAACAAGTATTCCTATAGAATAGCTATACTTAACCTGTATATACTGTACACACCATCTTCCCTTCGCGGCTGCTTTCAACAATATCAATAAACACTAGTACTGTTCTCAAAAAGGACATGCCTCGATGACCTCAGTGGCCACGCGGGCGAGCAGAACGCCTATTTTCGTCTATGATCTGCGGCGCCGAATTAGGCAGGCGTGGAGGTCCACCAGGAAGACGCTTCCTGTACCTGCGCAGCTGCAGCCCGGCGCGCCCCGCCCGCCGAGCGCGTGAAATTCGGAGCTTCAGCTTCAGGCACCTGTCGCAGGCGGTAGGCGTTCACGAGCTGTGCTTCTCTGCGCCTAGACGTGTGTGCGTGTAAAGGACAATGGGCTACCGACAGGCAGGAATTCGGCACGGAGACGAAGATGACGGATCTCTGGGCAGTGGGGCGCAGCCGGTTTCCTTTGCCAGAAGTACGTTCTGCCAGATCCGGGTGCTCGAGACATTCTCGGCGGAAGACTGCGGAGCTTCTTGTCTGATATCACTATGATGCACGCTCTTCGAGAAGGAGGCAAATGAAGCGCGCTCACTGGAAACACGGCCCTAGCCAAGATCTGACAGACGTTTCCGATGAGACGTCAAGCACATGGAGGAAGGAGGCGTTCGGCAACAGTGGAGGGCTGCCCAGTGCATGGGGCAGCAATGTGTAGTCGCAGATATGCCGATAATGGTCAAATGAAGAGGCCCATTGACGTCTGCTTCGAATCAGGGACACTGGCGAAAACCTATGAGTTCGCCATACCGCAAGATCCAGAAGAGAGCTCACGGGCCTCCTCGGAGAGAAACGTCTAGATTGCTGTACGCTCTCCCAAATTCAGACAGTGCGGCGGAATACGAGCTCCACTCCCAGTGGTTCGGTCGCTCCGTTGAACAAAAAACTTTTTGGTGCTCTGCGCACGGGTTGACTGAGGAATCTGGAGTCTTGACCTGGTCAGTCGGCAGAAACGGCGGGAAAAGGGCAGATCACGTACTGATACCGGAACTTGGGGGAGACGTATTGAATTCCAAAGAAGCTTAGGTTGTCAGTTAGTGATGCACAAAGTAATCTACTTGAAGTAACGAAAAATGCCATCCGCGACGTACGTACGGTCGTGTTATTCCTCAAGCTTGCACTCACATCAAGAGTGAGAAACTTGAACATAGACTGCGGTAGAAATCCGATAAAATTCGAATACGACTAATCTCACAGTCTATGATCTGAAGTATGATATACGCAATCGAAAGTCGTCAAGCACGATGAGTCGAGTACCCAGGGACTTTCGACTCGACACTGATCTAACGGCCAGCGGAGCCGCAATACCATAGATGCCATGAGTCAATAAGCTGCGGTTCAAGTGAAAGGTTAGCAAGTTGTCATCAATACGAACCGGCCAATACTGCGCACCTATCTAACCCAATGTCAACCAGTGTTCCTGCACCTCCCTCATCAATCCGCTCGTACCATATGCCTCTCAGGGACAGAGCTCTACCTGGATAAGGCTAGCACGCTCGTGTGGCAGTCGAGAGGATAGATTTCAAGGACGACGACGAGGACCGTCCGACGTAAGACCCGGAACACCTCGCTCTGCACGTGGTGTGTGGCGTGCCACCTTCCGGGGTCGCCGGGCCGCGCTACCTCGCCCACCAACCTCAGGCTCAAGCGACATTCTACAACTGGCCTTGGTGACCCTGGCACAATTGCACGGTCCAAGAAAAACGACGTACAATGGGCGCTCATTTTTGAATACTATAGCAGCACAAGATCCCTGCCTTTAGCGAGCTTCCCCGCCGAGATTCTCAAGGAATCTACAGTCCTAAATTTTGGTAAGCGTCGCATTCTGTCGAACATCACCCAGATGTGGTGTGCGGAGCAGTGTACTGTCCTTGATTCCGTTCAGTCGCTCTATATCACACATTGCAACGCCAGTAGACAATGTCCTTTCCATTTCACTCTGGTTCTCGCTGTTTGACGGCCCCCAATGGTGCAATCGCTCTACGTCCGACGTCAACAAATTCTTAGACTTTTTCCACACTTCATCGCGCCCCGGCTCGCGCTTGAGGCCAACGCAAACGTCAAAGTCTGGCAATGTCGACGCCTGGACTTGCGAATGGTTATACAGGTTCGTTTCACCCAAGCGCCCGGTGTCCGGGGGGCTGGCCCGGCCCGTCTGGCCGTCTGGCCGGCCATGAGCTGAACACGAGGCTGCGCAGCGGATTCTCCCACCAGTCACCCAGTACTGCCAGGAACGAACCACAGGCCTCACCTGAACGCTACCACGAGGCGGGAGACAAGTGTTTCAGCCTCTTTCATAGTTGTTTCATCAACTTCCTTTCGGCCGAGCCCCGTCGTGTCCCCGCTGAGCGCTGAGCAGCTGTTCATTACGATCGAGCTTTACGACGGCCGAATGCCAGAACGCCAGCTTCGATGGTCGCGTCATTCGGATTAGATGAACGGTGCGTCTGTACATCCCAGTCTTGCAATGCAAACCTGACGGACGACTGGATTGCGCTGGCTATCGCTCAGCGCAGGGGACACTAGACAAGTAGCCCCGTCTGCCCTAAAGGGACTGTCGTTGCCATGCACTTACACCTCTATATCGCGATTGCTGAGATCTAGCTGCGTCAATCTCTCCGCCTGGATCCGCAGGAATTGTAATTTCTTAATTCCGAAGTCTAGAGACTTCTAATGTGGGGTTTGAACCTAATCTAAGCCCACTTTTCTCCAGCGGCAGACAATGTATTATTGAATTCAACACCCCTATTTGACGACTAAAGATTGTCTGCACCTCCACTAGAAGCCCATGGTTATCCTTGCGGCCGTTGTCGAGGACATTTTTCGTCCTGAACGTCGCGCTCTACACTTGCGTCTCATCCCCCCCATGACGTCGCGCCATGCGCACAGCCCCGCGCCAAACGCACAGCCCTGTCCGAAGCCCCATTGTAATATTTACAGTAAGTCGAGATGCTTCATACCGTATGTGGCCCGAAGGCAAACTCCGCGTGATTCCGACGATCTTAAGCTTATTGCATGCCGGCGACTATGTACAATATCCGCGCGTGCCGTCATACCGCAATGTGCTCTCTAGTAACATTCGACGGCCCCGCACGGCTGAGCTATCTGAGCCCCCGACACAGTAAATGCCACCTCTGCGTCACACGCCTGTTTGCGCACGCATCCATCGAATAGTCTACGCAGACTGGGAGCCTAGACATATCGCACGTCCCCAGGCGGTAGGCGTGGCGCGCGATTGGACGGTCAACGCCTCGGCGCATGCGCATAAGACCCGCATTGTGATATACCATACTCGGCACCCCGACCCACCGCACTGCGTACATCAACGCCTCCGCCCTCATGCACCTCGCCAAAAACAGAAAGCCGCTCCCACCGACGCACCAGCCGGCCCAGGCTTCTCTCCATCGTGCACCGCGCGTGTCCCCGCTCTGCAGCAGGCGGACCCCTAATGGGGATTCCGCCTGCGCTTTCGCCAGGAACGGCAGCACATCGAAGCGTTGCGTACGGCCGCTAGGCCATATTGGCCGGGAGGCGTCGGCATTGCAGGGCTGGAGCAGAGCGCCTCTTAGGCGCCGGGAGGCAATCGTTGGCGAAACCGGGCGTCGGCGGGAGACCTACGATAAAGCGTTGCATCCTGCGCAGAGCTCAAGCCGCACAAAGCGACATCCCTCCTTCCTCCTCCTGTAGAGATACACCAACCACTCTAAACAGACTTGACATGATGTTCTTCATCTACATTATCATCTTCTTCTTCGCCCTTTTCTCCACTGCGCGGCCCGCCGACGCCCTCGCCATCGCAACCTCGTCTGACAAGGTCAGATGGTCGCCGACGCCCTCAGAGATCGCGTTGATAGTACTGGCGGGGTTAAGTCAGAACGATCTCTCTACGTGATATCTTTCCTTGGGCGCTGACAACCCCGTCTCACAGTCTTCCTGGTAGTCATGATAGCATTCTTCGTGGACCCATACAAACTCCCGAAGATCGTGTGGTCAGCGCCTCCCATATGCAGGCGCTGCACCCTCCGGCGGCGGCAGCAGCAGCCCCGCCGACCTCTGCCGACCTCTGCAGGCCGCACCCCGCGGAGCGCGGCAGCGCCGCTGCCGCCTGCATTCACCGGCACCCCACACGCGCTGTCCGCTTCCCTGCCAGGACCTGTAAACGCTGCACCCGCCCACCGCAAGTTGGACCTCCCCAGCCCCTCCTCCGCCGGCACCAGCACCAGCACCAGCACTAGCACCAGCGGAGAATCCGAGTCCTCTGCGGTGTAAGTCTCCCGGGGAGACTGAGACTGCCAAACTGCCTCCCTCTCGCATGTCGCTGCAGAGGGCGAGATCGTCGCCGCGCCTGGCGCAGCGTCGGTCGCTGAAGATGCCTATGGTGTGGATTATCAGCTACGTGTCGGGGGCGACAGTAGTGGTAGCGCACTCACCTCGACCCTCGACCCTCATCCTCCTCATCGCCCCCACCCTCCGCCTCCTCATTCCACCCTCACTCTCTTCCACATCCCTCTCCACCCTCACCCTCATCCGCATCCCTTCCCACCCTCCTCTCGCCTCACCCTCACCCTCGTCATGTCCCCATCCGTCCTGGCCACCGCCCCGCCCCCGCTGAACCAGTCCGACCAAGTGTCATCGCTTTCGAGTTGCTTTCGTCATCGCTTTCGTCATCGCTTTCGAATTGCTCTCGTCCCTGCTCTCCTAGATGCTGTCGATACCGCATGAGTACGGACGCTCTCGATAGATAGGATACCAGTACATACCACCCATACCACATATACCATACTATACCACATATACCATACTGCATCAATACCCATTTATTATTCTCCCTCCGTCATCGTACGCGGAGGGGACAGCCTCGACGAATCAGCCTGAGCCTGACGGGACGTTGAGATCGGATTGCCTACCACCTACCGCCTACTGCTCCCGCACCGCCGCGACGCGACACGCAGGGCAGAGGGCGGCGGCGGACCCGCTGCGCAGCCCAGCGCGGGAATTAGAAGCACGCCAGGGCGGCAGGGGCCACGAGCGGTGTCGACCCGTGTGCGCGTGAGCTGAGGAACGACGGGCGGTATCTCGGCACGGAAGCGTGGACATGGGGTTGGGTTGCCGGCGTCCCCGTCTTATCGGCTGCGGCGATGGCTGATCAAGATCGACGGGATTCAAGTCTTTGACGTGCCCCAATGCAATATGGTAGTTTCTGCGAGTGTGGGTGTTCAGCGCTCAGTATCGATCTCATCATCGCATCATCACGCGGAAGGCCATACCTTCGCGCCGGGATGCGTATGTCGCACCCACGAAAGCCGCATCTGCGCTGCCCCTGCTTCCATTCCTGATAACAACGTCGCGCACATGAAAGGCGGGGCCGCGCAATGACGAGGCAGAGCTGTCCGATGCACAGAACGGCGGTCAGCGGGCGCAAACATGCCAATAACGGTGAAATGCACGTACACCGCACATGCTACCTGCTGACGGCCGTTCGAATCGAATGCACCGCCGAGGAGCTGTGCGGCGCTCCCATACCAGACGGAGGAAGCGCGCGGGCCTCCTCGGAGAGGCGGGTCCTGTGCACTTTCTTTCCAGAAATTCAGAGAGGGCGGTGGGAGTACGGATCCTACGGCTAGCGCCGCCTGGTTGGTCGGTTCGGTTCATCGAGGGAGAAAGAAAAAACTTTTTTGTGCTGTTGACTGGGGGAAGGAAAATCTAAGCCTTGGCTAAGTTAGTTGGTAGGTGCTGTAGAAAAAGATGAAAATGCGTACTTAAACTGAGCTTTCGGAGATTTATAGGATTCTAAAAAGAAAAGCTCAAGGTCTCAGTTTGGGTGGCGCATATTCGTCATTTATGTTGGGAGAGAATAGAAATATACCCTCCGCGCACACGTGCCGCAATAATTTTCGCGAGGTCACGCCTGCTTGAACGCGTCCCGAAGGTGAGAAAATGAATCTATAATGCGGTCGAAAATACAACAAAATTTGGTACGGGTGATCTTACAGTCTACGGTCGTAGATTCGGCTTACCAAGTCGACAGCCGACGAGCACGACGCGCTGAGCGCGAGCGTGCTCGGCGACTGTCGACTCGCCACTTCGCCACTAATTCTAAGTTGAACGAA
Organism: Dentipellis sp. KUC8613; assembly: GCA_002286715.1. Taxonomy (NCBI): domain Eukaryota; kingdom Fungi; phylum Basidiomycota; class Agaricomycetes; order Russulales; family Hericiaceae; genus Dentipellis; species Dentipellis sp. KUC8613. The sequence continues at coordinate 77,754 of NSJX01000015.1, forward strand.
GTTACGACGCTTTTGTGCATGAAGACACGAAGAGCTGCGTTCCTGGTGAGCGGCCAGTCAGTCATAGCCAACACGTAGCAACGAAGCCTGCGCACCTGTCTACCCCGCTCTCAACGAGAATACCTGCGCCTCCATCAGCACTCCGTTCGCCACATATGACCGTAAAGGAAAGGGAGGAGGGTACGTACCCTGCTCGTGGTGGTGAAGAAGAAAGATGGTTCGTTATCGATGTGGCGTGGTTACCGTATACAACCACCCATATAAGGACCCGGGACACCTTCTTATACACGTGGCATGAGGCGTGCCGGCGTCCCGGATAGCCGACCTCGGTCGCGCCACCGGCCAGCCACCTTTGAACTTATACTACAACCTTCAAGTCGGTCAGCTTCTGGTCCATACACTGCGTGGTCTACACCCAACGATGTTTTTGTAACTCAGAAACGGAACATCACTGCTACTGCGTGGGGGGTCATGGTCCCAGCAAATTTTGCCTCCGATTTTCCGCCACGTCCACACGCCCAATTCCGGTAAGCATTGTATTCTCCCTGACACCAGAGTCCACAGGTCCGCAGAACAATATGGTATCCCTTGTATTCTCGCATCATATAAACCCACACGGTAGGACGTCTTCCATCTACGCACTAATCAAATCCACCCATACCTTCATACCTCAACAACAAACAATGTCCTCCCGCAACTCTACCCCGCTCCCCGCCATCTTTGACGCGCTCCACGTCGACACTGGTGCCCCCAAAGCCCTAGCCGTGCGCATCGTTGTTGATTCCATGCTCAAGCCCGACGCATACGCTGGTGCAAACTCGGACACGGACACGGACTCGGACTCGGTGCCAGAACCAAACCCCAGCGAACCCAGCTCCTCCTCCTCCTCCTCCTCCTCCTCCTCCTCCTCAACCATCGACTTCTGGTCCCTCTTCCCCCCCGCCCTCCGCCCAACCTCGCGCTCCGAAGCCGACGCCCTCATTCACGTCTGTAAGCCCCCTCCCCCTCGCCTCCCCATAACATCAACGCCCACCAGCAACTCACCCCCCGGCACAGGGACCTCCGCCACGCAGACCTGGTACGAGTCCGCCAAGCACACGGAACACATCACGCCCGACGGCGCGCTCTCGCACTTCGCGTTCCTCGTGTCCGACTTCCTCGACTTCTTCGCGCGCGTCGACGCCCTGCGCGCAGACGCAGACGGCGACGTCCCCGAGGCGGCCGTGCGCGCGCTCGGCGCGGGGCTGGGCGCGCCGATGCAGGCGCGCCTGCGCGAGACGGTCGCCGCGTACGTCGCGCGCGTCAGGAGCACTAGCACTCCGAGTCAAACCCAGACAGTCACCGTGACGTACAGTAGCTCTGCTCAACGGACGTTCGCAAACCTATGACCTATAATCTATGACCTATATAATCTGTATTCGACTTGTATTTTTATCACTGGTGTACGAAGTTCACGCCAGCCAAGAGCCAGAGGGAGAGTCAGAGAGTCGGAAAATCAGCCAGTCATATATTCAAATGCAAAAGTCCAGTCCGGGTCCAAATTCAGGTTCGCGTTACGGTTCAGGTCCATGGCATCCGCCCCAACCGAATCAAACACAGAGTCAAAGTGTAAGGTGAACAAGCATACGTAGGCGGGTAGGTAGCAGCGACAAACAAAAGAGACAAAAGACACGGAGCGGAATGGATGGAGACCGGGAACTAAATGAGTGTAAGGATAAGCTAGGGCGGGGCAGGGCGGACGCGGTTCGTGAGGGGCCGTCGAAGGATATGGATATTGAGATACGGATAGCGAGGTATGGGTAGTCGCGGGGGTAACTACGCACATGCATATGGTGGGAGGTGGGTACTCGATGTATGAGAGGGAGGGCGAGAGGGGGGAGGGCACGAGAGTGAACAGAACACCCGCTCAAACGGAGTTGAGCGGCAGCTGGATGGGGCACGGCGCATCCGTGACGGACGTCGTCGTGTGATGCGTGCCGGGCAAACCCGCGATGCCCATGTCTACGTTCAGCTGGAAGCGGAGGCCTGCGGACGACAACGACCCGGCGATCAGAGCTCTGCCGCGGTCGACGAGAAATCAAGTAGACGTACCAGGTCGGTTGTCTGTCGAAATCGCCTTGTTCTTGCACGCGTTGTACCAATTCGTCCCTGTGCCCACCGTCCACCGTTAGCCATCGGCGCACCTGCAAAGGAAAAGAAGAGCGCTACATACAGGTCGCGTCCGAATCGTTCGTTGCCACATACGTAAAGTTCAGCGGCATCTTGATCTCCGTGAACTGCTTCGCAGGGACAGTCTGGCCACCCATACTGCCCGTGCCAACCAGATGCCGCGAGTCAAGATCATACACCTCCGCGGAGAGGTGCGTGAAATGCAGCGGGAGGAAATTGCTGCCCGTGTCGACCTTCATATCGACCAGCGCGGGGAACGAGAAGTTCGCGGGCGCGCGGCTGAAGAGCGTCGGGATGGAGCTGTTGAAGTCGCCGGTGGCGCCGATGAGCGGGTTGTTCGAGTTGAACGAGAACGAGGGCACGCGCGGGATGGTGAACGCGAGCGCGAGCGCTATGACGCCGCAGAGCGCGAAGATGATGAACACGAACACGCGCCGCGTGAGCCAGCGCTGGCCGCACATCCCTGCCTGCCCGCGCCCCCAGGCGCGCCACCACCGCTTGCGCTCGTGGTTCTTGTCGGCGTTGCGCCCCCGCCGCGTCATGTGGGCCATCTCCTCGGCTTTCCATTCGGGCCCGAGGGCGGGGACGGTGACGAGCTCGACAGGGCCGGAGGCGGATTCTTCGTCCTCATGTTTGAGTGAGGCGGGTGAGGATTGGATGGGTTGGTAGCTGCAAGGTGCCGACGGGTACGGCGAAGAGACCGGGCACCGACGAATGACCGCGGAGTCGGTGTGTGCGAATTTGCGTGAGGAGAGCAGGACGAAAGCGACAGCCGTCGAGAAAAAAAATGCAGGGATCAAGAGAGAGGGTGTACAGCTAAGTCAGCCTCTCAGAGTATCAGCTACCGCCGCTGCACGCACCTAGCGGGGTTCTGCGCAATCCCAAACGCAGTGCTGTACCGCGGGCCCGCATTGTTGAAATCCGCAAAAACATCCCACCCCGCCTCCTCCTGGCCATCCTTCACCGGCTCCTCCCTGCCTGCATCGAAGTACGACTGGCGATTGTAGCCTGCGCCTGGGGGCAGGCCTGCGTTAGCGCCGCCGCGGTGCTGGCCGGTGAAGAACGAAGACGACGAGTCGCGGCGAGTGTCGGGGATAGGCATCGTCGGCGAGGGGAAGTCGCGGTTGAGGGCGTCGACGGAGGAGCGGCGGCCCCCGTAGAAGGAGGAGACGGCGGATTTGCGGTCGGAATCCATGGTATGTAGCGTCGGTGTCGGTATTGCCGCCTAGTGCGGGTAAGACGACGAGTTTGAAAGCTTAAAATCGCAGGCCGCTTGACTAGGCCTTGAGATCTAAGCAATTCTGGGGGGAGAAGGGGGAAAACGGGGAGAAGGAGAGAAGGGAGGACGAGGAGAAGGTGCGGGTGGGAGAGCGTTGTGGCAGAGGCTGGCCGCGAGGGTCCAGCCAATTCGACTTATCGCATTGACTTATCACTTAGCATATGTTGGACCAAATTACTATCAAAGTAATTGCTCTCAGTGCAGATCTCTTCTAGACAATACTCTCGTGCTGTGGATCTTTCTGAGATTGCATATTGGTGCTTGTACGCTACATGTTCTGAGCGTTGAAGACTCTGGCCGCATTGTAGCCCACACTCAATACCAATGATTTACCGACCTAATTAGCCAAAGCATTTGAATAAGCCTCCGCGGCGCAGCCTTCCGCTCACACGCGAACGGCATCGCCGTTTCGCTCGTTGTCCCACCAACATCTCGACGACGACGATCCTCGGAGGCCCCGACAGCAGTGCAGAAGATGATACAACGCTTTGTTGGCAACTCTCCACGCTCGAGCGTACATGCAAGTAAATAACGATAATCCCCAACCCAAAAATACAGAAAAACAAATGTTGCAGCAGCCCCTAGATCGCCCTGATAACAGTCCATGAATGAAATGACGTAGCAGTTCTTCCCTCCGACGACCTCGATCCCTCTGAGTCTCAGGCTCTTGCTCTTCTCCCCGCATCTATGCTAACCCCGCCCCAGCTCCAGCCCCACGTCTTCCAGCCGCCCTTGCGGCACCGCGGGCCCTTCTGCGACACATCGTCGCTGTCGACCTCGCTCTGGCACGACGGCTGGCTCCACTGCGAGCTGCTCGAACTCTTGCTCGAGATGCTGCTCGTGCTGGCTGAGCGCCCCCGACGCCAGAGCGAGCGCCGCTTCTGCTCCGCCTCGGCGGGGGCCTCCTTCCACCAGCTCTCCATCTGGCTCCAGTGCCGCTCGAGCGGGCAGTGCTGCTCGCGCTCAGGGATGGGTTCGAGTGCGCGCGGGGCTTGGAGGGGCGAGCGGTAGGGCGTGGGGGGTGAGGGAGGAGTTTTGATCGACTGCGTGCACGGGAGGGGGGTGTAGAGAGACATGTGGGCGTGCGGGCAGTCGATGCGAGGGTGAGTGGTTTGGTATGCGAGAAACACAGCGCGAGCGAGGGTGGGGCGAGTGTGGTGTGGTGACGATGGGCAAACCAGAGGGACCAGAGGACTCTTATACGTCGAGATGGAGAGGAGATGCGGTCCCGACACTCGATCCGCACTCCATACTCCATACAAGCCACAGGCATCTAGACACCCGCACTCTATTTTCGCGGGCGTCTCCCGTGCGGTGCTGCTCCCGCACGTCTCAAAACGGAACACACGCGCGGGTCGCAGCCAGCCCCTGCGCCGCTCAATGCCAGATCGCGATCGTCGCAGTGCTTCCGCGCGTCAGTTCCCTCTTTTGTCTTTCTAGAACAACCTAAATATGTGCTGTCTGTGTTCTGAGATAGCTGGAGATCCGGCGAGCAGTCACGGAGCCAATGAGACAACCGTCGTTGTGTCTGCGCATTTTGAATTGCGCGTCATGGTGTTTCTGCTGTGCATTGCCATATTTCACTCATCGCTACCCGCACTCCCTGGAAGCGATTTTTGTAGGGAGATACTATCCTTTCCCTATGCCTATCTTCGCGCGAAGTATACATATTTTTAGAGGGAGAGCTGGAGGGGATAAAGAGACTAGGGAGGAGAGCAGCGAGTGTCTCAGCCCAACGGCGCCAAAGCGCCGGCCAGTGATCAGTCTCGATCGCAAGATCTAATCACGTGATGAACATGCACCAGGCCCCTGGCCGAGTCCGCCTTGTCCTCCAGCCCCTCGCGCAAACACCACTGCGAGTCTGCATCTGGCTCTGCCCTAGAACATAGGCTTTGGCTGCCTTAATCTCTATTCCATGTCCTGAAGCTATGACTTCATGCACATACGGGATACAGGAAAACTCTAATTGCCGAAGGATGACATGTGAAAGCAGGAGCATAATGACGACTGAGTCAAAGTTAATTGTCCGTGCTCAGATCGATTTCTTGATGCACGACCTACACCCAGGAAACTCGACAAGATCGGGCTGTAGAGTGTGCAAGAAAGCCGTGCTAGCTCGGAGATTCAGCATGCCAAGTACTATGAGAGGACGAACCAACCCTGAGATAAAGAAAGGGAGGAAGCGCCGGGTATTGAAGTGGACGAAAGGTCATCGAGTCGGGGCAGACACGAAGTTCGTCGACAAGAGACTCGCCTGAGACGTGGAGTTCGCCGAAGGACGTGGTTGTTGAACGATGTGTCCCCAGAGGTGGAAGCCGGGGCGCGTCGGGTGCAACTCGGGCGACTGATAGACCGCATCAGCTCATGACGGTTCATGGAGAGCACGAGGACGCGCAGAGTCACGGAGACTGCTGCTTCGCGGAGATGAACATGGTCTCACGAGATTGCAGAAAGCGGCGTTGAAAGACTCACAAACAGTTGAATCAGCCACGACACTCGGCTTTGACAGAATGAAGTCTTCGTTGCAAGTAAAGACCCAACCAATGGCGTCAGGGCATTGAGTGGCCGCGGACATCGTATCGCGACAAACATCCGCAGACAAGCCTGTCAAGTAAGCAGAGAAGGTATAGAAAATGAGCATGGGAACTCAACATGGCAGCTCCGACTTCGCTCGGAACAAGGCACCTTCCTTTTCTCGGCGCGGAGTAACCCCACGTCGGTTCCACGCTCTTTCGCTGTAGCAGCCCATAGTGTTACATCTCCACATGACCGAATATGCTGCAGGGCCGTTGCCAATCGAGCCGACATCTATCGAATGACCATGCAGAGCTGACAACCGCGCGTGATTGCGTCGCGTCGTCTGACTATAGCACCAAGGAGCAAGAATCGCGCTGCAGCACGCTCCCAGCCTTTATAACGACCTTCTATATCCGCCCTCTCCGTCCCCACGAGATTTCGTTAAGTGCTTCGGAACGACGAGCAACACTCACCAGTCCTCCCACCCGTCCTCCACCTGCACCTGCACCTCTACCATGGCCGACTCCACCCCCTTCGTCCCGCTCCTCATCAACAACGCGGCCAAACCCTCCAGTACCGGCGCGACCTTCCCCATCCTGAACCCGCGCACGCAGCAGCCCGCCAGCACCGCCGCCTCCGCCTCGCCCGCAGACATCGCAGATGCCATTGCAGGCGCCGCCGCCGCGCAGCCCGCGTGGGAGGCGCAGCCGCCGTACGACCGGCGCGACGTGCTCCTGCGCGTCGCGGACCTCCTGAGCACCGCAGAGTGGCGGCGCACCGCGGCCGCCGCGATGCAGGCCGAGACGGACGCGCCCGCCGCGTGGGCGACGTACAGCGCGGGCGTCGCCGCGTCCGCCGTGCGCGGCGCCGCGACGATGGCCGGCGCGCTGCGCGGCGAGTCGTCCGACAGCCAGATCCCCGGCGGCACGGTGCTCGTGCTGCGCCGCGCGAAGGGCGTCGTGTGCGTATCCCCGTCCCTGCGCCCGCTGCTGCGCCTCTGCATTTGGGGCGCGCGCGCCAGCGCAATTTTTCTTGACGGAGAACGGATGGGCTAACGCGCGCCACGCTCCTCCCGCAGGTACTCGATCGCGCCATGGAACGCACCCGTGCAGCTCACCATCCGCGCGATCGCCATCCCGCTCGTGTGCGGCAACACCGTCGTCCTCCGGCCCTCGGAGTTCAGCGCGCACGCACAGCGCGTCGTCGTGCAGGCCTTCCTCGACGTGCGTCCTCGCTCCTCCGCTCTCCCCACGCAAGGCCCGTCAGCTGATGTGCTCCTCCTCCGCAGGCCGGTCTCCCGTCGGGGGTGCTCCAGTTCCTGCCCATGTCCCGCGAGGACACGCCCGCGCTCACCCCGCTCATCATCGGCCATCCCGCCGTGCGCATGATCAACGTGCGTCCCTCCCTTCCCTCCCATCTCCGAGATCGGCACTGACCCCAGGCGGCGCAGTTCACGGGCAGCGACCGCGTCGGCGCGCTCCTCGCCGCAGAAGCCGCCAAGCACCTCAAGCCCTGCGTGCTCGAGCTCGGCGGCAAAGCCCCCGCCATCGTACGCACCCTTCCCGCCCACTAACTCATCCCAACTCAACTCAATCTGACTCCGGCCACCACAGGTCCTCGACGACGCGCCGCTCCCCAACGCCGCGCGCGCGCTCCTCTCCGCGGCCACCCTCAACGCGGGCCAGATCTGCATGTCGACCGAGCGCATCATCGCCACGCGCGGTGTGCACGCCGCGCTCACCACCGCGCTCTGCAGCCTGCTCGACGCCGCCTTCTCCGCAGACGCGCCCGAGAAGCCCGCGGACGCGACGGAGTGGCTCGGCGCGCTCGTGGGCCCGCGCGGCGCGGCGGGCCCCGTCGCGCGCGTGCAGCGCATGGTGCGCGATGCGGTCGCGGCGGGTGCGCAGGTCGTGTGGCCGCGCGGCGGGTATGAGGTGTGGGCGAGCGCGGAGGCGGTGGAGGGCGGCGTTGTGGGCATTTGTGTCGTGAGTGGGATTAAGCCCGGGATGGAGATGTGGGACCGGGAGACGTTCGGGCCAGGTGCGTCTGTTTTGTTTGCCTTGGAGAGTGGGATGCGTGCTGATGCGTGTGCGGCGTGGAGTGGTCGGGATGGCGGTGGCGGAGGATGTGCAGGATGCGATACGCCTTGCGAATGAGACGCAGTATTCGTTGAGCGGGAGCGTGTGGACGCGGGATGTGTATCATGCGATAGAGGTGGTGAAGGTATTGCGAGTCGGTGCGTCCATAGTCGTCTTATACCTCCTACTGCTCTCGGTTGACCTCGGCTTTGAAGGAACGGCCAACATCAATGGCCCGACGATACAATCGGAGCCGATGCATGGGAATCACGGAATCAGGTGCGCCGTCTCTTCCATTGCTGTCAGTCTGAGGAAGATGCCTGACTGGACTTGGATCCCAGCGGCGCGAGTGGGTACGGCAGATTCGACGTCGACGCCTTTACAGATAAGCGCAATGTTGTGTTGAACTCGCTGGAGCGCAGTTATCCCCTCCCTGCGAAAGCTGCGTCGTGGACGGGAGCATAGTTATAAGCGGGCCTGCGGTCAGCGTGGAGAGGGCATCTGAGTTTCATTAGTCGGGATGAAAATCATAAGGAATATAAATACCATGCACCCATATTTCAGACAATCCAACGAGCGATGACTTCGTGTATATTGTCTGCTAGATCGACACCACTTCGAACTTGAATTTGGAGGTGACGTGTCAGCGAATCATGATATCACGAAGGCTCGGACGGCATCCCCAACGTACAACTCGCAGGTCATGATCCGTGCTTTCTTCCTGCCTCTGAGATCGTGAACCTGTTCATTCATTTTGAAGGAGAAAAAAGTTTCAAGGAGTCGTTCTCGGAGCGTTTGGAAGAGCTTAGAGGCATGTCCACATATTCAAGTTAGCGCCGGCTGCGGCATTGAGCGGGCCGCTCTACCGCTAGTGCTGTGCCGTCTACTAGTAAGTACTTCAATACCCCGGTCTCGGAGCGACCTGAACACGAACAAGAACATGCACGGTCGTCGCGAAAGGTAACCACAGCGTATGTCTTCATACTCTAATGAAGATGGTATCTAGGTCATTGTAGAAGGAACAAGAGCTACCGCACTGGGCACGGATGCATTTCCGAAAAGAGCACAAAGGCTTTTAGGGACTTTTCCTTCCCTCCCTTCTTGCGGTGGATAGGGCGAGTCGACTACCTCGGGCTTTTCTCTTTCAAAGTAGCTTGACTCATTTTCAATCAGCATGGAGACTCGTGCTCGATGACATGTCGAGCTGAAATCTTTGCGACTCGGAGATCCCAAAGGGCACCGCCGTCCAGGTCGGTCTGTCGGACATGGGCTTGGCCTTGCAGCTTTGTACCTAATAAGGGCAACAACATAGCACTGAAGGTATAAAGGTGCAGGCCTCGCTCTATACATGTATCTTGCCCCTCATCCCTAGTTCAAATCCATGTGAGTATATCTCCTTTGTATGAGTTTCTGCTTCATAAGATTGATCACCATATTCTAGCTCCCATAAGTCTATACCAAGAGATTAACTCGTCCCACTCTCCTTCCTCATCATGTCGAAACATTCTCCAAACTCACCGAACGCTGGCGTTCTTAACTCTGCACACGACTCCAGCCCAGCCGTCTCTGCCTCGCATCAGCCTGCTAAGAAACGGAGAGCGGCCCGTACCGCGAGCCAGGAACGAAGGGACATCGCGCGTGTCCTAGAAGAAGTCGCTGCTTTTGCAGAGGCGAACGCTCCCGCCGAACGAGAGTGGCGTACGTTGCAAAGGGAGTGGGGATGCTACCCTTGGCAAGCGCGACCCAGAACGCGTCGCGAAGAGCTGCAGAGGTTTCCCGCCTGTGAGTTTATTTATCTGTTGGATCGACAGTCACTGACGGAAGACTAGTGTGTAATGACTTTGAGTCGTTCGAGAAACAAATGGCGCGAGTGGATAGACGGGCGAAGGAACCAGATGAGCTGCTTTATCAAATTTGGGACTTCATGAATGAACGCAAGCGAGCTTTAATGGATCAAGAATTTGAGGCCAGAATGAAAGAAAACGATGAAAGTCACTCTCGTTTTCGACAAGGCATCAGAGAACTTTACCAGATGGGAGAACGAATGCAACAATTAACTCGTGCCAATGATGAATATAGCCAACGTGTTCTCACGGAAGTCCAGATGGCCCAAGATTTGGCGGATCGCACGGATGAAGTCCGTCAATATGGCTTGAATCCCGCACCACCGAGGCAGAGGAATTATCACCTTGGACGAGCAGGCGGGAATACTCATTGATCTTCGCACATGGGTAGATAGGCACTGTTATAAGCGCACGTACAGGAGATAGGATAACATGTATTCAGAGACAATAACGACGACAATAAATCAAGTATATGAAAGATCTAATGGCCCGTACTTATCCTTGTAGCAGCGTAATTCTGCTTCAGTACGTTGTAGCGCTGCATACGTATGATTCCGCTGCAGCGTGATATTGTGCAGCTCCATCTCCCGGGTAATCAAATTAGCATTGGAGTTCGTCAATTCATTCTCTCGGACCGCAATTGTGGCTTTCGCACGATCTAGTTTGGCCTGTATATCTGCGCATTGCATCCTCAGCTGGTCTCTTTCGGCTATCAGGTGCCCCTGTGAATCTGTTTGAGCATAGACTTCACTTTGATGAAAGCAGTTTTGACGTACTTCTTTCCTTTTCCCATTCATGAGCTGCGCCTCTACGTTATTCAAGCGATATTGGGTGGCACTGCACTTTTCCTCTAATGTCTTGATCACATTTTCGTCCCTTTCGAAGCGTGCGATTGCTAAACCAGCCGTGAATCTCCGTGGTCACCACAAACCGGATAATGCGACGCACCTCCTGCGAGTGCCGTCCTATTATTGTATTCTTGACCATACTCCAATTGAGGAAGTTTTCCCTTGATGATAGCGAGATGATTCTTATCGTTCGCGCGGCGATTAGCAGCGCTTTTCGCCATCCTTTCCTTCTGCTCAGCAGTCCTAGGCTTCATCTTACCGCGGGCCGATGCAGTGTTACCGTCAGCAGCCTGAATCGGATCTTCTGCGGGTTCGGCCCTCGCTTCGCGCAGAGCCACAGCATCCTGCGAAAGATGTAAAGCTTGACGCTGTCTAGAACCTCGAGTATTGCGGTCGTCTTCGGGATTATAGATCCATGGGCCCGTGTCTCGCAGACTGTCGTGCACGGAGTTCACCGAGAACTGGGATTCGTAGTGAAAGACCGGCACCTCGTGCTGGTATGCGGAAACCTGAAACTCAGATGCTGAGGCTTCCCAGGGCTCGGGCGTGACAGATCGTGCCGGAGCACGGCTCTGCAAAACCGCAGCAGATTTGTATAGTGTCGGAGCGGGAGCGTAGGTCGATGACCCAGTAAGAACAGAGCCGAAGTTATTAACCCTGAACGGGCTTTGTTGGTAAGGGTTACTATGTTGCGTGCGAGACGGTGATCGCGACGTACTATAAAGACGTCAGTCTCAGATTTTGACTGAGAAGCGATCATACTTACGGCTGGTTACGGTAGAAGTCTACATCCGGGAACGCACTTGTTCCGAGGTATTGATGTGGTAGCATTATAGGAAATATTTATTAGAGGGATGGGGTATGAACTCGTTACCGTTGTTTCGTATGGCGTGCCGGCGCCGAATTAGCTAGAGGAGTGAGACGTGATAGAGGTGAGGACGACTGCGATAAGCCTTGGGCTTGGATCATGGTCTTAAATGGACCGGCGGTCGTTCCGCCCTTCTCTGCGTTATTGTCATACAGGAAAGTGTCGTGGCGACGAACGAGCCCGTACCATCTTCCTTCAACAACAAGGTCGTGAGGGGAGATATGCCCGGTCATTGACGATTGAATAGGGCTTGACTAGACAAAAAAGTACTCGATAGCCACTGAAAAATCGGATACACAGGTGCTGTGCAGTGTGCGACTTCCCGTAGCGTCGACATCGGTGCCTACGAAGCAGGATGCATCAGTGTTTCCAGGGACGGGATGGAGAGATGGATAGTTACAACACAAAAAACATCCTGCGCGCACTCAGGAGCTCTTATCACGTTTGCGACAAATCGTTGGGCGATGCTATTCGAGTGAAGCTGTGATCGAACTGTGAAACAATAAGCACAACTGGAGCACAATTCAAAGTTCGCACCTGGAAATGCAGGTTCTCTTCGCTGAACTTCACGAATACGCAGAGATTACTCTGAAAGGCTATATCCCTGGCATGCGATGAAGTGTTGTGGCCACCGTAGTCACAGTCAAGCCAGTTCGGCGCTCAAGCGCTCATCCAAAGCGCGGTATTCAGCGGGCCGCGTTAGCGCCGGTTCTGATGACCGGCGCCGGCCCACGGCACGCCTCAACCACGAATCACTTATTTCTGCAATCAACATTTCTATACACACCATGTACTGGATTGAGTGCAAAAAGCTCGGAAGGTGAGTACCCACATGCTCTATAATCACGGTCGTCTCCAGATTCCTCTCGAAAAGACAAGGACTGCCGTACTGGATGCCGCTTCCGAATAGGTAACAAAGACTCGGAGATCGCCCTCTCCCTTGAGTTCTGCATCGAGCGTATGTATTTGGCGAATGTCTGGAGTAGGTACTGGGATGTGATCAATCATAGCTTGAGATAGAAGGTGATCATGATTTGCCTGAGTACCCCCAACAGCAACATTTTCAGGACAGCCTCGAAATTTGAAGGGCCCCTACCACACCGGGACACGGACTCGGATGCATTTCCGGACAGTGCACAAACACTTACAGACTTTGACTTTCCTCTAGCTTTCAACGACAAACAAAACAACCCCATGGACGGGGGGTGCGTCCCGTATCCCACCGTAATATCCGTGTCCGATCTTGCAGTCCATTTCTATCAGGTACACTATGTAGTTCGAGTGAGTCAATACTCTCACACTGTTGGCACATAGATCTGGCGGAACAAGAGCTGCCGCAATGGGTGCGTTTCCGGATAGGGCACAAAGGCCCCCGCGTTCGGCGTTGACATGCTCTCCTCCTTGATTCCAATTGCAGGTAGGACAATTCCGTAGCCTCAGGCTGATCTCAAGGATTCTGGTTGTAAACGAAATGGTGGACCGCGGCAAAGCTCGATGACCTGTCGAGCTTGTGCAGTTGGGAGCTTTGCGACTCGGAGGCGCCATGGACATGAACAGGCTTGGAGCGGCCTCCATAGACATGCTTTGTGCCCAATGAGGGAACTATATCAAGATATATAAATGGTGAGTGTCGCTTCGTTGACGCATTTCATGACGTCTCGCTGATTACTGAAGTGAGTATGCCTGTCATACGAATATCCGCTTCATAAGGCTGATCTCTGCATCCTAGCTACCACTGGATTATACGGAAATATATACGCTTCCCACCTTCCTTCCTTATCATGTCGAACTGTCCTCTGGATCCACAGAATGCCGGCGTTTTCTGCACGGTGCCCGACTCCGGCCCAATTACCCCTTCTTCGCCTGTGCCTATCAACCGACGGGGAGGCGTCCTTCACAGCCGCACTACCTCACCTCCGAAACCAAAACGAAGGCAGAGCGGGCGTCTCCCAATAGACCTGGCTGCCTTTGCAGCGGAGAACGCTCACGCCGAACGAGAGTGGCGTAAGGTGCAAAGGGAATGGGGATGTTACCCTCAGCAAGCGCGACCGAGATCGCGTCGCGAAGAGCTGCAGAAGCTGCCCGCGTGTGAGTCCGTCTCATTCTCGTGCCAATAGCCATAACCACTCATCGAGCAGCTACATAGTGTGCAATGATTTCGAATCATTTGATAAACAAATGGTGGAAGTAGCGAACAACACGAAAGACATTGGCCTGGTTTCTGAAATCCGAGCCTTCATGGATGAACGCACGCGATCTTTGAAACGACAGGAAGATGAAGCTGAGAGGAAAAGAAGTGAGGAGAAATTCTCCCATATGATGCAGGACCTGGAGGAATTTCGACAGGAAAGCATCGCGGAGATCAAGCAATTCAGAGAAGATATACACAAGCGAAGCGAAATGCTCCAGCAAACAACAGATCGAGTGCAAAACCTGGCTCACGATGTCCGTCAGTTTGGTGTGAGCTGTGCTCTATCGAGACGGAGGGTTCGTAGCGCAGCGACGAGAGGAAGAAGTGGTCACTAGTCCACTGATTACAGACACTCTAGCATTGTCGTTATGTAGCCGTAAATACAGTGTTCGATCTCATGGACACAGAAAATCACAGACGACGATATGATTATAGAAAAGTATGAAACGATTGGATACTTGGCCCGTACGTATCCTTATAATAGCGCAATTCTGCTTCGGTGCGTTGCAGCGCTGCGTGCGTGTAGCTATATTGTGCTTCACTATTTTGTAATTGTATCACTGCATTCGCCGATTCTGTTTTGCGTTCAGCTTTCAGTCTTTCTATCTCCGCTTCTGATCTTGCACATCGAACTTGTAGGTTGTTCCTTTCAACCAACAGGGACTCCTTTGCATCTGTGTGAACGGTTGATCTTCGTGAAAGCAAAACGTCACGTACTCGCTGTACTTTCTCATCTGCGAGCTGCTTTTCTACGTTCTTCAAACGGGTTTGGATAGCACTGCACTCCTTGCGTAGCGCGTCAAGCTCTTGTTCGTCTTGGTCGAAACGCACGATTGCTAAACCAGCCGGCATCAGCGTCCGTCCTCACAATATGATTACTGTTAGAACATACCTCCTGCGAGTGCCGTCCTGTTATTGTACTCTTGACCGTACGCCAAGGGCGGAAGCCTTCGTTTGATGATACTCAGATGATTCTTATCGTTCGCGCGGCGCGTCGCAGCACTCTCTGCCATCCGCAGTTTCTGCTCAGCGGTCCTTGGCTTCATCTTACCGCTGACCTTTGCAGAGCTGCTGCCACCAGTACTGTTCTCCTCGCCTCCAGTTCCCACTCCGTGTAGCGCGACAGCAGCCCGCGACGTACGCGGAGCTTGACGCTTTCCCGGGCCTCGTGCATCGCAGTCACCATCGGGATCATAGACCCATGGACCCGTGTCTCGCAGACTATCGTGCACGGAGTTCACAGAGAACTGGGACTCGTAGTGAAAGACTGGCATCTCGTGCCGGTATGCGGGGACCTGGAACTCAGACGTCGCAGCCTCCCATGGTTCGGGCGAGACCGATCGTGCCGGAGTATGGCCCACCGAAAACGTAGCAGAGCCGTGCGGCGTTGGGGCGGGAGCATAGTTAGAAGCAATCAAACCGGAGACAGGATTAAAAACCCTGGATGGGCTTTGTTGATATGCATTAGTATTTTGTGTAAGAGACGGTGATCTCGACGATCTACAGGAATGTCAGCATCGGGAACAGATCAGAGATTGGCGTACTCACGGTTGATTATGATAGAAGTCTACGTCAGGGAACGAGTTCGTCCCAAGGTATTGATGCGAATACATTATTAGAGAATGTTGCAGAGTAGAATACGGTCGTGGACGTCGTGATCTGTCGTCGGGTATGGCGTTCCAGCGCCGGATTAGCTAGATTAGTGAGATGTGAGGGAAGTGGAGGCCGCTGTGATCAGGATGGGGCTTGGATCATGGCCTTAAATGGACCGCCAGTCGTTCGCCCCTTGTTATTGTTATATCGGAAAGTGGTGGTGATGAACGAGCGCTCGCGCGCACCGTCTACGTTCTGCAACACAATCGTGAGGGTGCGCGTAGCCAATGAGTTGACAATTGACCGGTTGGTGAGTACACAAAAGTAGATCTGACAACTATACTTGACCGCTCGAGCAAGACAATTGCAGGTGCTGTGCACTGGCTCGTGGTCTCGGTACCTACGAAGTGGGATACATCAGCGTTTCCAGGAGCGTGGTAGAAGAATAGATGGTTACCACACATATTGTAGTCTGTACAGACTCGGAAAGCCTGGTCGTTTGCCACTGACACTTGAGTTGCCGGCGGTTGACTGTTGAAGCCGCGAGGAAACAAACAACATGCACGGTCGAGACAGTCCTTTCGCACCTCAGAATTTACAGAATACAAAGGCCACGCGTCTGCGAAGTCTGAAAAGAAGAACAGTTTGTATGTGTAAATTGAGAAATCTTGCGGGGGATCGGAGCGGAGGAAGACATTGGGCACCCACGAATCATGGCTGACTGCAGCGCTAGTACTAATACCTCGGACGCGCGCACCCTCGCCGCCCGCTCCGGTATAGCCTGCCTTCACCAATGCAGCACGTGCCATCCTCCCGCCGCCGCCCTCAACGCTGTCCAGATCTGCATGACCGCCGAGCGCATCATCGCCGTACAACATGTGTATGCCGCGCTCTGCAGCCTGCCTGATGCAGAATTCCTCACAGAACAGCCCGCAGGCGCGAGGGAATGGCTCGGGATGCTCATGGATCCGTCCGTGCAGTATTCACGGCTGGCGTGCTCCCTGCATAGGCGCGCAGTGGGTACGAGGCGTGGGGGCGATGGAGGGGCGTCATGAACATCTGGGTTGTGGGATCAAACCGTGAATGAAGATACAAACCGAGAAACTTTCGGTCCAGGTGCATTCGCTGTTGGTTTCGAGACGAAATGATGGAATAGTAACTGACGCGAGTGCGGCGTGGGGAGCGGGTAGAATGGCGGTGGCGGTGGACGTATGCAATGCAATTGGAGAATCAGACGCAGGATTTGTTGAACAGGAGTGTGTGGACGTGGGATGTGTGCCATGTACGCGACGGAATTTACGAAGGCGTTGCGAGCCGGTACGTCCATAGTGAATCCAGCTTTCTTGGTCTTCTCTTTTGACCTCGGCCTGAAAGGGACAGCCGAAATCAAACACCCAATCATGGGACCGAAAACAATGCACGGAAACCGCGGGATCAGAGGTGCGTCCGAGTCGTGTCTTCTGCAGCTGTCAGTCCGAGGAAGATGCCTGAACAGACTCGGGTCCCAGCGGCGCGAGCAGGTATAGAGTTTTCGATGTCAATGCGTCCACAGATAAGCGCGACGTCGTGTTGAACTCACTGGTGAGAGTTTTTCCTCCCTACAAAGGCTGCGTCGTAGACGAGAGCTTGGGTAGCACAGTGCTGGCCGCAGTGTCAAGCCAGTGTTGCCGCTGGCGGTGTATCTCAGCGCTAAATCAAGTCGGCACTGAGCGGGCCGGTTTGGTGCCCGTGTCGCTCAATGAGTCCTTCCTTCAGTTCCTTCCTTCAGTTCCTTCCTTCAGTTCCTTCCTTCAGTTCCTTCCTTCAGTTCCTTCCTTCAGTTCCTTCCTTCCGACTACCAATGGATTTTCTAGCAATGGAATCGAAGTCTCTTGCAGCAAAACTTCAGACCATCTTCACTGCGAAAGGCTCGTCAGGTGAGTGTCAGTGTACCCACGAAACCATCGTCTCTAGATTTCCATCGAACAAGGATTACCGCTCTGGGTGTCGTGTCCGAATAGGGTACAAGGAAAGTCGGAGATCGCCCTCACCCTCTGCCCAGAGCGTAGATCTTGGAAAATAAATCACTCTTGAAATCGGTACTGATTCGCCCCAGGCTTTGAATCTCTGGAGGCACAATCCTCGGCGACTCTGGAACCCATGTGAGTCAAAACGCGGATTCAGATTGTACAACAAGTCTCTCGAAGAACTCCATGAGAAATGTACGGCTGTCGGCTGTAGACAACGATGATACATTGTACCCGAAATGGTTAACGTCTCGCTGTATATAAAGGTGCGTTTCTTGCTGCATGTCTTGTATTTTGTATCGCCTCGCAGGTCTCTGAGGTGAGCATTCATGACATCGTACAAAACCCGTTCGCTAAATGACCGCCGTTATCATACAGAATAATACTTGCACACTCATCCTTGTCTCTCCTTACTATGCCGATCCAGTCTCAAGGCTTCGACACATCCAGTCTTTACTCTGCAGCACCCGAGTCTAGACCGGTCATCTCTTTACCGTCCTCGCCGATACAGCGATCTGCCGGCAGCTTCGATAGCCGCACTACATCACCCTCGAAACAGAAACGGAACAAGCGCGCATCTCTGCACGAGGATCCGACCCTCGTAGCGGCCCGCGATGCTCGCAGGAAGAAAGAGTTCTACATGCTGCAGAGAGTTTGGGGGTTATACCCTTCAAGCGCGAGGCCTAAGACGCGGCGGGAAGAGCTGCAGATGCTTCCTTCTTGTCAGTATATTTTTACCGCGAGTCAGCAGTATCTAATGATCTCTATAGTGTGCAACGACTTCGAGTCCTTCGAGAAGCAGATGGAGCATCTCGACAGGACGGTAGAAGATCCCGGACTCTTACCTCAAATCCGTGCTGTGGTGCGCCAACGCAAGGAGGCTCTGAGACGGCAAGAAGAAGAAGCTCAAATGCACAAACATTGGGAAAACATTTCTCGAACGGCTCAAGGTATCGAAGAGTTCAAGCGCACTGTCAGTCAATGGGGCGACGAAGTTGCTGAAACTGCTCGATTGGTCCACGAATATGACCAGAGAGCTGAACAGCAGATCAAGAGGGGCTACAGAACCTGCCAGCTGATTGGCGAATGCATTTCGGAAACCAATGAGTACATTGGAGCATTACAGGAGTATTCTCAACAGAGTGCTGTCTATATTCAAGATGCACGCCAATACATCGACGGAGTCAATTCATATGCACAAGAATGCAATCAATTGGCGCAGAGAGCCCACCAGGTGGAAGCAGGAGCTATCCTGACCAGATATACATCACAGAAGCATCGATACGAAGGAAGGGGCAGCTTCTAGTCCGCCGGAATGGTGATCAATGCATGATGGGCAGAGCGACAACAAAGATCAAAGGGGTATATCAGACAGCGAGTTTGCGAGGAATGATTAGCATTGTGGACATAAAATAATATAAACAAGTGGACTATGTTCTATCGGAATGACTACCAAGTCGTCCCGCATCTCTGCCTGAGAGCGCGCAGCTCTTCTTCGGTACGCTGCAACGTCGCATGCGTAGTCCTCGAGTCCGCACGGTGGCAGGATAATTCTGCTTCTGCATTTGTCAGTTCTGCTTGCGTGTTCGCTAGTGCTGCCTTAGTGTTTTGATGTTCTGCTTTTTCATGCGCAAGTCTCGCCTTCGTGTGGGAGTATCCTGTTTCGTGATTCGAAACTGCCATCTCCAAGCTTCGATACGCCGCCTCTCTATTCACCAATGCAGCCTTCGTTTTTTCGTGTTCCGCGATGTGATATGCTACTGCAGCTTTCGCATTTTCTAGACTCGCTTCTGCATTTGCACATTGGATCAGCGACCCGTCTCTCTGGGTTATCAAGTGTCCCTTGAGATTCATATAAGCACTTTTCTATCACTGAAACGAGGCTGAATCCACTCTCACTTTTTGATCCTTTTCGCTGACGAGCTCCTGCTCTATCTCGCCCATGCGGTGCCTGAGCCCAGAACATTCTTGTTCAAGTGCGCGAATGGTCTCCTCATCCTCATTGAAGCGAGCAATCGCTGAACTCAATATCAGCTTCCGCTATCGTCACAGATTGATTGCTACAACGTACCTCCTGCGAGTGCCGTCCTATTGTTGTATTCTTGACCGTACGCCAATGGTGGAAGCATACCCTTGATAATGCTAAGATGATTCTTATCGTTCGCGCGGCGCGTCGCAGCGCTCTCTGCCATCCGGAGTTTCTGCTCAGCCGTCCTTGGCTTCATCTTGCGTGTAGTGCTGCTATCACCGGCTGCATCTTCCATACCTTCAGCCCCCGCTCCATGCAGCGCGACAGCAGCCCGCGAAGAACGCGAAGCTTGGCGCTTTCCCGGACCTCGAGCATCACGTTCGTCCTCGGGATTGTAGACCCACGGACCCGTGTCGCGCTGACTATCATGCACGGAGTTCACAGAGAATTGGGACTCGTAGTGAAAGACTGGCATCTCGTGCCGGTATGCGGGGACCTGGAACTCGGAAGTTGCAGCCTCCCATGGCTCTGGCGAGACCGATCGTGCCGGAGTATGGCCCGCCGAAAACGTAGTAGAGCTGTGCAGGATCGGGGCGGGAGCATAGCTAGAATTAGCGAGCCCATGGCCGGTATTACGAACCCTGGATGGGCTTTGTTGATATGCGTTAGTATTATGTGCACGAGACGGTGATCTCGACGGTCTACAGGAATGTCAGCATCGGGAATAGATCAGAGATTGGCGAACTCACGATTGATTATGATAGAAGTCTACGTCAGGGAACGAGTTTGTCCCGAGGCATTGATGTGAATACATTATCAAAGAATGCTGTAGAGTAGAGTCCGGTCGTGGACGTCGTGATCTGTCGTCGAGTATGGCATTCCAGCGCCGAAGTAGCTAGATTAGTGAGATGAGAGGGAGACGAGGGCAGCTGTGATCAAGGTGAGGCTTGGATTATGGTCTTGATGGACTGTCAGTTGCTCAACCCTTGTTATTGTAACATTGGAGAGGGGTGGTGACGAACGAGAGCTTGCGCGCGTCGTCTACGTTCCGCAACACAATCGTGAGGGTACGCGTAGCCAATAAGTTGACAATTGACCGGTTCGTGAGTATACAAAAGCAGATCTGACATCTATACTTGACCGCTCGAGCAAGACAATTGCAGGTGCTGTGCACCGACTCGTCGTCTCAGTGCCTGCGCAGTGGGATGCATCAGTGTTTCCAGGAGCGCGGCAGAAGAATGGATAGTTCCCACGTATATTGTAGTCTGCACAGACTCGGAAAGCCTGGTCATTTGCCACTGATACTTGAGAGAGTTGCCGGCGGTTGACTGTTGAAGCCGCGAGGAGACAATAACATGCATGGTCGAGGGATTCGGCAGATCCGATGTCGACGCATTTACAGATAAGCGCAATGTTGTGTTGAACTCGCTGGAGCGCAGTTATCCCCTCCTGCGAAAGCTGCGTCGTGGACGGGAGCATAGGTATAATTGAACTTATACCTGCTGTCAGCGTGGAGAGGGCATCTGAGTTTCATTAGTCGGGATGATAATTATGAGGAATATACATACCATGTACCCATAATTCATACAGTCCAACGAAACAATGACTTCGTATATATTGTCTGCTAGATCAACACCACTTCGAACTTGAATTTGGAGGTGAACGTGTCAGTATATCATAATATCACGAAGGCTCGGACGGCATTCCCAACGTACAACGCTCGCAGGTCATGATCCATGCTTCCTTCCTGCCTCCGAGATCGTAAACTTATAGATTCAATTTGAAGGAGAGCCAACTTTCAAGGAGGAGTTCTCGGCGGAGCGTTTGGAAGAAGAGCTTGGAGGCCACATTCAACTTGTTAGCGCTGGCTGCGGCATTTAGCGGGCCGCTCTACCGCTGTGCTTAGGCTTATGCCGCCGCCTACTGTGGTAAGTACTACTGGTAGCACCCCGGAACGGCCTGAAGACGACCCCGCGCACACGAACACGGATGGTCGTCGCTGGAAGGTAACTATAGCTTGTGTTGGAACGCCCTCACGAAGATGGTGTCTAGGTCCATCCTTGAAGGAACAAGAGTTACTGCACTGGGCAAGGATGCGTTTCCGCATAGGGTACAAAGGCTTAGAGTCACGGCTTTTCCTTCTCATGTTCTTGCGGCGGATAGGGCAGGTCGACTGCCTCGAACTTATCTCAAGGGAACTGGCTTTACTCATCTTCAATTAACTCGGAGAATCATGCTCGACGACATGTCGAGCTAGTGCAGTTGGAATTTTTGCGACTCAGAGATCCCACAGGGCACCGCCATGCGGGCAAGTCTATCGAACATAGATTTGACCTTGTTGCTTTGTACCCAATAAGGAAGCGCTATAGCATTGAAGATATAAAGGTGCACCGTGGGTCTCACTCCGTTGATCTATCTCGCGAATCGTCTCCAGTTCAAATCCAGGTGAGTGTCTACATTGTACGAATCTCTGCTTCATAACATTCATCACCACAGTCTGGCTCCCATAAGTCACACCACCAAGTTAACTCGTCCCACTCTCTTTCCTCATCATGTCGAAACATTCTCCAAACTCACCGGACGCTGGCGTTCTTAACTCGGCACACGACTCCAGCCCAGCCGTCTCTGCCTCGCATCAGCCTGCTAAGAAACGGAGAGCGGCCCGTACCGCGAGCCAGGAACGAAGGGACATCGCGCGTGTCCTAGAAGAAGTCGCTGCTTTTGCAGAGGCGAACGCTCCCGCCGAAGAAGAACGGCGTACATTGCAAAGGGAGTGGGGATGCTACCCTTGGCAAGCGCGACCCAGAACGCGTCGCGAAGAGCTGCAGAAGTTTCCCGCCCGTGAGTTCATTTATCTGTTGGATCGACAGTCACTGACGGAAGACTAGTGTGTAATGACTTTGAGTCGTTCGAGAAACAAATGGCGCGAGTGGATAGACGGGCGAAGGAACCAGATGGGCTACTTTATCAAATTTGGGACTTCATGAATGAACGCAAGCGAGCTTTAGAACGTCAAGAAGAAGAGGCCGAAAGACAACAAAACGACGAAAGTATCTCTCATTTTCGACAAGGCATCAAAGAACTTTACCAGATGGGTGAGGAAATACAACAAAGAACCCGTGCCAACAATGAATATTGCCAACGTGTTCTCACGGAAGTCCAGAGGACCCAAGAATTCGTGGATCGCACGGATAACCTGGCTTCTGAAGTCCGTGAATATGGTATGAGTCGCGCATCACCGAGGCAGAGGATTTATCACCCTGGGGGAGCAGGCAGGAACACGCATTGATCTTTTCACATGAATAGATAGACAATATTATAAGCTCAGGTACAGGAGATAGGATAACGTGTATCCGGAGACGTGCAATAAATCAGGTATATGAGAGATCTAATGGTCCATACTTATCCTTGTAGCAGCGCAGTTCCGCTTCAGTATGTTGTAGCACTGCATATGCATGATGCCGCTGCAGCGTGCTATTGTGCAGCTCCATCTCCTGGGCAATCACCTTAGCATTGGAGTTCGCCAATTCATTTATTTGGGCTGCAATTGTGGCTTTTGCACGATCCAGTTCGGCTTGTAATCCTGCGCGTTGCATCTTCAGCTGGTCTCTTTTGGCTATCAGGTGCCGCTGTGGATATGTTTGAGCATGGATAGCACCTTCCTGAAAATAGACTCGACATACTTGTTTCTTTCTCTCATCTATGAGCTGCAATTCTACGCTATTCAAGCGATCTTGGATGGCACTGCACTTTTCCTCTAATGCGTTGATCGCATTTTCGTCCCTTTCGAAGCGCGCGATTGCTAAACCAGCCGTGAATCTCCGTGGTCACCACAAACTGTATAATGCGACGCACCTCCTGCGAGTGCCGTCCTATTATTGTATTCTTGGCCATACTCCAATTGAGGAAGTTTTCCCTTGATGATAGCGAGATGATTCTTATCGTTCGCGCGGCGATTAGCAGCACTTTTCGCCATCCTTTCCTTCTGCTCAGCAGTCCTAGGCTTCATCTTACCGCGGGCCGACGCAGTGTTACCGTCAGCAACCTCAATCGGATCTTCTGCGGTTTCGGCCCTCGCTTCGCGCAGAGCCACAGCATCCTGCGAAAGACGTAAAGCTTGATGCCTTCTAGGACCTCGAGTGCCGCGGTCGTCATCGGGATTATAAATCCATGGGCCCGTGTCTCGCAGACTGTCGTGCACGGAGTTCACCGAGAACTGGGATTCGTAGTGAAAGACCGGCATCTCGTGCTGGTATGCGGAAACCTGAAACTGAGACGTTGCGGCCTCCCATGGCTCTGGCGTGACCGACACCGTCTGACCGCGATCCGGCGAACGTGCCGCAGAGCTGTAAGACTTTGGAACGGGAGCGAGAATTGCGGAGGTGGGAAGACCAGAGCTGATACTATGAACCCTGGACGGGCTTTGTTGGTATGCATTAGTATTCTGCGTACGAGATGGTGATCTCGACGATCTACAAGAGCAAAGCAAGAGCGTCAGCTCCGAGAATATGGAAACGATTGGCGTGCTCACGGCTGATTGTAATAGAAATCAACATCAGGGAAGGAGTTCGTCCCGAGGTATCTATGTGGTTGCATTATAGAAAAAGATGTTATTCCGGGGCTAGGGTACGAGCGTGAGCGTCGTTATTTGTCGTTGAATATGGCGAGCCGGCGCCGAATTAAGCTAGAGTTGCGAGGTATGAGAGAGGGGAGGACGGTTGTGATCAACCTTCGGCTTGGATCATGGCCTTAAATAGGCTTGCAGATGTGCACTTGACTCCATACTATTGTTACACAAAAGGGTCAGCCGTAAAGAGCGGTGACAACGAACGGGATTCTGCATCATCTATGTTCAACAAGAAGGTTGTCAGGGCGTGGAGAGCTGGAGTATCGACAATAGACCTGCTCGTGGGTATACAACAAACAGACCTGATAGTCAATACTGCCGCTCGTGCGAGACAAATGCAGGCGCTGTGCAACTTCGAATTCTTGTCGCCGAGATACCTGCGAAGCTTCCAGAGACACGATAGAAGAATATGTGGCTACCAAGCCTATAGCAACCCAATCGGAATGCATTCGGATCTGCTTGTCCTTTATGATTCGCTCCTAGGGGTGGTGTGGCCTAGTACTACGAACAATAAGCACTTGGAGTGTGACTTGTATTCGCATCTCGGAGACTACAGGCTCTGCAGGTATCTTGTTTGGGTTCCGACGTTGCGAAGGAATGGTGTTGATATGTTATATAGTCCACAATTGGTCTTAAAGCAGAAGAAAATTCTCAGAGGATAGCACCTAGTAGTGGGTGCTCGCCGTGGCCATGGCGGCAGTCAAGCTATGTTCGGCGCCTCCTGCTTGAAGTCGGCGCTCGCCGGGCCGGTTTAGCGCCGGCGCTGGGAGGGCTGTAAGACCGTTGGCACTCCTTGGAAGGAAGGAAGGAAGGAAGGTTTATTCCGGCGCGGTCCCATTGAGGAACAACCGGTTTCCGTACTACATAGTGACGCTACGACTATGCTACGGACACCTAAAACCTAACCACTTCCGATACTTGACCAACTACGGGATGTGTGCAACGGGAAACAAGACAGAAGCAGTACCGTGGGACAATAGGAGGCCACCACGGGAGTCTGAGCACTGTATCTGCAAGACACCAGTAAAACCCCTGTGGGGAAAGGATTGTCTGCAGAGGTGGCATACACAGCAAGTGGTCAACTAACTCATGGCAAGGAGATAGATGCAGAACACGGAGATCAAGGCTCACTCCACAAGCCAGAACTGTGAGGCAACATATACAGGTGCCTGCTCACATCTTGTAAAGACCACGCAGGCATGGTGCACGAGCAGCAGTGAGTGAGGATAGTTCCCGTGAACAGGAAGACCCGCGAGCAATGCACGTTGACTGCAAGGAGACCGCAAATATACATGCACTGGAATAGTGTGAGGTCAACAATTGCAAGTGACACCGCATCGAGATCGAGGAGAACACGACGATGCCACAGGTGTAGATCGAGTAGAGATCCACGTGTGGGAACAACACCAGGCATCAAGCCGATGGTGAAGGAGTATTGGTGCAGTCGCGGGCATGTATGGCTGTCAACCCATTGTGAGGCTGAAAGATATAGCGTACGAAGGCGGAGAGAGGGACACCAGTATAGGTGTACTACAACGTTCAAATGATGACCCTGCACGAGGGCAGAGGTGCGGAGCACGGGAGCAGCAGCACAGCGCTCGTCGGAAGGAAGGAAGGAGGTGGGAAGACCTCATTGCAGAGCATGCGCCTGAGACGGTCGATGTTATCCGCAGGTAGACAGACGGTCAATGAGGGGCGAAGAGGAAAGCACAGGGGGGTCACAGGGACACCGTGAAAACGTGCAAGTGGAAGACACACGGGTCGGAAAGACGTCCCACAGGCCGCCAATTGGGACGACAGCCGCACCGCGACCGCAACACCTCGCAAATTCCCGGCACCAACAACCGTGCGGGGCCCATATCGTCGCCCAAGAGTGCCGTAGGGGACGTCCAAGACGTATACGGCTCCTCCTGGGATGTTGGGTGCTGTGTGGGTAGAAGGGCGGGGGACGTCATCCGACGGTCGGTCGCAGCATCCATCGATTTCTGCGCGACAACCACGATCTTCTGCCTAGATTTACGCAGTAGAGTGCCGTAGGGGACGTCTAGGACGTATACGGCTCCTCTGAGTGCGTCAGAAGCGTGGGGCATTGGACGTAGATGATGGCGTCTGTCGTACAAACCCAAAAGTGTCCTCCAATTGAATGCCAAGCTCTCCTGCAATTACTCTCACCTGGAGGATGTTCAGCCTAATGTTACATCGCTCAGCCACGTACAACGACGTTCCATAGCCCTGAAATCTATTTCCCCTTGCAAATTTTGATTTGGTATCTCTACGCTGGAAATTGAACAAGATGAGTCTACACATTTTCGATGCCGAAAGTCGTTTCTAGGCTTCACCCGAGGGAACAAGGACCACCACTCTGGGAGTCGTTTCCGAAGAGGATACAAAGAAGTTTAGAGGCCACTGTAAGTTTTTAGAGAAGGCTTCACTCTGAAGCTGTTACTGAATCTCTCTGCAAGCTTCAAATATATACAGGAACAGTGCTCGAAGGCTCGAATTCACGTGAGTCAAAATGCATGCGATGCGAATGGAATAGCTCGGGAGGGCGCTGCGACAGGTGCGCAGGCGTCGACCACAGGCACGGATCCTGCATTGTACCCAATATGGATTACGCCTCGATGTATAAAGGTACGTTTATCGTCGTATGTCTCGTACTTTGAACGGCCTCATAAGCCATCAAGGTGAGTGTTCATCGCGACGTTATACGAGCCCCGTCCGCTAAATGACCACTGTTACCACACGATAGCATTTGCGACACATTCACCGTCGACTCTTCCCACTATGTCGAGCTGGGCTCAAGATTGCAATGACTCGATAACTATTCACTCAGCGTCGCCTGAACCTCCTCAAACAGTTTCATTGCCTACATCCACAGACCGGCGAAGAGGCCCTTCGAGCCGCACCGCTTCGTCTACAAAGCAGAGACGAAGAAAGGACGCCCATTTTGGATACGACCCGGCCACCACTGCGGCACATGATGCGCGCCTTGCGGACGAGTCCTCCAAGGTGCAAGGGGAATGGATCGCCTACCCCTGGCGCGCGAGGCCCAAGTCGCGTCGCGAAGAGCTGCAGAGGCTGCCCGTATGTGAGTTGGATTCCTTGCTCGGTCAACGGATACTGACGGAGTGGCTAGTGTGTAATGATTTCGAGTCGTTTGATAAACAAATGGAGCATCTGGACGGTACAGTAGAAGATCCTGGACTGCTTTCTGAAATCCGTGCCGTGATGAAGGAGCGCAGGGAAGCCTCGAGGCGGGAAGAAGATCAGGCCCGGATGCAGGAACACAATGAGATCCATGCTCAAATGACCCAGTGTGCGCAGGAATTGCGACAGGGAATCGATGAATTGGCGCGCAATGTTGAGCAGTGTCTACAAGGAGTCAATACATATGGCCAAAACCTTGACCGGCTCGCCCAAAAAGGCGAAGAAATTGCCCGAGACACGGACGAGTATGTCATGCACAAAGTTCAACGTCGCCGAAGGGTTCACCAATCTGGGCACGAGGAGAGGCATAACATTTGACCATTGTGAACAGTAATACTGCCATCTGAATCTTGTTTACTAGTAGAGTACGAGTTCGTCCCCGACGGAGATGAATCCTTTGAGATGATCTATGGTGTTAGCTACGAGCAATATACGGTCAATTAGCACCTTCTTTCTCCCGATAATAGCGCAATTGTGCTTCATGGTGTTGAAATGCGGCATATATATCACTGTATTGTGCTGTCTTGCGGTCCAATTCCGACCGTGTGTAGACTTGTCGCGCATTTGTAACCGTCAGAGCTGCTCGTAAGTCTGCTTGGATTGCTTTTATACTTTCCCGCTGCACCAGCAATACGTCTCTTTCAGCCATCACGGTTGCCTGAGCGTTGGTGTCAGCTACTCTATCTTCGTGACAACTTGAGGCTAGTTTCATACACACTTTTTGGGTTCTCTCCGTTGCAAGCTGCTCTTCTATTTCTTTCAGACGACGTTCGTTCGTGAAACATCTATGTTTCAGGCTGCGAATGGTCTCTTCGTCCTTATCAAAGCGAGCAAGTGCTAATCAAACATGAGCCTCTGTCGTCTTGCGACTCTTGTTAAGTAGATAGAACAACATACCTCCCGCTAGGGCCGTCCTATTGTTGTACTCCTGCCCATACGCTAGCGAAGGGAGCCTCTCTTTGATCATACTCAGATGATCCTTGTCGTTTGCACGGCGGTTCGCAGCGCTCCTTGCCATGCTCGCCTTCTGCTCAGCAGTCCTTGTTTTATGAATGCCAGTCTTTGAGGTATTGCTGTCGTCTGCGGGAATCGAGTTGACAGACACTGCTGCGCCTGTACCCTCGTGATTAGTAGAGGCAGCTTGCGTAGAGCGCGAAATCTGGCGTTTCACGGGAACGCGACTTTCACGGTCGTCATCGGGGTTATAGGCCCATGGTCCCGTATCTCGCAGGCTGTCATGCACGGAATTCACTGAGAATTGAGATTCGTAGTGAGATGTTGGCATCTCATGCCGGTAAGTGGGGACCTGGAATTCAGACGTTGCGGCTTCCCATGGCTCGGACGTGACCGATCTCGCTGGAGAATAGTCCGGTGAGTACGCGACAGTGTTGTTCAGTGCTGGGACAGGAACGTAGGTTGAAGAAGTCAAACCGGTGCCAGTACTATGAACCCTAGACGGGACCTGATGATATGCATTAGTATGTTGCGCTCGGGGTGGTGATCTCGACGTCCTACAAGAACATTAGTCGCAGTGTTTGAATGAAATGCGAATACACTCACAACTGGCTATGATCCAGGTCTACATCCGGGAACGCATTCGTTCCAAGGTATTGATGTGGTTGCATTATCGAGACGTGTTCTCGGAAGGGAAGGGTATGTTAGTGAACGTCGTGACTTGTCGATGAGTACGGTGTACCGGCGCCGGATTAGCTGGAGTAAAGAGGGAGGAGAGAGGCGAGCTCGAATGTGATCAGCCGGGGGCTTAGATCATGGTCCTAAATAAACCGACAGTCGTTCAGTCCCACTCTTCGTAGTTGTTACACTAGACCGAGTTATGGCAACGGACGAGAGCCCGTATCATCTGGCTTCAATAAGAAAGTCGTGAGAGCGTGCGTAGCCGATCTATTGACAATTGAACAACTCGTGAGTATACAAAAGCTGCGTATCCGATAGCGGTGCTGTACACCTTCTCGTCGCCTCAGTACCTACGAAGAAATGCGTCAGTGTTTCCAGGGACACGGCAGGATCATGAATTGTTGGGAAACACACATCAACCAGTACGCAAATGAGTAGCATCCCTCCCTTCCTCGTCATTTCCGGCTTCTTTCTGGAGAGAGATGAAGCTGGAAAACAATAAGCACACCTGGGGCATGAGCTGTTTTAGCACTGCCCCACTCAGCTCCGGACTAGAAAGAAGATGATAATTTAAATACTTGCATACGGAATCCTCAAAAGGCGTTGAGAGGGCCTCGGGCAGGAATACTTCGCTGGCGTCGTGGTATACGCCGGCAGCAGTGCCGGCGTATTTTCGGGCGCCGCCGGCAAGGACCGAGTCCACATCTCATGAGTCCTCTTGCGTACTCAGGCTTTACTTTCAATTTGACTCTACTCGCCTCGTTCCTGTAGTGGCTCTACATTGGCCGTTCTGAATGTGAAATATTCACGAGGTGAGCATGAACAGCCTGACGTTATTGCGACGACGACCGTTCACTCTAGGTTCCATCGAAAGAACAAGGACTACCGTCCTAAGCCCTATTTCCGAATAGAGTACAAGGATTCAAAAGTAATGTACCTTTTGTAACTGCTTCATGAATGTCTTGAGTTTAGAAGACAGACTGGAGTAACATGTCAGCTGTGAACTGCTACGAAGCAATGTTTGTTGGCTCTCGAGTTCACATCAGTCGAAATGCAAACCATGCAGGAGGATTTTCTCGGGAGAGCGCCGTAACAAACGCACAGGCGTTGGCCGCAGCCCCCGGGCTACATTGTGCTCAATATGGACAATGTCTTGATATATAAAAGTGCGTATCTCGCTGTGATGCCCATACTTTGAGTCACTGCCCAGGCCACTGAGGTGAGTGGCCCCCGTGACGCTCCCCGAGCCCCGTTCGCTAAATCACAATGTCCGTCGTTGTTACAGTATTACACGCGCATACGCTATCTCTCGTCTCTCCTTGCCATGTCGAGCTGGTCTGCAGGCTGCGACTCCATCACCACTCTTTCCTCAGCGTCGCCCGAACCCAATCCAACCATCTCATCACCTGCGCCTCCGAGGAGAGACCCTCACAGCCGCAGTGCATCGCTTTCGGAAAAGAAACGAAAGAATAAAGCACGCCTTCCAGAAGACCCGGCCGTCGTTGCAGCATGCAATGCTCGCGCGGCAGACGAGTTTTACAAAGTGCAGAGGGAATGGGGCTGCTACCATTGGCGTGCACGGCCCAAGTCGCGTCGCGAAGAGCTGCAGAGGCTGCCCGCGTGTCAGTTCATTTACATATTGCACCAATAATCGCTAATTGGGTAGCCATATAGTATGCAATGACTTCGAGTCTTTCGATAAACAAATGGCGTATAATTCGCCGGAAGACCACGGATTGCACGCTGAAATCCGCGCTGAGATGCACGAGCGCAGGAAATTGGAGATGCAGAAAGAACGAGAAGCCCGAATGCAGCCAGGCAGAGAGATTCACGCACGCATGATGCAGCGTGCGGAAGCGCTGCAGCGCGACGTCGAGAAGCACCTTGAAAATATCAGTGTGTATGAGCAAAATGTGGACAGATTGGAGCAAAGGATGGGAGAATTTGCACACGAAGTACGCGAGTACGGTGTGCAGAAGATAATTCGTGGACGGATGGCCCATCAGATCGACTTCGGGCGCCAAGGGAGGCACAGTCTTTAATATGTTTTCTAGTTTCCTATGTATTTACGGAAAGCTACTACAATTTGATCATTACTGGAGGTATTATCATTACTACGCAAAGCGTCAATCCTACGATGCGCTGTAACACAGTGATGCAATAATCAGGTCGCTTCGTACGGTAGCAGTTCTACTGCGAAAGCATGCCCTTGTAATAACGCAGCTCTGTTTCAGAGCGTTGCCAAGCAGCACATACATTGTTGTATTGCGCTGTCTTAAGTTGCAGTCTTGCTTCGCTCACGGCTAGTTGTGATTGTAGAGATGTCTCAGAGGCTTCAAAGGCTGTTCGCATGCTTGCCTGTTGCGCAAGCAGGTCATTTCTTTCAATCGTCGCAGATTCCTGGACTTTCGCGTGAGTAATCTCATCCTCACACTGACGGGGCCATCGTACATACCTTTTGAGCCTCAAGCTGACGTTCGACGTCTTCTAGACGACGTTCATTAGAGCGACATCTGTGGTCTAGGTTGCAAATAGTCTCTTCATCCCTGTCAAAGCGAGCGATCGCTGAACCAAAGATGAGTCTCTGCCTCCACCTTCGAGATGATAGAATAGTATACGTACCTCCCGCTAGGGCCGTCCTATTGTTGTACTCCTGCCCATATGCCAGTTGAGGGAGCCTTTCTTTGATGATGCTCAAATGCTCCTTGTCGGTTGCACGGCGATTTGCAGCACTCTTCGCCATCTTCTTCTTCTGCTCTGCGGTCCTCGGGTGAGTAGTGCGATTCTTTGAGGTAATGCAGCCATCTGCGTGAATGAAGTTAGCAGACACTCCGCCAATACCCTCGTCATTCCCAGAAGCAGCCTGCGAAGAACGCCGTTTCGCTGGAACGCGAGTGTCACGTTCGTCATCGGGATTATAGACCCATGGTCCTGCATCTCGCAGGCTGTCGTGGACCGAATTGACCGAGAACTGAGACTCGTAGTGGAAGACCGGCTTCTCGTGTTGATAGGCGGGGACTTGGAATTCGGACGTTGCAGCCTCCCATGGTTCGGGTGTGACCGATGCCGTCTGACCACGACTACGCGAAATCGCAGTAGAGTTATACAGCGTTGGTACAGGAGCATAGATAGCAGAGCCAGCGATTCCAGAGTCGATATTATTAACTCTATACGGGTTTTGCTGATACGCATTAGTATTTTGCACGCGAGACGGTGATCTCGACGACCTACGAGAACGTCAGTACCGGGATGAAGGGCAAGATCGACGGACTCACGATTGGCCACGGTAGAAGTCTACGTCAGGGAACGCGTTCGTCCCAACGTATCGGTGTGGTTGCATTATACGGGATTAGCGTTGAAAAGATAGAGTACAATCGTGAATGTCGTGACCTGTCTTTCAGTGTGGGATCCCGGAGCAGGATCGAGCTAAGAGGGTGTGTATGAGAACGTAGAGAAGGTGTCGAGTTGTGGTGAGCCTGAGGCTTGGATCGTGGTCTTAAGTAGAGGTGCCGACTCGTAGGACATCTCTGAGTTACTGCGACACAAAAGGCAGCGTTGCTTGAAGCTGAACTATACAAACTCGCACCATAGGGTTGCAACTGGATCCAACAACAAGGTCGTGAAGATCTGTGCGACCTAGCAGATCAGTCGTTGCGACGAGTATACAATAGCAGACCTATTTGCTATCATTCTGATCAGAGGAAGCGCTGTGCGCTCTTTCATTGTCTCACTATCCGTGAATGCGAGGTTTTCAGTGCTACCAGATAGAAAGACAAAAAAGAGTAGCGGTGTTACCTATACAACTGAGCGAAAGCTTGAATAATCAATCCTTCGTGGATTGGCTTTCGGAGGAGTCAGAAATGTTGACGGGCTGCGAAACAATAGTAAGCATGTCCAGAGAGCAAATATTCACACCTTCAAGGTCGCGCGGGGTGAGATTTGATCAACCCGAAACATAGCGAGATGCTCTATCTTATAGTGACTCCTAGCATCATGGTAGAACTTGAAGGAGGAATGCGTTGCGGGGAAATTGAAGATGTCAATATTTCACTGTCACATGATACTGCATCACGTGCCATGGGGGATATGCTGCTATCTCTTCGTCTTTTGGGCACTGTCCTCCTTGGACTCATATCCTCGCCCCACTCATCCTGAAGGTACGTGTTAGCATCTATCATTCAGCGTAACTTAACTTATTTGCTTTCGTAGCTTTTCGCAGTCTGGCGGACCGGCTAACGACGTCTGAGTACAAGGGCTTGGTTGACGTGGCGTTGCTAAATCAGTCTTCGTCTTTCTGATACTCTATCGGCCAAACACTTATAACTGCTGGCTCAGGTACCAGAGAGTGTCTTCGTTGGCGACCCCCGCGACAAACGACTGAAGACTTTATGCGCGTAGCCTGACCCGGCGTCTGTCTATCCTTGCCTCATGCAACTGCCTTCAGCGCTCCTCGCCTTGCTTTTCGCACATGCCACGTTAGCGACCCCGTCAACGCCCAATGACCTCTTCCATGCCCTTTCAGCGCTTGCTCCTCGCCCACCGGAGCCCCCTATCTGCTGTCTCAAGCCGCTGACTCCACTTGAACCTGTCGACGAAGACATCTTCCTTTCTTTTGAGGAATGGAAGGCACGTCGCATTGCAGAGGGAACGTCACACAAGGATCCACAAACTAGCGCGGGGACGAATGGCGGACATGACCCTGCGACAGACGCAGCCGCGTCACCGCAGCAGAATGCTAGTGCGAACTCTTCTCCAGCACCTCCGCATGCGGAGGTCCTCGATAATGCAAGTTCGCCGCCACACGAGTCGCTCTCCCCACACTTCCGTGTGCCCCTTACGGACCGTTTTAACTATGCTTCACTTGACTGTTCCGCGCGCGTACATACTGCGCATCGCGGTGCAAAGAGCGTTGCGAACATTCTCTCCGGAAAGAAGGATCGGTACATGCTCAGTCCTTGCGCTGCGCCACGCCAGTTCGTCGTGGTCGAGCTATGCGAAGACATCTGGATCGATACTGTTCAGCTTGCAAACTTCGAGTTCTTCAGTGGTGTCTTCAAAGAGTTCACGGTCAGCGTATCTGGGACTTACACGACGGAACCGGAAGGATGGACGGTAGTAGGAACTTACATGGCGAAGAATGTCAGGGGTGTCCAGGTTCGTCATACCTTTTTTGACCGATGCGGCATATGCTAAGCATCATATGGTAGTCATTCCATCCCCCGACGTCTGTGCGCGATTTTTATCGCTTCATTCGCATCGACTTCCATTCACACTACGGGAACGAGTATTACTGTCCGATCTCTCTCCTTCGGGTATATGGTCTCACGCATTTGGAGCAGTACAAGTGGGACATATGGGAAGCGGAGAGCCGAGCGAAGCAGGAGCAGGTCGCACCCGTTGCCGTTCCAGCAGAAGTCATTGAAGAGCCACCTCGACCGGAACAAACACCTGCGCTGGCAGACGGATCACTCCAAGTGGGAGAAACGCCTCCTGGCACCGCTGAGGCGACGCAAGTTGCCGCCAGCTTGCATTCTGTTTCCGAATCCCTGGACCCTGAAGGGTACATGCGACATAGTACAGACATTGCAAGGTCTCGCAACCCTACGGGGGAGACACCCACGTCGACTGATGGTCCTTCTTCACCTAGTCTTCATGACTCCAACGAACCTGCTCATGCCACCATGCACTCTTCCGATGCTTCTCAAAAGCCTCCTGGTTCGGAATATAGCTCAGGACAATACACTACATCATCAACTAATAGATCCACGATCTCTATCACCCCATCTGTATCATTATCGGCTCGCTCGGAACAAACATTATCTATTTCTTCCTCTCCTTCCGGATCGCACTCGCACACTCACAGCATACCCCCTGATCCCTCACACCAACATACCGACTCGCCTCATCAACCGCACGCATCTGAATCCCCTGCTCTATCGCATCCTCCATCTAGCTTTGCTTCACACAATGCCTCCGCATCCGCGTCTACCATCTCTCTTTCTTCATCTACCCTTATCCCCCTCGTGCCGCCACTCCCTCCATCGGTCCCCTCTACCGGCGAATCCATCTACCGGACGATTATGAACCGCCTCACTGCACTCGAGGCCAACAACACTCTGTATGCCCGATACGTTGAGGAGCAGACTGCAGGCATCCGTGAGGTGCTGCGGCGCCTCGGTGAGGACGTCGGTCGCCTTGAGGGCATAGGCAAGGCGCAGGCACAGGTGTACAAGCGTGCCGCACAGGATTTCGAGAGGCAGCGTAGACGCATGGAGGTCGAGCAACGTGAGCTCATCACCAAGGTTAATTATCTTGCCGATGAGGTGCGTGCCTTCTAGCATTGCTTCGATGCAGGCGATTGACAGTCTTCCCTGCAGATCGTGTTGGAGAAGCGCCTTGGTATCCTGCAGCTCTGTCTCTTATTGGCTGTCCTCGTCTTTTTGGGCCTCACGCGTGGCTCACGAAGTGAGCTTCTGGAAGCCCGCCGTGGCGGTGCGACGATGATGCGCGAATGGGGACGTCGCAACCTCAGCCTCAGCGGTGACTGGGTGAACCGCTTCCGCGGGCGCAGCCGCAGCCTCACACCATCTCCAGGCGACTCGACACCTGTTGCCACCGAGGGAAACGGTGCGTCCGATAAAGCTACGATCCTGCAGACGCGGATGCTGATGAGCTCGGTGCGATTGCAGACGACAAGGTCCGCTTCCCGTCCCGGAGTGCCCAGCCCACTGCCCTCGGCACATCGGAGAAGCCTCGGCAATTTCGAGGCGTGGGCATCGGGAGCGGTCCCGTCACGCCCACGAGCTCGCGGCGTTCCGCGATGGGGTCGGGTGTTCCGCGCACACCTACGCTGCGCACACCGCGGTATCACGGGTTATACCAGACGCCCGGTGGGCGTCCTGGTCTGCAGCGCTCTAACTCCCATGGGTCAGCTGGCGGTGGACATGCGCCGGGCAACGTCGTCGTCTTGAATCCAGTACCGCGTTCTGCGAGGCGGTGGGCGCGGAGTGCACATCTGCACGAAGTGAGGAGGGCAGAGGGTGTAGTGTCGCCTGCTGGGAAGGACGATGGCGGGAGACATTTGTCACCGCTGAGGGTTGTGACGAACCAGACGATGGTGGGAGAGAAGGTCAAGGAGAAGGTGGAGGATGCTGAGGGCTGGGTAGATACGGACGCAGAGGATGGCGGCACTAGTTGGTAGGTCCTGGCTTGTGTCGTCTCCACGCGTGTGCCGGAGGGTGCATGGTTTACTTGTTTGGTGCGCCTATCTCAGCCGTGTTGGCGTTTCTAGTTCCAACTATATCTTCTGGCGCTACATTGAAATGATCCAGGCGCGGCGACCTCGACAATGAAGTGCTCCAAGTTTGCTGCCCATTTGTATCCGCTGCTCCGTTTGGAATCCCTGGCAGAATGGGGCTCCAGGCATTTCTAGCTTCTCCGAGCGCCGAGGAAAGACCTCGTCATGCGATACTATTATAGGAGGAGGAACTCCTGAGTACCGTTCATTGTATCGACGAGCTGAAAATTTTCAGTCGGGGGTTTCGTTCCAAGGTTCGGCCACTGCTTAGAGCCTTTCATGCTATTTGGTCGTTCGAGTCTTTGCAGTGAGATAATGGAGTCGCATTTTACAGAGGCTTCTCGTCCTGGCATCCCGAACGTGTGGACTTATACCGCTGTTCGGGTCGGTTTCGGTTGGCAGCCTTGGAGTGTGTCAAGAACACATGGATGCGCTACGGATGCACCCCACTCATTGAATGTATCTCCGGTACGGGTTTACGCAACTTCCTGAGCTGGTGTCCCATTTACTCAATTGTTCAGCACGCGCAGCGCGGGTTTCAATGCCTCGTAAGGGTCTTGTCCCCGGAGCAGTGAGTCGGCAATATTCTCCACAATGACGATGCGTCTCTCCGTCTCTCTTACGTGGTGGCTGGGACCCTACGCCTCGCCTATGTCTAGAAGACTCCAATTTGATTCGCGGAGTCCCGTACATGCGCGAATGTCCCTAGGCCTTTGAGCTTGTTTGGCCGATGTCTAAATTTGGACTCAGTAAGCTGTTTTACTTCAGCAGTTCACATAGTTTAACCATTGACGTCGTGCTATAAGTGCCCGTGAGCGAGTACGTGGAACCGGAACGAGGCGGACTCACCCCGCTATAAGTGTCGGAAGCGTGTGGTTCACTTCACAGTTTCAACTCCAGCTCGGGTTGCACGGCGTCCTCATATACCAGAATATCAAGGCCCCGTCCATCGTTGGCATCCGTCATTGTGATTTGTGAATCGGGAAGCTGTCTCAACGTAGTCCGGAGCTCTGTTATTTCCGCCTATGCTCACGCCCAGTCAAAGATAAGAACAAGGCATATACTCGTCTCCAAAGCCATGAGTTGAACTCTGGCTCAGTATCCCATACGTGTCAAAGCCCTTTCTTTTCTTTTCAACGTACAACCATGTTGTCACCCACATGTATTACTGGTCTGGCCTTTATCAAGGGCCAAGTCTATCATCTTTTGAGGTGTGTCTCGCCACATCTTATGATAGCCTTCAATACTGACTATGGGCCAAACTGCATGGCCAACTATGCACGCAATCTCCCCATCGCGGTGACGATGCCCACTGGAAGGCATACACTGTAGCAAGTTCCGGGCCGTTTGACGTGGTGTTTCGTGTGAAATCGAAACTTCTGACAGCCGGGGCTCTCAGAAGCGACCTCGCTGCCCTCCGCCGTCCTTGAGCGGTCCGCAAAGCAAAATCTCCCCGTCCATTTCCGCGATAACCCAAAGAAGATGCCTTCCATCGATCCGATCAATCCGACGGGAAATGGCATTGACAGTAGAGTACACCAACAGCATAGTACTCCCCCGTGCAGGTAATGAGGACCATCTGGGAAAGGAATCTCCCACCGAGTTAGGGTTTCCACGGAGGACGCGCGGGCGCTGCGACCTTCGGAGTAAATACGCTGCCACCAGCCTTGCGCTTCGTTGCGTGTCGACATATTGCGCCCGCGCTGCTGGTCATTCACACCATAATGACAGGCTCTTATCTCGTCTAGCGATCTTATAGCCATCCGGCATCCGTACAGCAGACCGTTTACCCTTACCAAATGCCATACACACCTTGAGAAACCTACCTGGACACATGTACAACACGTGGTCAGAATGTTTCGTGGATTGCGCGGTGAGGTTTGTCATTAATCAATCAAGTAGGCCACGACCTAACGGACGTACATCGAAGTCAATGTAGTTGGAAGAATGCCGTCCTCTCACAGCACCGGAGTCTGCGATAACGACCGTATCCTTAAATGTGAAGCCGACGTCTCAATGTCCTCGGAGAAAAGGACGGCGTAAAATCGCATGCCCAGTTTACGAAACTCCGATACGCCTCATGACACCACGCGGAGTAGGAAAAATGACGCTGACAAAAACATCTGTAGTTCGTCGTTCCCCGTACCTTGGCTTATTCTCCCCGCTATGTATGGCATGCAGGTCTCGCATCGATGCGGCTCGTGATGCTTTTTTCGCTCCGGACGCGAGGATGTTGTATTCATGCGCTGTTCAACTTTCGGGAGTGGCAATCACCCCAGAATATACGCATCACGATCGCCACGCCTGGGTCCATTCATCCAGATGCCAAAAGACAAGAATGGTCCATAGTTGCGGAAGGGTTGTTCCCCTTTGAAGCGCACTCGTTCTGTCTTCAGTTCATGGTCGAGACAAGTATACTGTTCCTGAGACTAACTCGGAACGGCCATAATGCTTTTTGTCCACCCCGGAGACTTGGCCATTGCGTTGGCTCTGCAGTCGATGCACCGCGGCTCGTGTTCATCAACTCGTGCACTCAGCGGCACTGATTTTCCGATTATCGCTCAATCGACCCACTTGCGCTTAGTTTACGTGGCGGGACCAGGTCCCAAGAAGTACACACACACCGAGAATTTCGGCATTATGGTGATCTAATCGTCTTGTGACATTGAATCGGATCATCTGGAGTGTATGTACAACACGATGCATGGGCTCACATGAGTAGTCCGTTGGCGCTGATCGAGGGTCTGCACGCACAATCGTTATAGAGAGAACTTTCACTCAACCATACTGGGATTCTTCACGTTATACTTCCCCCATATAATCGCGAGAGTCGGCCTATATAAGGCCCCCCCAACCGCTCTCTGAAAGGCAGGGTCTCCCCTCCCGTCCACCTACCTCTGGCCAAGCGGCTCCTCTCGCAAGGTCGATGTGGCCGCCGTTATCTTTTCTTTAGCCGTATGTCAATATTGTCTTCGTTCTCATTTTGATCTAACTTTCTTTTACCTGCAGGGTCTACTGTGCTGCGGCTGGTTGACGAATTCTTGCAGCTTGGGACGATACGATGCCGGCTGAGCGTCTACGCATTCTCCTGCATTGCATACGCGAAAGCGGTGAGTCCATATTCAACGCCTTTACTAGCCAAACAATGACGAGGAAGCGACGTCCTGCTTCCGGTGAAGTCGGGTTCAGCGGTTCCTAGTTTCTGACTTACTCGTTTTACCCAGTCGTCTTTCAATGGCCCCTTGCACATTGCCTGAGCTCGAGACGAGCTGCGAGACATGGCGATGCCGACTCCCGGAGCACACCTAGAGTGTTCCCGTTGCGGCACCGGTGCTCCAGTTCGCTCTCGAGTTCAATCAATCTTCAACGGATAAATTGAACGATGTGGACCTACATGCTGGCTCTCATCCGCGTAAGTTCTCGCGCCGCCTCAATCGTTTCTTAACACATGCTGATTTCGCCGTTTAGGCAATTTCGCCGGTCCCTTGGGGATTACTTGCGCTCGAGACGGTCTGTGACATGACGATGCCGACTCCCGGAGCACATCCACGGTGCTCCCGTTGCGGCACCGGTTGTCCAGGTCCCTCTCGAGCTCAATCAATCCACAACAGACGGACGAAATACGTGGACCTGGGAGGAGGATTGTTTGCAGCAAATCTCGTAAGCTCTATTGCATTCCTTCGTCACCTGCGAGTGCCTGAATCCGTGATAGAGTCCTTTTCTGGCGGAGCGAGCGATGCTCGATAAATATAGCAGGCGGATACATGTTCTCGTTGACGCGCCGGGGCAACATCGCATCTATGATACACTTGGCCATCGAGCGAAGATGGGTACTATCAGTGGACACCACTTCGTTAATTTTCGAGTAAAAAAATCATAGCGAGACAAATAATCAGTTCTGTCTTTTCAAACTAAGACACGTAGATAGTATACCTTCCCAGCTAGCACTTCCAGGTGCTTTGACGCTGAAATGTGAATTTGACGCTTCGCAATAGAGGATTCAAGAGAGGGTACCAGTGTTCGTCAGTTTCTCCGCGGGATTGTCACGAAATGTCACGCTGCCGAAGCATGCCGAACTGAACTCCGCAACGATGAGCGCTCAAGATGGGGCTCAGGATTTACGTTTGCCGGAATGCCACCCTTATCGTTTACACTCCGATGTGGCTGAACACCCCTCAGTGTCACGCTTTTTGCTCCGTACTTGACTGACATACGAGTGCAGGGACGGTTTGCCTCGGAGAAATATGTTACCTACGTCTAACATCTGAAGGATCATTTGAGTGAAGTTTGAGTGTGATCGGTTTGCAACTGCGAGCAAGCGAGGCCAAAATGTCAGAATACAACAAACATTCGAGCACTTATATTTAAATATCTCTACATCCACTGAAGCTTTTGCACCGCCGATTTCACGAGCCTGTAGATACTGAATTATCACTATTTATGATGTAGTTATAGAAGCAATTGCACAGGGGGCGAAAGTGCTACAGGCGATTAACGAACACCGGGTCCCTAACGAAGTGGTGTCCACTGATAGTAATATATAAAATTGCGGGGCAACGATGTTGTCAGATTCGCAAATTCCAAGATCAATTTCGGCAAGAAGTAACAAGTGCACATACCGCTTTTAAGAAAATGCAGTTTCGTGGCCAGCACAGATATAAGAATCCGTTTGCGACATGGATACGTGGTGAACGATATCTGAGAGGATTCGATTTGTTCGAAGGAAGAGATTCGACTCGTAACGGGCTTAGCAGTATACTATATAACCTATTTATTTATATAAGCGCCGGCCCGGTCGGGTGCCCAAAGTCCACGTAGCCTTAGGCGCTCGTGGATATTACAATTAGTATCCCCACTTGAAGTCCCAAACACCTCCTCCCGGACTTTCATTGACCTCGTTTGCGCCATTAGTCGTAACACAATCATTCGACCTATGATTGCCTTCTGCTACTAAAGGTCTTACTGGGTTTGGGCCATTCCACTCAAGCTACTCGACAATTCTTCGCCTCGCACCTTGCTACGCCCTTGGGTCATCATGATTTATTCGCTTTCGTTCCTCCTCATTGTACTCCTTGCATATGTACGCAATCTGCGAGATGCACATGAGGACCAGCGTGCCAAGCTCTTGAAAACGCTTGGGATAGAGGAGTCTCGAAAGAAGAAGATAGTGGGATTCTTTCATCCGTACTGGTGAGTGTCCCTTGGCATCTGTCGCGATTATTCTCTGTGAGACTTCGCTTGTACTCGATATCTGATTCCACTGAAAAGAAACACGTTTCTTTGCTGTAGTAATGCAGGTGGAGGCGGCGAACGCGTGCTGTGGGCTGCAGTATCATTCATCCAGCGAACAGAGCCGGAGGTTGTCAGTGTGGTGTATAGTGGGGATAAAGATGCGACAAAGGAACAGATTATAGCGAAAGTTAAAGTGCGCGTCCTCAGTGGCTTTAACAGTTTGTATCCTGACATTGAAGCCTCTTCCAGTCGCGATTTGACATCACCCTGTCGCCTGATACCCTACACTTCATCTTCCTCGACTCGCGTGAATATGTCGAAGATGCAAGGTGGCCGCGCTTTACTTTACTAGGGCAGAGTCTTGGATCTATGTATCTCGCCTGGGAAGCCATGTCGCAGCTCGTCCCGGACCTTTACATTGGTACGGTTCACGTAACACATCGCGCTCGGGAGATGCTGATTCAACATAGATACCATGGGCTATGCTTTCACCTTCTACGCCGTCGCATGGCTGACCGGTGTTCCTATTGGCGCCTACGTACATTATCCCACCATAAGCACGGACATGCTGGCCCGGGTGCAATCGCGCAAGACCACTCACACCAATTCAGACGCGATAGCATCGTCACCCATCCTGAGTCGTGGAAAGCTTCTGTTCGTGGGCCATCAAATTCGCCGCACTAATGATCTACTGACTTCTTTTTTCTAGATACTATCGCATCTTCATGTACCACTATGCTCAGGCTCTGCGGCACGCGTCGTTCATCATGGTGAACTCATCGTGGACCAAGAACCACGTTGACTCGATCCTCGCCTACTCAGACCCGCTGCTCGACGCGTTGCATTTGCCCTTGGAGATTATCATTTTGCCGTTACGGTTGATCTTCAAGTATATACTGCCCACCGTGTCTACCAACAAGATACCCAGGGCCACCCCGAAGGAGGCTCTCATTGTGTATCCTTCATGCGATACTCGCGAAATGTCAAAGTTGCCTTTGGAAGGCCGTGAACGAATGATTATCAGCATCTGCCAATTCCGGTATGCTTTCGTTGCTATTGCCCCATGCGATGAGACTAAGTGTCCCTTCAGCCCCGAGAAAGATCATCCCGCACAACTTCGTGCATTGAGCGAACTACTGCGCAACCACTCACAGTACAAGACACCATTCGCAGGTGCAGATGGGGGCGTGAGGCTCGTGCTTATTGGTGGAAGCCGTAACGATGGCGACGCTGCCCGAATTGAAGGACTCCGACGGCTCGCTAAGGAACTCGACATCGAGGTACGTCTCATGTTTATTGTTCGTCAACTGACTCTCAATATCCCCTCATGTCCCTTCCCACGCTCAGGATCACCTAGAATTTGCCGTCAACGCACCCTTCCCTGAGATGCTGACCTACCTCGCACGAGCCAGCATCGGCCTGAACACCATGGTCGATGAACATTTCGGCATCAACGTTGTCGAGTACATGGTTCGTGACCCTTCAACATCAGACATTCTGATCCGGCGGCGTATTGATACGTCCACCCCTGCAGGCAGCGGGTCTCATCCCGATTTCCCATGCATCAGGAGGCCCGCTGCACGACATCATCGTTCCGTACGACGGGCAGCCGACAGGTACGTCTTCGTACGCGTGCATTCCTGCTGGCACTTCGATCTGATGAGTACATTTACTACTATGATCATGCAGGTTTCCATGCCCGCGACCCGGCGTCCTTTGCAGAGGCGATATACAAAGTGCTGTCTCTCCCAAAGGAAGAGGATTTGGCGCTGCGGCAGCGCGCGCGCGCCCGGGCCGTTGAAGCGTTCTCAGAACAGGCATTTGAGGAAGGATGGCAGGCGTCTGGATGGCGCCAATGGCTCTGAACACTTCTGCAATTGTCCCTCTATCTATCATATTGCATTCAACGCGCAGATGATTCCTGTCACGAAGGAGTGGCGGTGGGGCTCACCTGGCGCCTCGCTTGTGAGGTTGTTCCGAAAACACCCCACGAAGAATGTATCTTCGGTCTCATTTTCCTCAGGTCAGCTGGACACAATGTGTTCTACGGCATACAGCCTTTTCGCGAGCATAATCCGCGGAGGAGCAGTCGGCGCTCGGCGCCACCACGGCTGTAGGGCTTTCTTCTCACTTTCTCACGACAATCAGCAGCTTGTTCAGCGCGATTTCCTAGCGCTATTGTTGTTCTGCAAACATCTATCAGACAGAGATCGCCACCGGACGACCCGGCTAGGGGACTCCGTACAAAGTCGCATGGTCGATGCTTCCCGCTTCACTGTCGTCACGGCACGCACACATCAGAACTGCGTGCGTTCCACGTTCCCTCGCTACAGCGCTCACACACACTGGTTGAGTTGGGGGTGGTTGCAGGAATCTGGACTGCTGCAATTCTTCTGCAATTGAGCGGCTCCTGGATTAGCATTACCCGAGGCCTCGAAGGCCGGACAAGTGTTCTCGGTCCCCATATGGCGTTTTCGAATTCTGCGTTGACGAGTTTTCTGTCCCATCAGATGGAGCATTGCCCGTAACGGGCACCTCCAGG
The DNA here is from genome assembly GCA_002286715.1 of Dentipellis sp. KUC8613. Classification (NCBI taxonomy): domain Eukaryota; kingdom Fungi; phylum Basidiomycota; class Agaricomycetes; order Russulales; family Hericiaceae; genus Dentipellis; species Dentipellis sp. KUC8613. The sequence goes on from NSJX01000015.1 coordinate 121,656, forward strand.
AAGCACTTCGCGTTCGCACTGCAATCATACAATTCGGCAAGTGCCCGTGTGCGACTGCAAACTCCGTAGGTACGGTCCCGCCTCGACACATGTGCGAACGCTATATATAAGGCTCGTTCACGGCATGCGGGCATCACCCACGCCCTCCAAATCTACGCACTTTCTCTTCCACCACAGCGACACTGACTTGACTGGCTGCCATGACTGTGGAAAATGACTCCAAAACCAATGGGCAGGCGTCGAAAACGACCCAAACACAGAAACAAAATGGCACCAACGGTACCAGCGCGGACCAGCCCTCCGAGGCGAAGCCATGGTCCGCCTACATGACGCAGATATACCTCACGAAGCAGCCCCCGAGCATCGGCAACTTTGACGCTCAGGCGCTCGAGGATTGCGCGCGCGAGGCTACGAAGAACAATCCTCGTAAGTTGCATACTCCTCTGGGCTTTCTCCATTTGCTGACTTCGGCGTTCCGAATATTGTGGACGGCAGAGGCATTCACATTCGTACATGGGGGCGCTGGTGCGGGACGAACGGTGCGCGCGAACCGCGATGCGCTCGACCGATGGCAGATTATCCCACAGATGCTCCGGGATGCGACTGTGCGAAACCTTGAGGTGTGTATATTGTCACCAGCGTCGTGCTATAACTTTCTCATTCCTCTACACAGACGACTATATTTGGTGTCAAACGCCGCTCGCCCATATGCGTAGGTCCTGTCGGTGTACAGGGCATCTTGCATGCGGAAGCAGAGCTCGCCACGGCGCGTGCGGCCGCGCGCGTGGGTGTGCCGTTCGTGATGAGCACTCCGAGCTCGCGCTCACCAGAACAGGTCGCTGAGGCCTGCGCGGATGGCGATCGGTGGTTCCAGATGTACTGGTGCGCTCATCTACCTCAGCCTGCCTCTATACATCGACCATAACCTCTCCTCCAGGCCGCGCTCAGAAGAGATTACAATATCCTTGCTCTCACGCATCAAGGCCTCCGGCTTCAGCGTGCTCGTCCTCACACTCGACTCGCCCGTTCTCGGCTTCCGCCCACACGACCTCGCCACGGCCTACATGCCCTTCAGCCACGGGCTCGGCACGCAGGTCGGGCTCTCCGACCCGGTCTTCATGGCGCGCTTCGGGATGGCGCCCCGCCATGAGCGCCCGCCGTTCCCGTATGACGAGGCCGCGTGCCAGGCGGCGCTCGATGCGGGCGACCCCGTGCAGACGGAGCGGACGCGGCTGGGCTTCGCGTGGCTCGGCGAGACGAATCCGGGCACGTTCCGCGGGTGGGAGGCGATGGGGTGGTTGCGGACACGGTGGGAAGGCCCGCTGGTGCTGAAGGGCGTGCAGAGCGTGGGCGATGCGGAACGTGCGGTCGAGATGGGTGCGGATGGGATTGTGGTATCGAACCATGGTGCGTTGTGTTCTTTTTACTTGCAAATCTGGGGACCTGACGTTTCGCAGGCGGGAGGCAGATCGACGGCGCAATTGGCTCCTTCCTCGCGCTGGAGTTGATTATGCGCTCGCAGCGCGTACGGGATGCGCAGGCTGCAGGAAAGTTCACCGTGTTCTTTGACTCGGGTGTGCGCAATGGGAGTGATGTCCTCAAGGCGATCGCGATGGGAGCGCAAGGCGTATTTGGTGCGTTTGTTCGTCTGTGCTTTCGGCAATGCAGAGCTCATGAGACGTCATATTGGTGCTCAGTCGCGCGACCAATAATGTATGGATTGTCGATCAACGGCGAGCAAGGGGTGGAGGAGGTCTTAAGGGGTCTTCTCGCAGATACGGAGATCACCCTCGGGTTGAGCGGGTACAAGAATCTGGACGAGATATGGGGGAAGAGGGAGGAGTTTATGATCAAGGTTTAATATTATGGTTCGACCTGACGAGCGTCCTCAGCGTTCGAGACGTATGGCAGGATCAAGACATCGCATACTAGGTGAGCCCTATGTCTTCTGCTGCACGAGGATCTGCGATCGGTATATATTGCGACATCGACCTTGTGGACTGCTGTGCATTCAGCTTTGCTCTTGACTGTCCACAAGTCACGAACATCGGTCCACCTTTGTCATGCTGGCTGGCTGGCGGCACTATCCTTATCAAGATACCTCTAGATACAGGAAGGCCGTGCCTGTGACCGCACGGCTTTTACCTGAGAACAATAAAACGTGTAAGTGCTTTCCCCGCATCTGATATCGCGTTCTCGCTTTATGATGCTTCGCACGGGGCGATCTTCTATGTCAACAAACGATAGCTCTGTTTTGGCAACGCACACGTGGTCAACAATAAAGAAAGTAGTCAGGGCGAGTTGCTTTTTGTTCTCGGATCGCGGGCTTTGACTGACGCGCCACAGTGCTATTGTGTTGTACTAGGCAACTGGCCTCGTGACCTCCACGCCTTTGTGGCCCATAAATTCCGCGCAACGGCGTTTGCCTCCCCCTCCCATTCTCTCATCCGCCCACCTTCGACGGGCACTTCATCAAGCTCCCTGACTTTCCTTCACCACATCGCGCTTTACAGTCTTTCTCTTTCTCTCTTCACCTTCGCAGCTTCACAGACATACAGATGTCGAGTTCAACTATCACCGGTGGCACCCGTCCACTTTACTTCCTGATGAACCCTGCGCCTCAGCGAACCCGCAAACGGGTGGCGAAGAGCCCGAAGATCGCCCATGCAGATAAACCCGGTAGGGTGCGATCAGACCGACGAAAGAAAGAAGTGCTCGCCCCTATAACACAATGCAACCTCGAGGCCGAAACAAAGGAACCCAGAAATCCAGATTCACAGGTTTGTCGAATACCCGGAAGCTCTCTCGATGGTAACAATGACGCTGTATACAAGGAATGCAATGGATACGTTCCCCATGTTAGCGAACGCACTTTGCAGTGGGTCCGCTCGCAACGCCACACGAACGTCAATATAGAATACGAGGAGTATCTTGCGGCGTTCCGAAAACGTCGAGCGATGCGACGCGCAGCTATGGGCCAGAATGCTGTTCCAGGCAACGCGGGACTCGAGCCGGTGCCCGAACACAGTTGGGTCGCCTGAGCCTGCGGGAGAAGCACCTCAGCAATAATTCGTTCAAGTCTGAAGAGGGTCATCGTAAGTTAGGATTGCTGGTACTATTGGAGAGTCGTCGGTCGTATGGAATATAATACTGTTAATGAAGGACGTCCAGGAAAGGTATCTCTTGTTCTCGAGATGCGGTACGTCCAGAACCTGTGCACGTCTGCTACAATAATGCCTTGTCCCGTGATGAACAATTGACTGATGGAGCTCAGGGGTCTCTTCTGGCTTAAAAGCGGTCTCCTGAATCGCCTTTGTCTCACTCATTTCGCCCACTTCACTGATCAATCCGTCTAAGACAGTTCTATATAGGTTGTACCAAGTATCGCCATGTCCAGTACTCATTCTTCAGAGTGGCAGGTTTCGAGCGATTCCATCCCAAGCTCTCTGTCGTTACCCTCCGGACGACCCTCCAAGCGACAAAGGGTGGCCGGTGATCCAGCTTCAGCTCAATGCATAGACGGCATGGCCAATACAGAGTTCGACATGCTAGTCGTAAGTCGACGATCGAAAAGAAAGCTCATACGAGAACGTGAATTGAAGATATCCACAGGATAGCGCTGACTTCTTGCCAATGCCGTCGGTATCCCAGAACGCTGGCATGTCATCGTTCGGGACCAGCACATTGAACGGGGCTACCCAATCCAACGTCGCATTCGCACCACAGCCTAACGCTTATCCATTCCATGCTTGCGCGGGCTTTGGAAAGGAAATCCTTACCACAGCAGCTTTGGCATACAAGACAAGCCAAGCCACCATGCGGAAGGCCTCAGGAGGCAAGGCTGCTGCGTTCGGTGCTCAGAACAGTGCACCAGGATCACAGACATCGCCATCGCATGTATTTGACCAGAAAATCGCCTCTATGCATGGATCGCAGGGTGATGCATACGACGACGAGTCTGAGTTCAACGAGTATGGGTCGCAGGGTGGCCCATCCTGCTGGCGCAGCTACCACTAGTCATCTGCTCAGCGTTACTTGGATTCTGGCTGTGATCACCAGCGGCCGCACGTACGAGGGTAGCAGAGACGAAGAGAATACAGCACAGTCCTAAATTCCGGCAAATAATAAGGAGTTATTTTGATTGTAGTAGGATACAAATTGTACACTCACTAGTTTTCCATTTCCTGCACTCAGGTCTCGTCGAGGGAGTCCGAGGCCAGCACGATCTCCGCATCGGAGTGTAAGGCACGCAGCACCGGTACCTCTTCGACGCTTCCTGCCCCCACATCCATACGCGTACGACCGATCAGGAAATGGACACATCCTGCGCATGCGCGCCAAGCACCTCCAGCATGTCGAGATGTCCGAGTCGCATGCGGCCGTCGAGCTGCGCCTGCTGAGCCCGAAAGTCGTCGGCAATCATCGTGAGCAGCGCGGTGGACAAACAACTTGTTACCGGCGGTCGCATATCCACGCACGTCTAGATCGCCGGAACCATTCCGATCGAGCAGCTTGGGCCTGAGATCGTTGGGTGCGCCCGCAGGCGATCTGGCGGCCAAGAGTAAGACGGTCGTAGTCATGGAGGTTGTACGACCATGTTTGGGAGAGGGGTTGGCAGGGCATGGCTTCCGCGCAGCTTATGCGGATACTGGTGGGTCAGTTGGCCTACGATCGGCTGGGTATTGGCCTGCGCACGGTCTGCGCCGGTCAATGTAGTTCGCCGTATGTTCTTTCTGGATCCTGGAGGATGTCGTGGTCTCGAGGACTAAGGATGAAGATCTGGAGGGTGGAATTTCACGGATGTATCATTTAAGGTTGTAATGGAGTGGGTGGTTATTTACCTTGGATTTGCAAGTCGGGAACTGACGAAGGTGAGACATGGAGGACTCGTCCGACTCGGACGCTGTGGTTCTCGAGCTCGGACCAAACGGACACTAAATTTCCCTGGAGACAAATAATTGGTGGTTAGATTATTTGACCATATTATCAAAGAGTATCCTCCGGAGAAATAGAAAAGATCACAGCCGTAGAAAGTAAGCAGTATATCGGAGAAGGATATGAAGAACGATTTCAAGGTCGAAGTCACGGCAGTTGTTAGCTTACGTGGACATGATGTGTCAATGTCTTACGGCGACGGCCGGAGAATGCCGAGCCCGGGCTCCCGCCCCGGGCCGGTCGAGTCTCGGAGCTCCGAGTCGCTCTCCGTTCATTAGGAGAGGCAGGCCAGTCAAAGACGATATCCTGGAAGAGCCCGCAGACGGGAATGTAAGCCTCAACTTGCTGAAGAAAATATAGTGCTGAGGGTCTGTAAGGCACTCCCTTGGTCATGTGTACGTCTCGACTGCGTGACAACCCTACAGGCCCAAGACCATGTGCTCATTCAGGCCCACCAGCACACGCCGACGGTTCTAATCAGTACGCTCAATATTGGATAGGACTAGGCTAAATCTAATCTACACACTATGTAAGCTAGCGCTAATTATAAACACCTACTACAATAACGATACACTATACAACGGAATCTAATGTACAAAACGGTCTACAATGCTTTCGAAAGCAGTCCCACAAAGCACAGAACACGTCCGAGTAGCCAATACAAGATACAACGATACATAACATAACTGACATGCGTTTCATGATTTCTGTTTCACTTAAGGATAACGTATAGCGCGGCCTTCGCTTCCCGACTTCCCGACCTTATCGACCTGACTCGAGCCTGAAACCCATTACTCCATGCTTCCGACCTGGTTGACCTCCTCCGCGACGCCCTGGGCCTTCAACAAGTCGTGCCTCGCCTCGACTTCGTCTTGCACACGCTCGATGGACTTGAAGTACTTGACCGTCTTCACGTGCAGCTCTGCAACCACCGTCAGCCAAGCCGTAGCACAACTACAATCACGGGGAGCACTCACCAGCAGTAGCGTCCTCATCAACGACAATCAGAGCCCACGGGTGGTTCTGCAGCGCACTCAGCGTCCACAGGTGGTTCACGCCCTCCTCGATCGCCTTGCTCAGCGCCAGCGACTTGCGCTGGCCAGTAACAACCACAACGACCTCGCGCGACTCGAGCACGGTGCCGACGCCCACAGTGAGCGCCATGCGCGGCACGAGCGCGATGTCGTTGTTGAAGAAGCGCGCGTTCGCGAGGATCGTGTCGTACGCGAGCGTCTTGATGCGCGTGCGCGACGCGAGCGACGAGCCGGGCTCGTTGAACGCGATGTGCCCGTCCTCGCCGATGCCCCCGAGGAAGAGCTCGATCCCGCCGAGCGCCTTGATCTTCGCCTCGTACCGCTTGCACTCGCCGATCAGGTCCCGCGCGTTCCCGTCGAGGATGTTCACGTTCCCCGGGTCGATGTCGACGTGCGAGAAGAACTCGCGGAACATGAAGGTGTGGTAGGATTCCGGGTGGTCCTTCGGCAGCCCGACGTACTCGTCCATGTTGAAGGTTACGACGTTCTTGAAGCTGTAGGTGCAAGGTGAGAATGAGAGGAATGGAGAGTGCTGGAGGAACGCACGAGAGCTGGCCATCCTTGACGAGCTGGATGAGGTGCTTGTACGTCGGGATCGGTGACGAGCCTGTTGGCAGGCCAAGCACGAACGGCTTCTCGGGCGTCGGCTTGAATGCGTTAATCCTGGACGCACGCATATGTCAGTGTCCCCCTCAACGACCGACAGGAGACGAAACGCACCGCTTGGCGATGTACTTCGCGATGTAGTCGCCTACAGACGCTGGGTCATCGCGAATAATGAGACCTGCAAGCATGACATCCGCGTCAATATCTCCTCCTGATACATTTATTTGGAGACTCACGCATCGCAGATTAGGGGGTATGCAGAAAGTTCGTCTGTGTGCTGTAGATGGGGGGAGAAAAGAGAGAAGAAGAGAGTCAGAAAGGTGAGAAGCGGCCCGCTGGCTTTTGACTCTTCGAGGCCGCATCCATATGGACCGCTGAAGGGAACATATGGTGTCCGGAACTCGCCCCGGGGACATGCGCTCTTGTGATCTAATCTGTCGCGGTCTGGAGCACGGTCCCCGCGCTTGAACCCGGGCATAGCTATAGCGGTGCCCGTTGTAGCTGCGTCGATTCACTGAAGACTTACCTGTGTGGCCACAGATTGATTGATAGCAGGGCGGATAGGAGAGGAACTCAAGGTGATAGGTTCGTGGTACAGGTCGTAAGCCGCGATTACTGAGCTTGGGCAAGAATTTCGTAGCTACCTTACTCTTTAGTCGTAAATTAGCGCCAAAGTGTGCTACTTTGGCTCATGATGCTACAAGTTTGGCTTAGTATATGCTCAAATTGCAAGTTTTGCAGTATGCTGACGTCATTGTTGTTTTGGCGAGAAAGTGACTCGACTTCATCGTTTCCTCCGCAAGTGCCGTAGGCTGAGTCCCTCTCCTATTCATCTCTTCCTTTTGTGATTCATTGCGTCCCAATTCTTCATCTTGAAGCTTGGAAAAGAATTACCAGGTTACGAGTCATACGCTCTCAGTCGCTGCGCAAGATCACATATAGACTGATATAGTTGCTCAATTTACTTCCGTTCAAGCCATTTGACATAGCACGTACGAGTACTCTGGTACGCGTACGAGAGTCCTTGGCCACTTCGGCATCATCTGGTTTAACCCCGTACACCCAGGGCACGGATCTTGGCAAGAAGGTGAACAAGTATGTCCCGCTTCTTCTACGCTCGTAAGCTCTATCATCACAAGGCGACCTATTCACGCTGACGGAATCCCACCAAAAGGTCGCAGGGAGGAAGGGTCCGGCATATAAGACCCTTTCCTCAATATAACATGGGATAAGGTGGCCCCGCACCGTCGCAAACCCATGATCAGTCGCGCGATCTTCTATGCATCGGCCATCTATCTTTTGGCGCCAAGTGCTGCGCCGTGAGAAGCCCCTGCGCAACCAAGCCTGATATGTGCATGCAGAATACACTGACGGGTCCGAACGAGCGGGCGTCGCGTCGAACAAGAGCACTATAAGTAAACCCGGATCGCTCGGCCACCAATCCATCCCTCTCCCGCCCCCACCCCCACCCCCGCCCCCCCGCCAACGGAACGCCAATCACACCGCACTCATGGCTCTCACCTCATCTGTCGCGAGCACCAAGGACGGAAAGCCATGGTCCGCGTACATGACGCACATCTACGACACGCAGGACCTCCCGAGCATCGGCAACTTCGAGTACAAGCGGCTCGAGGAGGAGGCGCGCAAGAAGACGGAGAAGTACCACGGTGCGCTGCGTGCCTTCTTACGTGCTGCGATGGAGACGGGGCTGAAACGTTGACAGCGGCGTATCTGTACACATTCGGGAGCGCTGGGACGTCGAACACGAACCACGCGAACGTCAAGGCCCTGCAGCAATGGCGCATCATCCCGCGCATGCTCCGGGATGCGTCGGTCCGCAACCTCGATGTACGCCGGCCCGCTCTGCCGCCTGCCCGTATACTAATAGTCGCCGTGCCAGACGACGCTGTTTGGCGTGAAGTACCGCTCGCCGGTCCTCGTTGCGCCCATCGGTGTCCAGGGCATCCTGCATCCTGATGGTGAGCTCGCGACTGCGGCCGCTGCGGCCGCGGTCGGCGTGCCGTTCATCATGAGTTCGGCAAGCACGCGATCTTTGGAGGCCGTCGCAGAGGCGAATGGGGATGGACATCGCTGGTACCAGTTGTACTGGTGAGTACACTACTTTGCGTGCCGCTTCGGGCTTCGTGCAAAGATACCCAAAGCGTAATTTTATCGTTGTGGCGCATGTTTATCTTCAGGCTGACCCACTTCCTTCAGGCCACGATCCGACGACATCACCCTCTCCCTGCTAGGCCGCGCAAAGGCCGCCGGCTTCACCGGCCTCGTCGTCACGCTCGACACGATGCTGCTCGGCTGGCGCCCGCACGACCTCGAGACCGCCTACCTGCCCTTCGGACTCGGCGTCGGCATCCAAATCGCGACGTCCGACCCGGTGTTCATGGCGCGGTACGGCCTGCAGCCGCGCCAGGAGCGCACCGCGTTCCCGTTCTACCCAGAAGCGCTCCGCTCGCGCATTGCGAACGGCGACGCGCAGATCGCGGAGGCGGCGAAGCTCGGCACGGCGTGGTTGAAGGAGACCAATTCGGGTCTGTTCAAGACGTGGGACCAGCTGAAGCTGCTGCAGGAGAACTGGGACGGCCCGATTATCTTGAAGGGCATTCAGAGTCTTGACGATGCGCTCAAGGCGCTCGAGGTCGGCATTACTGGCATCGTCGTCTCCAACCACGGTGTGTACTCCTGGCTCCGCCTGACTCGTGGTCATGCTGAGGGATTTTGCAGGCGGACGTCAAGTCGACGGCGCGATCCCCTCGATCACCGCGCTCGAGGAGATCGCCGGCGACGCACGCATCAAGCAGGCGCAGCTCGACGGGCGCTTCACCGTGCTCTTCGACTCGGGCATCCGCACGGGCAGCGACGTGCTCAAGGCGCTCGCGCTCGGTGCGCAGGGCGTGTTCATCGCGCGGCCGTTCATGTACGGGCTCGCGATCAACGGGCAGCAGGGCGTCGAGGAGGTGCTGCGCGGCTTGCTGGCCGATGCGGAGATCACGCTCGGCTTGTCGGGCTATAAGGATTTGAGCGAGGTGTGGTATAAGGGGGAGAAATTTATGAGGAAGGTCGAGCTGCCTGGGGCGTGAGGGTCCTGAATAGGGAAGCGTGTGTATGTATATAAGTTGTACTTTATTACAGTCGGAAGATCAAGTAGACCATTTCATTGGTTTGTGCCATAAACGTCACCTTCTGTATTCACGGTCAACGGTTGCCTCTGCATAGTGTGTCCATAAAAGAAGCCAAACAGGAAATATACTATATGTCCGAGGCATGCGCTCGCTACGCCAGCAACAATGATTGTCCGAGCATTGACGCTAACCCAACCCAACATCAAACCCTTCGCCAGTAGCATCTACCACAACATCCCACTCGCCCAATCAGCTCCTACATCGAAACCCCTCGATCCCGCATCCTCACCCCCATTTACATTCCCACTCACACTCCCAACCCCATCCCACCCACCAACGTTCGAACCCAACCACCCCGTCACCTCGCCCGCACCACTCGCTTCCGCGCCATCCCACCTCCACGCATCCACCCCCAAACCCAAGTCCCTAAACTCAAAATCAAGCCCTAGGCCCGCGAGCCAATTCGGCGGCGTCGCGCTCCCTGCCCTCGTCGTACCCGCGCCCGTGCCCGTACCATTTATGCCACTATTAGCGTCCTCCATGCCCATACTCTGGATCAGCCGATCGATCTCTTCAGGGGACAGATACGTGCTTGAAGCGGATGCGTCCATGTCCATGGCCTGTGTATCTGCGAGCCAGGGCGAGGTCGCGGCGGACATGGACGCTGGGGTCATGCTCGGCGTCGGGAGGTGCGCAGGGGTTGCGGGCGGGGGCATCGCGTCCGTGCCCCCAGCCGGCAAGGCCACAGACGAGCCCTGCGTGAGCCCCGCCCACGTCGACCCCCGCTCGGAGCTTGATATTTCTTTAGCCTGTAATTCATCAGCGTCGCCGCACCGCGTGCAGATGTACTAGCGCACGCACGATATCCCGAAATCCTACACCCGAGCTCCCAGCACGCAACCGAGCCTCGGCCTCGAGCAGCCGGTGCACGACGCGCTGGCCTTGCCGCGCGATGGCGCGGACGGGCGGGGCGCGCGCGGCCTCAGACGTCTTGAAGATGGCGAGCGTGTTCGCGATGTCGGCGGCGTACTCGGCGGCATAGCCGATGCTCGAGTTATTGCTGTTATTATGAGTGGAGTTGGAGTCCGCATCGGGGCTGAGAGAGGGGTTGGGGTGGCGGATGTGGTGGAAGATGTCGACTGTAAGGTGGGATGAGTGGGTGGGTGGGGAGAAGATGATTGAGAGGGAGAGGGGCGTACTGAAGAGGACGACGATGGCGCCGATGGAGTGCAGGTTCAAGGGCCTGCATGTGAGCTCTGTGAGCAGGGGGAAAATATCGGGGTGAAAGGTGGAATGTTACCAGAATCGAGAGGGCAAGTAATCCACGACGGCGCTCTGCGTGCGGAGGATCGCACGCGCGCTAGCAATGCAGGCCCGGGTCGAGTGGGAGAATTTGGGGTTAGTGTACCCGCGGCTCATGAACGGCCTGTGCAACCGCAGGAGCTAAAACGACGCGTACGCATCGACGCGCGTCCAACCGGCGCGTGCATCGGTATCCTCAGTCAGACCATCATGCCAATGGGCCAATTATACATGTACATGGCACGACTCACGCGATTATGTGTCCCAGAGGATAGCAGCGCGCGTGACCCTAGAGGACGATGAGTGAGCAATGCGGTGTCATGGACGATAGGGGCGCCAATGAGAGCGGGAGTCACATTTCCAATGCTGGGGCTCGCCCGGCGGCGGAACGTAGTCCGGCCTGAGGAGCGTGGCGCAGCTGTCGTAGATGACCCAGTACGTCTGGTCGAGCGCGAGCACGGCCTCGTAGGTGATCGGCTTCCGCTCGTGCAGCGCTTCGAAGATGTCGTGACCTGCGAGGACGAATTGGCAGCGCGCCTGCGGGACACCCGGTGTCGGCGGGAGTAGGATGACTGGAGGAGGCGGACGTACCAGTTCCAAGGAGATGTCCGTGGCTTGGGCCATGGGTAATGGTTGGATGTTGACCTCCATGCCTAGCGCGTCGTCGTTGACATTCAATGGTGGACCGGTTGTACCTATTGATCGTTTCATGATGAATTGCACAAGGATCGTCAGCGTATTATCAGTGACTCACATCCTTTATTATCAATCATAGACGGAATTCCGGCGGATGAGGCTTTTCCGTCGAGAAAATGCAGCGTCGACCAGATCCGTTTGGCCATCTCACGCTTCAGTGAAGACGGGCCTTTCGGAAATGCAGGATCGTCGGGAGGCATGCTAGGCGTAAAGAGTTGAGTAGGAGTCTGAGATGAGGGGAGGGGAAAGATAGAACGGACGTGTGCGGGTTGTCACCGAGCCGATGATAACCCATTGACATGGCCATACGGATGCCGATGGCGAGCCAGATGAACATCTGCGCCTGGTCGCTTTTGCCTTCGTTGAAGCTGATCATAGGAGGCCATAAATTTCTTGTTCAGACTAGCATACGACGGACTTACGACATGCCATAGAACTGGAGATAGGCAGCAAAGAGTATGATAGTCTGACAAAACGCGTGAGTGGGATGTCGTATCGGGGTGAGGACTGGACATCACCTGCAACGCACGAAAGCTCGGGGAGAAAGACGGTTCCGAAGCTCTGAGAGTCACTTGAGCTGCTTCGTAGAGACCTCGTGCCAGCAATACGATGTCATTCTCGCTGAACGATTCAAACACTGGCGGCCGGTCATCTGGTATGCCAGTCACTGCGCAAGCAAATGTCTATACCACATATATCAGCGCTGTTTCCCGACGGAGTGCTAACAGCACATACGGCGAATAGCAATGCAAGCCACGAAGGGTCGACATCCGCAGCTCTGCCCTGGAGGTAAAGATCCCAGAAGGTACGGTATTCTCTTGCGAAAGACGGCCGGTGATGTGTTCTCCAGAGCCATTCCAAGTTATTAAAGTAAAGTGAGAACAGATAGTCACATATTTGCCGCGATGGCAGAGCACGAAGGGCGGCTTCAACTTGGACGCGGGTCTGTAACCAATCAACTCCGTATCTGGACGCAAGCACCCATGTTCCTCGGGATCCAGTGTCAGACGGAACAAGGATGGTAGGGTAGTCAGGGGAAAACGATGCTGATGATCCCGAATGCGGTTGACTTCGAGGCTTAAACAGAAATCTAAGGGTTATTCAAAAGATTGTCTTGAAAATGAGTATGCACCTGCTGTACGTCCCGCTCAATATGTCCACGTTGACGTGGTTGCGGGAGGGATCTTGTACCCATTGCAAACTCTTCTAAAGCGACGGCGGCCTCTTCTGTTTCAGAGTCGATATCATTTGCTGGCGTATTGATATGTCTCAGGAAATTGGCAGGAGTCCTTGTTCTCGTTTCTGGCAGCCCGCCCGTGGACCTACGGGAAGGTGAGGTCCTGTTGTCTCGCGTGTTCTTCGAGGCGGCGTCTTGCTGCATATTCTCAATAAGTGACTCTAGCTTCGAGATACGCTGCAAGGCTGCATCTAGATCCGATGCGAGAGCAAAAGGTTGTCTAGCATTGGCTCGTCATGAACGAATCGTTAACAGTAGACGAAGGGAACACCCACGAAGGGATTTCAGGCGGTTTCTCATCCCACTCGCAAACGTTACCTTCTCCACGTTCTAGGAGATGCGTCAACAATGTACACGGGATACATGGATAAATACTGCACACTGATGCAGCTTGAGCACTACGAAATGTTCAGATGGGCTGTCTTCTTGATGAAAGTGGACGGTCTTACTGGTATGTTACGATCGCACCTCAGCTTCCACTATGCATGAGTGCCTCTTTGTGATTTTCTGAGTAGAAGATATCATACCTTCCTCCTCCTACATTCCTTACAAGAAAGTGGTCCCCGACCACGCTTCGTCCGTTTTCGGTGAGGTCCGTCATCTTCGGGAGAGTGAGCTGCCTCGCCGTGCGCCTCAGGATTGTCTTCACTCCATAGACGAGTTCTCGAGAAAGATGATGGCGATGAGCTAGTGGACGCGGTGAGATTGTTGTTCATGAATAATCACGGTATCGCGCAGTAGTAGTATAAGGGAGAGAGCAACGGAACAAGAGACGGAACTCCGTGTTCTGTCGAGTCCCGGAAGGCGGACGGAGGCCGGCAGGCTCCGAGGAGGGCACGTGACAGCAACACATCGCCTCCACGTAAGTCAGTCTAATGTCGTGGCTCGCTCAGTAAGCGCCCACGACGTCCTCCGGACCCTGCCGCTCCAGCCCGGGACCCGCCGTCAAGCGCCGTCGTTCAAGCTCGGGATCCGTATCCCTATTCTCTCCGGTCGCTCAGCGCCTCCGTACCAGCGCTCCCTCGCAGCCCCACATCACTTGTCACGTCGACGCCCCTCCACATCAGCGCTCCGTAGTTGCGCTGACTGATGTCCTTGGCATTCGCATTGCCCTCACGCTCATTGGTCCGGTATAACAGTCACCCTAGAGTAGCACACGGTACAGGTCCCTTATCTCTCTTATCTCTGGATAGCCATATGCACAGCAGGTACAGGTCGCATAGCATAGCACAGCACGTACAGCACGCACAGCTAGGATAGCCACGCACAGCCCGCACAGCCTGGACAGCCGAGCACAGCATGCACTGCACACATAGCCGCCAGCTATCAGTATATAAGTAGAGTAGCTTAGCCCCTAGTTCCCCATCTCGACCTCTCAGTCATTGGGGACTAGGTGAGTTACCCTTTGTATCGCTGTTCTTGTCAATATACTCAGTCATTGGGGACTAGTCTGCACAAGATGAGTCTTTGCGCCGTACCGTGCCTCTGAGCCTACGCCGCCCCTCTGGCCCTGGGGAGCCCTCTTGGTCCTCGGCACGCTGCTGCTGCTTAGCAAGACCTCCAGTCCGCACGGTGGCGCTGCCTCTACCCCGTATCCCTCATCTCTTCATTCCACCATCTCACCCTTTTCGCACGCTTCTGGATGCTCGACTCGGCGCCGCATCGCCGACCATCGGGCCGGTCGCCTCATCTCCGCGACATCTAAGTCTAGTTGCGATCTTGGACTTATCCCCTTCTGGCAGGGAGCAGCGCGACTGCTGGGCCAGAGAGCCGACCAGCAGAAACACCTTCTGCCCGTCAAAATGACAGTCCTCGCTGCCAGCGCAACAGTCCCGTCGACAGCCGACAGTATGTCTACAGTATCATGATTCATGAAACTGGACGTATCCTTTGAAAACTTCGGTCACGGAACTCGGGCTGCCCGCAATCTGATCCGTGGCTACCGACCGTGACGCGGATTGTCGTTAACTGACCGTCAGCTTCCTGGCAGTGTACCTCTGGGCGTGCCGTCGGGGGTCCTTAGCAGCCTCACTGAAGCTGAATTGATTGGAGCCCGACCCTGAGGCCTGACGGCCCGGCATCTTATTCGCCATACAGTGGAAACCTGGCACGGCCGACAATATAAAAGGCCTCAACCATTGACGTCTTCCGGCAAGGCTGGTTCCTTCCAGCAATTCTTCCTCTCGAGCTGGTCTCCGCTGTTCCCTGCCTATCATGCGGTATACACTCACATTTGACACCTTCTTAGCAGCTGCTTGTCTTGGACTTTCGGCCCCTGCATCAGTTTGGGGCATTCCGTTTCCTCGTGGTCATGAACCTCCCGCAATTCATATCGACTCAACGGAGGCTTTGCATTACTCTGCGTCAGTCATCCCTGAATTTCATTCTTGTGAACAAGGATATTGAAGTTATGCATGATCCTAGAAATATATCCCGACGAGCGGCTTCTTCTTTCACGCTCCCTCTGACACCCGTATCAATCATCGATAATATTGACATGGGCTATACCATCTTGGTGAATGTCGGCACGAATCCCACTCCATACACCATGCTCATGGACACCGGGTCCTCGGAGTTTTGGCTCATTAGCAATACATGCCCACAGCGTGTAAGCCCTCAATTCGGATTCAGATTCCCCGGTGACTTACGTTTTATCTGCAGGGTCGCCGTGTTCCCATCGGCCCTTCGACTTCGCAGACTTTCCGATCTTTAGGCGAAGGATGGGATATCAAATATTCAGATGGTAGCAGTGTGACTGGTTCTTTCGTTTCGGATAATGTCGCTATCGACAGCCGGATTCTTCCTGGGTTCCAGTTCGAAACCGCCGACACATTGGAAGGTGCTCTGACCACCGAGACTGACTATGATGGGGTCATGGGATTCGGTTTCCCTGTAAGCTTGTCTACTATACTTCATCCGTGAGGGGCTCTGAATGTCCATATCTTGCGAACAGGATTCCTCGGAAACCGATGCACCGACCATTCTAGATGCTCTCGTGAGCGCAGGTTTCATATCAAGTCGCATGACCGGCTGGAAATTGTCGCACAACATTGACAGTCGAAATGACGGCGAAATCACGTTCGGCGAGGAGAATACCGCCAGATTCTTCAAGGACACACAAGTGTTCGTGCAGAACCTCCCCGAGGAAGAGAAAGAGCACTGGAGGTTCAGCATCGACGGGATTTTGATAGATGGGTCCCAGGTTATCCTGGCGCGCGTCGGGGCCATCAGTACTTTGGCCGCGTCCTGAGGCCCTGAACGCCCTGAAGCACCACCTTTCAGGACGTTCAGGGCGTTCAGGACATTCAGGACGTTCGGGACATTCAGGCTCTCAAAATCCTTTCGAAGAAAATGTATCATAATGTCTCAGGGCTAACGCAGAATACATTCATGAGTATGATAATCTATATAGTGATTTACGTAGTAACCCTTGAAAGCAATGTGCGAATCAGTACGTCGGAAACCAACAGGAAGCCTTGTCTGTCCATAGACTGGGATAAGGTGGCAAGCTCGGACAAGACAATCCATGTGAACGACACCAATGGTACGTTTATCATTGGACTTCTCGGGGAGAACTACCCACATTCCCGTGTCGGGGTCCGGTGCATTGCCGTCAGGCATGTACCAATTCACTATCGCACATGGATAGATCGCGTCCTGATGCATGAAGGACACAAACCGTTGTATCCTCGCCACTAGCATGCCACCCATTGGATCCGTTGTTTCACCGTTCTGTACAAGAACAGTATCGCGCTGTTCACCCTCGCCATACCACATGGCCGTGGACCTGATTCTCTCGGAATGCATTCCACCTCGGCCTGAGAGCTCACTAGGAGCATAGAATGTTGCGACCGCAGACTTGTAGATGCGGACTGTCGAGCCAATCACGGGTAGGTCTGAATCTAGAATATCTTGAGATGAATGATTGTCATCGCCATAAAGCTGGTCATATAGGAATCGGCGAAAATGGAGTTCAAGTGCCGTGTCGCCGACTTCAAGGGCAAGTTCTTGCAATTTTTGTGAATATGCTACAGACAGCGTCAGATAACAGCTTCAATGCAAAAGCACACAGCGTACCAGATTTCTTCGCAAGTTTAACAGATGACTCTGCACGCAGTCCATCTGCGTCCGTGACTTCACCCCTCACATCATCCGTGTCTTCTTCAACCCAATCTAATCCAGCCTCTCGCTGAGCAGCCATAACAAAGCTACCATCGAGCATTCCTCGACGCCCAAATTCGGTTCGTGCAGCCGCAAGTTTTGCAAGACGTGTATTTGTTTTGATAATTTGAGCTAGCGGCTTGTTGCGGCTCGAGCGACACCACGGTTCCTTCACGGCCTTGATATGTTTTGACTCGGTGATGGAGGAGCATAGTCCATTTGGTGATGCAAAGAGTCGTATACCGGGAACGTAATGCCTGAGGGAATGCTGTCGGGGTAATGAAAAGCCATCTGCGCGAGAACCCTCTTCTCGGAAAACTTCACGGTCTCTTTGGAATTGAGAGAGGGCATCTTGCATAGATGTGAGAGCAGCCTCGTCATGTGACGAGCGCCGAGCTAGGTAACAAAAATCAAGGAAAGCCTTGAGGCAGCGGACCATGCGCACAGGAACGTGCCCACAGATAGCCGGCAGATATACCTGACTCGGCGATATACCGTTAGTGACACAGGAGCTAATATGGATGGCTGAATGCTGGATACCTTCATCAGAGCTTTTGAATCATCCCCTGTCCACTGCTTGAAGTTGCAGCCTTCAGGAAATCGACGGAGGCCCGGAAATGCGGGTACTGCAGCAATTCTACCACAAGAGTTCATATCAATTCCGTCCTCATAGTATATTGCAACTCACCGTCGATCAATGTCGTCCATGATGCGATCCCCTTCTGCTTTGCCGTGCTTCACATGTAGATATTCTTCGACCCATGTAACAAGGTGATCCTTGAATGTGCCTTTAATGACTTGGTGCAGAAGATCGGGTGATAAGAGCTCGTAGATGTCAGCACAAGGGAAATGGAACGTGAATGGCTTTGAACTGTACATCAGAACCACAAACTGATCAACTGAGTTCTTAGTGCCGCAGCATACCAAAACATCGGTGGCGATACCAAATGCTTCCCACAAATCGGCCGCATCGTACGTATTGAGGAGAACTTCAGTGTGACGTCGAAAACGGGGGCCTGAATCGAGGTCTAATAGCTCAAGATCCTCGGGACATGCGCGGCATCTGCACCGGTGATGAGGTGATGCATGCAACGGAAGCTGAATACTAGTACTTACTTTGGGCACCAATTTTGAACAATTCCTGCAAGATATACTTGTTCAGGATAGTCGGCAATGAACGGACCAATCTCAAATACAGCACGGCGCCAGTGGCCATCTGGGCAGCGTAGAACCACGGGCTCCGTCATTCCATCCCGCAGAGGCATCATGATATGCGCCAACGAAGTGTGGTATAGTTGCTTTCGGAAGAGTCGAAAGTCGTCATCGTCAGTGAATTGCCGTGCAGCTGTCCATTATGGTATGATATGAGACATCAAGGAATTCAAGACCGGTTCAGGGAGTCTCTTACCTTTAGGAATTGACAGAAAAGCAATTGGGATCAGCACTTCTCCGTGCGCTCGGCGTTCTTGGTTTGTGACGTTCCCGATCGACATGTAGACTGGATGAAACTCTGTATTCCCTGTCGCAACTGATACGGTGGTTTTGTCCGCACCAAGGATGATAGGAACTAGCATAGTGCCATCCATGTTTGGACAGTCGTGGGCAATCTCATCCTGAGTCATGTGAGACGTAACATGTTAGCATGAACCCAGGATGGGAATTGAGAACGCACTGATTTTTTCCACACCCATCGACCCGACATCATGTCCGAGTAACGTTGCTTATGTGGACCTGTGTACTCCTCAAAAGGACACGTATGAAAGCTACCGTCGAACTCGGTATTCGATAACATGGTCCGAACAACTTGCAGTGTGTTGCGTGCATGTATAACATAGGTTTCCCGTTTCCATGATGCAGATGTGTCGTCAATCGGCCCATTATACCTGACTGAGAATGACTGCCATGATACTTCACCATAGTCAATGGCGTCAATAGTCTCGAGAAGATGATCTGCATTCTGAAACATGGGTTTTCCGTCTTTGCCATGGACAAGGCACTCGCGGGCCCCAAGAATTTCGAGCAGGGTGTTCACATCACCAACAGAGGTCTGCATCTTCTCAAATACAAGTTGGGCAAAATGGAAAGAAGGGCGGTCGTCGAAAGGCGCCCAGTCATGCCCATCGTCGAGAGGCTCCGGCGGAGTCCCAGGTGCAAGATATTTGCCATAGCGGTCACAAGGTCTTCCTGTTGCACGAATGAGCATCGAAGCGAGCTGAAGATGCTGGACTTACCGGTGAGTATAGGGTGATATCGGAAATGTGAAGCCGTTGCTGCTGGCAGAGGATTCCTATGGATCAAATTTCGGTGCCTCGTGAATGCAGAGGCATTGCTGAAAGGCCGGTGGCAGGAGTTGCAGTAGAAAACCATTATAACAAGGGGAGGGAGCTGGCTCGATGATAAGCGTGAGGTGATGTCTTTGCCTACAGAGGTAATCAGGTGAGCAACTTGTTGAATCGTGCGATTTGTGCACTGCCAGAAATTTGGTAAAGTCCGTTCCCTGCCATGTCTTGTTAGCAACCACCATGATACCCCCCCGTCGAGTGACACGCCGCAGTGCCCAACTCACCGCTGCTTCTCAAACTCCACCCATTCTCGAGGACTCAACACCGGCTATGCCTGTGGAGAAAAGTCACCAGAGACCTGCAAAGAAAAATAACAAGAACCTCGAACCTGTTGTCGAAGCTCAAATCCCTACATCAAATGTGTCAGAGCCGTGAGTGTGATCTCAAGCTGCTGTGATGGCACCCTCACCATGTAGTTGCAGTATCCCTCATGAGAGGCAACTGCATCCATCAAATAATCCACACCCCGCCAATGCAGCCGGTTTGTATAAGCGCACTCAGGCGGAAATATCAAAGGACGCCGCTCTGAAGCGAACAGTCAAAGAGGCTCGCCTGAAAGAGCTTGAGGCTCAAGTTGAGGAGCGAAGACACCTCCAGGAAGAAGGCGCACGGGAGCTTGCTGCACTAGAAGATGAACGTCGTCGGGAAGAGCTTTTGGAGGAGGCAGAGCTCCAGAGATACATACCTGTCGACCCTGATCATCACGATTGTGCGGAGGGAGAAGAGGTTGACACCAGAGATGGTGGCCATATCGATGCCGTCACAAACCATTCTGATGAAACCGTCAGTACCGTCGCCCCCAAAAAGGTAAGTCCTGCTGTCCCGTTTGGTGCTCCACTCATCGGATACCGAAACCCTCACAGAGCGCTCGAGACAAGCGGCAAGAGCAAGTTCTTGAGATCCGGACCACGATCGCGGACAACCGTAAAACTCAAGTCGGCGGCACAAAAGGCATGAAGCATGCCCACCTTTCTCTAGAGGGTGAAGTAGAGTAAGTACATCAATGACTACGGTGAATGTTGCACGATCTGACAGTCCACTCACAGATCATCTTCGAGATCTGCTGCAAAGCGCACAAAGACGCCCGCAACCATGTCAGCGTTCGATCCAGCCTGGCTCCAAGGCCAAGCGAACGTGCAGAAATCTGCTGGCACGAAACCGATGAGTATCCAAGCTGCCACAACCACGACGGAAACCAGAGGTAACTCGAGTCGCAATGCAGTTCCGGGATCGGCTTTCGCAGATGAAGATGTGATGGCCGTACGACCTTCTGAAGTTAACATGAGTCGGCTGGCAGGGCACAAGGGGCGCAGTAAACAAGTATGTTATGTTACCGATATTGCGAAAAATATGCTCGTTGATATCTGCTACGTACAGCTTGTCAAGGTTGTTTCTGGGAGCCAACTGCCGGAGCAGGCCGTCCTATCTCTTGGGATGACTGCGCCCGTTGAAAGTTTTCAAGCGAAGAAGCAGTTCAAGATAGAAGTCGACTCACCGAGCAGAACTAGAGGGCAAGACCAGCTTCCAGCTTGGGTCACGTCAAAGTATAAGACGTCCCTCCTACCGACACTCATTGATTTCTTTGGCTTGCAGGAGGATCTGTGGGATCTCAACGGATACGATGGCGACGTATTTGTTCACATTTTGAGGATAGTCGCGAACGAGCTATACCCAACGCAATTCTACGAGCCCACAAAGGGCGGAGACGACAAGCTATACACTCTTGTATGTTGAATAGTCATTGCGGTAACACAACTTGACTTTGCTGTAGGCACGCCAGGCTGTAGGTGATGCACGGCGCAAGATTCAGACTCGCGCGCTGAAGATGGTGAAGGCCCACATCCAGCAAGCAACTAACAACAATGTCATAGCAGTCCGGGCATACGTGGAGCGCGCCATCAAGAAAAGCAACGGAGCCGCCTTCTGGGCCGAACCTGATCCCAAGGTTTGTTTTATCGTTAAACTCTTTCGTGATTCTCTAGTAACAGCTCGCTGACAACAATGGTAGGACCCGAGATACGCATTCCAATCAGAGTTTATTGCTGCTGGTCTCGCAGAGCATGTCCGAGACACCAGAGGATCAATTCTCCCAGAGCATGGACAGTTTCCGGCCGGTGCTTTTATTCTTTCAGTCATTGCTGTGAGTATCATGTTCTTATCATGTGATGGTTTCATTGATCAGTCTTTTTCTGCAGTCGCTTCGAGCCTTCAAAATGCATAGCACCGGGGTTTACATTGCCGGCAAGGCATTTTCAGCTGCTAATATGAGCGTCACACATTCAGAATGGTACAAATCCTATTCGATACAGCAATTCCTTTCGAAGCCGCATCGTCAAGATGAGCTAATGGCCCGTGTCAAAGTGCATGTTGCGCAGTTGGACGGGACCCAGCACATCACGCCTCAAGCCAGCAGCCCTGACGAAAGTGACGACGATATGATTGTGGACTGTAGCAGCCCGCCGCCAACTTATGATTCCACGTAACACAGAGCTTCTTACTCTTCAGCTGACCTATAGCCTCTAGTTTGGATTGGCATGCAGACTATATCCCTTGTTTAACTGCATGCATCGTAATTTGCCTTATTCTTTGGTTATAGTTGCCGCCGCTGCCCGATGCCTACTCATTCACAGACGACAGTACACTCATTTCTAGTCCGAGTCATTCATTTACTCCGCTGGTCTCTATAGCAAAGGAGGTGCAGGAATGTGACGCCGTAGTTAGTCCTCTGCACCCTAATCTTTCGTATTTCACAATAGATAATTGGCTATTACTACCTGTCTCCCCGAAGAGGCGATAACCTAAACGGCCTGCATGACCTGAATGACCTGAACACCCTGAACATGTCGAGAGTAGCTTGTCCTGAACAAGGATTGACATAGCCTGAAAACTGAAGCCTGAACGTCCTGGACCAACCTGAAATGCCCATATATGGAAGCTTTCAGGGTGTTCAGGGCGAAAGCCGAAGTACTGATGGGCATCATCGACACTGGCACCAGCGCGCTTTACATGCACCCCCTCGATGCACTCGCAATACACAGTGCGATTTCGGGGGTCGTGGAGCTGACGGACGACTCGTATGCGATTCCGTGTGTTACCCAGTCGAAGCTATCGATTACCATCAACGGTTTCCCATTCGATGTGGATCCGCGTGACATCGTTGCGAATCCCATTGGAAGTGGCATCTGCTATTCCAGTATTGTTTCGGACCCGGAAAGGAGGCCAGGAGAGATGGTCATAGGAACGGCGTTCTTGAAAAATGTATACTTTACTCTCGATGTCACTCGCGACCGCATAGGGTTCGCGAAGTTGCGTTAGATTTGCTTCAATGATCACGAACAATGTATCCGTCGTATGGCTTTGAGAGTCGCATTGGAAAAGATGCAGGAGCAGTCCTGAAAGGCCAGTACTGATACGTGCACATTGGACCTACATCGCTTGGTCGCATATGCAGCCATCGGGGCCGCGGTGGGTCTTCCGCTTGATATCCCTGCTGATGCTTTGAATGCACCCAGGTGATTACAGTCTCACTGAAGCATGACTACACATTGGACTCGACGCTGAGAATCGAACAAACAGGATTACAATCAGTCTTTCATGACTGTCCCAGGAATACACTATACAATATTCAAATTCAAATTACCGCCCCGGGCCCTAATTTGCCCGCATCCAAACCTGGCGACCTTTCACCCACGTGCTCTGGACATTGCCTTGCTTGTCGAGCACCACGAGATCCGCAACTGCGCCAGGATGCAATGTCCCCTTTGTCTTTTCAATTCCGAGACATCTGATCGTAGAGCTTGGAACCCTCCTTGACGAACTGCTTCCCGTCCTGCCACTCGTGGACACCGTCCTTCAGATTCGGATCGAGAATCTTCATCACTGAAGTGTCGCCATGCTTGAGATTGGGCATTCCTGAGAGACTCTCAATCGAACTTACTATCTGTAATCAGAATGCATCCATCGGGATACACATTGTACGCCAGCTACCGAGGGCCAGGAATCGTCAGCCTCAATCAAGATCGCTAGATATAGAAGATAAACAAACATACCCCAACTGAATTTGGGTGTGAATGTACGCCGTCGACGATCAGCTCATAGAACAGACGCTCGAAGTCCATATCCGCGACTTGGCCCTTCTCGAGATGAAGCTCCGGGCGGCTGTTCTGCCTGCTGTGTTGCAGGGAGGGCACGCGCGAGGCGAGGCACGTGGCCCTCACGACGGGTGACATGGGCGGCGTGACAATGTCGTCCAACGCCTCCAACGTGCCTGCGCCGTGGTCGGGCTCACCAAGCTCACAGGGCGTGGGCACCTGTGACACCAGCGCGGCTGCAGCAGGCGGGGAGAAGGACGGAGAGAGGTGGGGCGAAGCGCTGAGGAGGCCAATAATAGATGGGTCGCGGCGGTGGAGTTGTGGCATTGCGTTGAAGAGGTGGGTAATGAGGCGCGCGTCCTCGACTCAGTGAAAGGCCTCACTAGCAGAGGCATCGTTTACTCGATCGGCCACAGGTACATCCGTATTGCTTTCTTAATTGTGCCTCCTAGTTGCTTATGATAATGTATGCGCAGTATTGCGACGACGGACATCGCGACAGAGGCAGTGCGCCGAGGTGCCTTCGACTTCAGGTGCGGCGGTGATAACATGCACGCCGAGCGTGCCATTGTCTGCGCCGCTGCCCATGAGCCAGTCTTCGCTCTCGGCGAGGTTATCCGTGCCATAGACGTCCTCAAATATCTTGATGCGATCTTTCGCGGAGCGCAGGAAAGACGGTGCATGAGCGCCACGCTTTGCAAGCTGGAGGAACGGACCCTCCGCGTGCCATCCAAGCACGCAAGCGGCATCCGGCCCGGACACCGGACGGAGTAAATGAAGCAATTTCGGGTACAGAGAAGTTTCCTGGGTCTGAGATCTGGAGAATGAGTACATGGGTATACAGGCGGCAGATGGGAAACATACGATGATAGTAGGAAGAAATCTAGGGTATATTTAGCGCTTGACGAGAATCACGGTCGAATGCGGCGCCTCACGATGTTACGCCCGTCTCTACGATCTTCGATGCGACGTGCTTCAAACCTTGGATATAGTCTTCGTCATGACCGTCGTACACCGAGAAGCCGAAGTTGTATGCTCCGTTGATCTGGATATCTAGAAATCCAGGACTATCAAGCAATTTGAATCAGCTGTTCATGAATAATCACGGTTTCGCGCAGTAGTTGTATAAGGGAGAGAGCAACGGAACAAGAGACGGAATTCCGTGTTCTGTCGAGTCCCGGAAGGCGGACGGAGGCCGGCAGGCTCCGAGGAGGGCACGTGACAGCGACACATCGCCTCCACGTAAGTCAGTCTAGTTGCGATCTTGGACTTATCCCCTTCAGACTTGCCAAGTCCTTGGCCCTTGTCCATTACTTATCACCTCCTATGACTCGGATAAGTATTCGTCGACATGTTGTCAATCGTACGATATATCTCCAGAATGCGTGGCCCGAACTCACTCATTTGTCATTCAGGAACCTCTGGTTTGGCCCGAGGGGTTGATACTCCTTGTCTCAGTTTCAAAACGTGAACCGCCGGCTGGAGACGTAGGTCGCCGTGCAACGCTCACAAACTCTAGTTCATCCGCCTTATGTTGCCTTACAGATCTTCGCGTTAGTCACCGAGGGCACGGGCATCTGGCCTGTGGATGAGGGACTATGTCGTCACTCGCGGATGTTTCTACCGCCACCGCAGGCGGATGCCTAACCGATCGCGATGAATTGACCCACCACCCGCGCAGCTCTGATGATTAATCCACTTCGTACTTCCTCGGACTGCTAGTCTGACCTCCGATTAAAAGGCCAAGCAGCAAACCATGGCTACAGTCATCTCCCTCTCGCCCAGGTTACCCCATGGATATCGTTCTTCGCGAGAGCACGTTCGGCCAGCTCGCCAATTATTTTACACACGGCAGAGCTTTCCCATACCCCAACCTACCATCGCGCTCTTCATCACCAAACTTCGAGAAGCCCAACGATGCCAAGCCGGTGTCCGCCGACGTCAGACCAGTGTCCAGCGATATCGAGGCTGCGTCTGGTGAGGCCAAGTCGGGCTCCAGCGACGACAAGACCGTGCCTACAGAGGTTAGGCCCGTACCGGGAGATATCAAGCTGGTCGACTGGAGCGGCCCCGACGATCCAGACATGCCGTGCAATTGGCCTCGGTCGACCAAGCTTGTCACCACCGCGAATATCATGTTCATGACGTTCGCCTTCTACCTCGCGTCGGCAATATATACATCTGGGATTCCGGCCGTCGAGTCTCGGTTTGATGCCACACAAATAGACGGCACTCTGGGTCTTTCCTTGTTTGTTATTGCGTACGGAGTCGGTCCTCTCCTGGTACGTTGCGATCTCTTGTCTTGATATCTGTTAGCTAACTAGCGGTTAGCTTTCTCCATTATCAAGCGTCCCCAGTATAGGCCGCTCGCCCGTATACGTTGTCGGCATGTTTATATTCTTCGTCCTTCAGATCGGCACTGCAGAGGCGAGGAATCTGCAGACGGTCCTGGTCCTGCGGTTCTTCGCTGGCTTCGCGGGAAGCCCATCTATCAGCACGGGAGGTGCTTCGTTGTCGGAGATCTACGACGCCGCTCACAGGGCCTATGCTATCTCGCTATGGGCTTGTGCTGCGGTGGCAGCTCCAGTTATGGGTCCCGTACGTCTCAATCGCCTTGATGTCTCCGTCCTTCACTGACATTTATTCGCGCAGCTTCTTGGTGCAGCGCTTGTGTAAGTTATCTATCCGATTTCTTGTTAAATATGACCTCATTAAATATGTCATCTTTCTAGGCGACGTTATCACACATGGGCCGCGCCAATCTGGCTCATCATGGGCCTCTCTGCCGTCTCCGTCATCTTGTTGATCTTCACCCTCCCTGAGACCTCCTACGACAATATTCTCCACCGACGCGCACGGCGACTTCGCCAGCAAACAGGGGACTCATCATATCGTACACAGGGAGAAATAGATGCTGCATGCAGGTCTCTCACGCGGATGGTCGCAAAGCAGGTCGTGGACGATATCATGTTGGCCTTCGTCGACCCTATCATCTTGTTCCTTAATTTGCACATAATGCTGTTGTACGGGCTGCTCTACCTATGGTTCGAGTTCTTCCCATTTGGTGAGACTATCTTTACCTGCATGTTTTGTGGCGAGGACTGACGCCGTTCTGGATTAGTCTTTGGAGGCATCTATGGCTTCACCCCAGTGGAACAAGGACGTGAGTCCGAATCATCTCTTCTTTACTACGTCAGGCCATTAATATTCCCCCTCAGTGGCTTTCTTCGGTATTCTCGTCGGTACTGTCATATCCTACATAGGGTACACAATATGGCTACGATACCGCTACGTACCCATGATGCGCCGAGTCGGAGCGGACGTCCAACCGGAAAGCCGTCTTCCGCCCGCGCAAATCGGCTCCTTCTGCGTTCCCATCTGCCTCTTCGTCTTCGCCTGGACATCCCGAGCGAGGTTCGCCCCTTCCCACTCCCACTCTCCCCGCATCCTCGGTACTCACAGCCCCCCCACAGCGTCCACTGGATCGTCCCGATCATCGGCACAGCGTTCTTCGCGCCGGGGATCTACCTCTCCTTCCAGTCCGTCCTGAACTACCTCGGCGACGCGTACCCGCGCTACGTCGCGGGCGTGTTCGCGGGCAACGCGTTCTGGCGCAGCGTCGTCGGCGGCGCGCTCCCGCTCGCCGCACCCTCGATGCTGCGCTCGCTCAACATCGACTGGGCATCGAGCACGCTCGGCTTCATCTCGATAGCCATGGTCCCCATCCCGTTCGTGCTGGACTGGGTACGTCACCACGCCTTCTTCATTCGACCATGCGTGGCATGAGCTAATTTTGGCACGCAGTACGGCGCGAAGATTCGCTCGTGGAGCAGACTCGCGAATTAGACTTGCGCGTGGGCGTGGGCGTGGGCTTGGACTTAGGCTCGGTCGCATGTCTTCTCCACGCTATATTTAGCTCACACTCGGACATCTGATACACCACCACCAACAATCGCATCGTCACGGTCTGCATACATAGAAGTCGCATAAGCTACATATTTGTACGCATAGTATAGTAGTACAACATAATTGCCACGCAGAATATAGATATCAAATCCATACTTTATATAAAATGGCGGAGGTATGAACGTGCGCGAGGCCAGCTCCACGTAGGTATAGTAGTGAGTCGAGGGCGAGTAACGTGGTCAGCTCGAGTCCATCCGCGCGTGGCGAGTCAAGAAGGATATTATCGATACAGGATACGTCATAGCCGACTGAAACAGCCTCTACACACCCCGCTCTTCGGGTCCGTGGTATGGCGGTGACATCCAGGGATGAGGCAGTCCTGGGGGCGCATCATAGGAATGCAAAGACGATGTGCTCGAATAGGTGCGGAACGAGGCCGGTGCGAAGGTGCTGTCCCGCAGCATGCAGGGCGATGGGGGGCATACGGGTACGGACGCGCCTTTCTCCATAAGGTCTCCTGGTTCTGTCTGCACGTTTGGTGGAGGTTGACTGGGGGCGGGACAGGTCTGACACCTGCGCCGCAACGGGATTGCACTGTGAATGCACTCCGGAAGTCGGCGTAGCCATGCTGCGAACTGTCTCGCCCACAGGTAACCCCTACTCGACTGCGGAGAGGATTCTGGGAGGCGCGGCGCGGCACGTGAGTGGGCTGGAAGATGCATGGTGTAGGCGAGGGGCTTACGAAGCGAGGAAGAGGTAGAGGTGGTGGATGCGCTGGAGCTGTCTGAGCGCTGCCAGGTCGCGAGCCGGAACACGGTGAGGAAGCATGCCATAACGACTGGGCATCGCGGGGAAGCCGTCAGACGCCGCGCTCAGAACTGGAGCAGAATAGTCGAACTTACGCAAGGTAATGCCGGCCACCAGCGCTACTCGGCGAAGCTCCCCCTTCACCCCTTCTTGTGCGCCTGGTTGAGGAGAGTCGGGAGTAGATGAAGGGAATGAGGAGATTGACGTGGGCGACGACATCTTGCAGTAGGGGAGGGGAGGGGAGGGGAGCGAAGGGGGAGCTTGAGAATTGAGCGCTGTTGCTTGGGGTTCTTGAAGGTAGATACCACGCGGAATCGATCAGGTCACCATGCTGCAAAGGCGCTACACGGGTATGGCATCCCCAACGCAAAAATATTGCTACTCGCGCGACGCGCGTTAGAATGTCTGGGGTGCCGGAATTGCATTGGCGGTCCTCCCATGCGCACCAAGGGCACGCGAACCGAAGTAGATCTAGGACCGTGAGACCTCATTTGGGAGGGGGAACGGCTTTTGAGAAATGCACAGGGATTTCCGACACGGAAAAACGGAAACTAGATACCCGACCTGTGCGGAGAAGCTGCGGAGCGGAATTCGGGCGTCGGCATTGGTTAGGACCTCGAAGATATGACATTCAAGAGCCAGGGAACCTCACATTTCGTGTCAGTCTTCACGGAATGGTGTTCCAGGCGAAATCGCGTTGCAACCGTTGAATTCGTGGAGCACGGGGCAGGAATTGGTCGGAGACAAATTCCGTCGCTAGCATTAATTCCGAATGCGGGCCGAATCGAGAGCAATCGTTGGAGTGGATTCCGAGTAATGTAAGGCTGCATGTCCGGCCCTACATCTATATACTCGGTTCAGATTTATGCGAGGATAGGTTTTCCTAAGAGAAATTGATAAGGCTTGCCTTGGGTGATTATGAGCGTTACTATATGTAAGAATGAGTGGCTCGTTCCTTTAGTCGGATTTCGGGCTCTTAGACAGACTGAATCAGTTTTCAGCTATGTTGATTAGATCGAACAAGGGCCTGCGCATTCTGGCGTTGCAATACTTGAACTTGGGATATTGCCAACGTCGTTGGGCGCCACAGGAATTCAAGTTTGGACGGAGTCTGAATTCTGTCTCTCCG
The DNA here is from genome assembly GCA_002286715.1 of Dentipellis sp. KUC8613. Taxonomy (NCBI): domain Eukaryota; kingdom Fungi; phylum Basidiomycota; class Agaricomycetes; order Russulales; family Hericiaceae; genus Dentipellis; species Dentipellis sp. KUC8613. The sequence continues at coordinate 151,039 of NSJX01000015.1, forward strand.
AAATTTCCGCATAGGCTCGCATGGAGAACTAGTAGCTCCTTTGCAAACGCGCCTTAGCTACTGCTCGGAAGTCCTCGATATTATGCTGTGTCTCTAACACAGTGTGGGTTTTCTTTTCGAAATTGTCCGGTAGTCATTGACCATTGTGTTTCAGACTAAATGTGTCAGGCCGGTAGACTTCTGTCGGACGACGCGTCCGCGCCAGCAGCGAGGCGGAGATGCTTCCGACAGGCCCCCGTATCCTGACCATCGGAATACTCAACACCTCTGCGTCTTGCTACTCTGAATGAAAAGCTCTGCCGCGGAGACATCGCCTCGGACGCCTGCGCGAAGGCGGCCCGGCCCCAACGCGGACACGCGGACGCTCACACGTTTCAGCAGCAGGGCATCTCACCAACACTCGCACACGCGCCATGTTCTCTCGACACACCACACGCTACCTCGCGTTCCCTCTCACCTTGATGCCAGTATCCCCTCGGTGACCTTGGTTCGACCATCTGCTCTGCAATCTTCACACTCTGTCTTGCCAACACCCCGTGGTTTTCGTATCCCGGACCCGAATAACGTCGTAGAACATGCAGACAACGTGTTCCATCCGGAACCTATTGACGGAGATGAAGCCTTTTTCCACAACGCAGGCTTCAGCTCCGTAGCTCTTACTCCCCGCCCTGCAAGGAGGGAGGAGGTCAATCACTTAGCCTCGGTGATCGACTCTCCGACGCCGCGCCGGAGCTCGCAAACATCCACAATTGCCAGCAAACCGGGGATCGTTTCCAAAATTCACTCTAGTCTACTGTCTCTCCGGAGCCTCGCTTCTCAAGGCGAGCAGGAGCGCCAAGCGACCTCGTCCGACTTGAGCCTATTCGCGGCGTGTCCCGAGCTCGAGCAGTCGGGCAGCGGGTTTCCCTCTTCAAGCACCTCGAGCGCCGCGCACGAAAAGCATCGTGGCGACCACGAGGCCAAGTCTTCTCCTATCAAGACGTCCATTTCTGCCGTTGACAGGTTTACGCACAAGTGGCCTCGGCCAAAGACCCTCCGAAGTGTCCCTCCTGGGTTCCGAGCCAAACATGCCGGCCGGTATAATAGAGCGGGCGGCTGGAGCGAGAGCGAAATTAAGGCTGCGCTCGCGGAAGGGAAAGGTCTGGGCATGGACTGGGCAGGCCAGTGGACACCGCACAAGTGGTGCCTGCTCGTCAGCGTCACACTGGTCTTCGCGTGTGGGCTGGCTGGCATCATGTGCGCGTTGCTGACATGGTTCGCTGGTGAGCTTGCACGATCTCTCATGCGTTCTTGGCGTTCGCTGAGCAGGCACTCGCAGCGTATCCCGCAGCGCCTGTGCTCCTCATCACTGACTCGTCGGCCCTCATCTTGCTTACGCTCTGCTCCTCGCTCTTCTTACTCGCGTCCATCACTGGCATAGCTGGAGTCTTGATGAACTCGCGCCCTATCCTCGCCGTGTACACGATGCTCCTCTTTCCGTGTCTCATTGCGCTTGCATCTGTCGGCTATGTGACTTACAAGAAGGATCAGTTCTCTCTCGATCGCAAGCTCAGCGAGGCCTGGAACAAGTGGTATGCTCCCGGGGCACAGCTGGTATTACAGAGCGCGCTGCAATGCTGTGGCTGGGCGAGCTCTGCCCACGCGGCAGTGCCTTCTGGAAGATGCTATGAGCGCACGCCGCTGCCTGGATGTCGCGGGGCACTGACGCGCTTCGAGCGCAGCGCCCTGTCGACTATCTACGGCGCTGTCTTTTCACTCGTCCCACTGCATCTGATGAACATCGTCGCCGCCCTGCTCTGCTCGAACCATGTCACGCGTCGCTTTGGGAAGGGCATCATGCCGAAGCGGTACCGCCTGCGCATCGCCGACGTCGCGAGTATTACTGCCCTCACAGAGCGCCTGGAGGAAGAATCGCGGAGAGGATCCCCTGCGAGGATGGTGGCGCTGGGCATGCCGCAGGCAGTGCGGGCTACTTCTACTGGGTTGGGTCTCTTCCGCGAGGACAGGGATGACAGGCGGTTCCACCCGCGTTCTATTAGCTCTTCGTTGAGTCGACGTATTTAACGAGGCTTTCAATGCTCGACCATCTTATTTTGGTGTATCGCGTGCTTTCCTATGGAAGTCGACCTATGCGTTGCGTCTCGAGTGTAAGAGTGGGGCATGAGCGATGTTTTTGTCTGATCTAATCCAAAAATTACTCCCTGTGTACGGTGAAGGCGGAAAAGGGTTTGATCAGTTCATGCCCAGGGCTGCTAGCGCTGAGCGACGGAAAACTCCCGCCGAGTACAAACTCCGCGTCGGCACACTGGGCGATACTCCTGCTCTCAGGATCACCCTGCCATCATAATGTACACGCTAAACCGGATCCCTCATTGTTAGAAATACATGTAAAATACAGGTTGAGTACGAATACAGAGTACGTCTACAGGCCGCACTCCATGCCTCCATGCGGGGGAGCCCTTACGGCCGTGACTCTTGAGCGAGCCGCTGACCTGCTTCGACTAGAGCCTACTGCAGATTTTTGAAGTCCCGCGATGCGTCCCGATACATTCGCGAAAGGACCTGTATCTGCTTGTCTTTTTCACGCATTGCTTCCTTGTCCGACTGGATCCTTCGCAACGCTGCAGCACAATGTTAGCAACTCACAATTACCGATACGAGGGTTTCCGCAAGACCCACCTCCTTCGAATATCTCGGCTGTCGACGGAGTGGTCTTCTTCTGATCGTTCTTGCCGTCAGCTATGACGATGTTGGCTTTGCATTCTTTCACAAGTGCTTTCTTCGCATTCTCGGACCTCTTAGCTGTTGAAAGCTCCTCAGGCTCCGTTCCCCCGGGAGCATCATCCTTCGCGCGCTTTGGCGCGCTTCCTTCGCCAGAATCTACAGCCCGTCGCTTGCCCACAAACTTTGCCGTAGACATATGGACAAGATCGGGATTCCAACCTCTCGGCGAAAGCGGAGGGGCCAATGCAGTGGCGTCAGATACGAGCTGCGGAGGTTCAGACATCGGAGGCGGACGCAGATAGCGCGCCGACGCCGTAGCGGGGGCGACTCGTCTAGTTTGAACGTCAGATACTATGATGGGTGCCGCTGCCGCTGGACAATACGCCATGGGCGGACTGTAGTAAGTGACAGGTGCGTTTGACAAATTTGGCGGGTGGTCTGTCAGATAATAGGACGGCTGCACCAGCTGTCTATGATCTAGATAACCGCTGCGGGGAACGTGATGGACAGGGTAAGGAGCCGGGCTAACAAACATGCCTGAGGGAGTTCCGCTGATGCGTGAGTCCAAACCGCGTCCCCGGTCGGGATATGCTGGTGGGTGACCACGAGGGGCAGGGGGTCTCGGTAGGGGATCATGTAATCCTCCTTGGGGGGTACGTTCGAAGGATATACATTGCGGCTGGCGCGAAGAACCAACCATCCAGTCGTTGTTGCGGGATCCGATACCGCGACGGTCGACTTTGAACTGCTCGGTCTCAATCATCGGAGTGAACCTCGAAGGATCATGCATGATGGGGGCACTGTGCTGAGCCTGCACGTCTGGCTGATATCGGATGCTTTGTCCGATGGTCGGAAAAGGGTCGCGCTCAGCCCTGCTAAAGCCATGCTGATCTTGGAATGCCCGTGGACGACGCTCAGCAACTGGGTAAAATTCCGTGCTGGACAGCGCATTATTCAATGATACTCTGGAAAAAAGACGTGCACCCACGAGCTATCATTGGTTGAATATCCTCCTAGGCCACGAGAATCTAGATCGTCGAGGAAATCCGGCCGCCCACGATCATCTCCATCTCGCTGATTCTCTAGGCATGACGGTGCTTCTCTGATATTGTTATACATGGCTTGCTTTACAGATTAAAAAAGAGTTAAATGTAGTGGGTGGCGAACCAGCGCCGGAAAGATGATGTGTCGTCGTGTGCAGGCGTGCGGATAGAGGTATTTCTGCACCTTGGGGTCCGACTTGTATAGCGACACGGCCTAAAGCTGCCACCAGTGGCGCATGGGGCTCACCTCTGACGGTAAGAACCGTGATTCCTGGCTTTGTTCGAGGAACGCCCGATTCTCAGCTGCTTGACAATGGGCGCAACTTTCAGTACGAGATGTGCTGCGCCCACAGCTATGAGCCAGTACTTCTTGAGACTATGCGTGTTTGTACGGAAGGACCAACGTCGATTGTGATATAGATACATTCGACTTGGTGCTGAAACTTCCAAGATCCAATGCCACTCGACACGAGAACCTACCAGGCCGCGTCCCTTATTCAAAGGCGAAAGGGCTCAGGCACCACGTGAATCTCCTAGAAAGCAGCGGTATTAGCATTAGCTTCTGACGGATACAAACTACGCCGACGTGGCGCCTCTGAAAGACAAAGAACCATTGGCAGCAGCAGTTGGTGGTAGTGAAGAAGGCGCTGCCCGAGTTCCCTGCGTCGCATAAGCGCTGGCCGTGTTGGTCTGATATTCCCACGCCTACATTCAGGCTCGTAAATTCACAAAGTTTGTAGTGAGTACAATCGTCTACGCCCCGACATCATGCTTGCAGCTGGACAATCCAATCCTCCACGATGCGTATAAACTCTCCCTTTTCTACCCCTTCGGTGAACCACTGTGGGTTGTCTTGACAAGCCCGCAGTACATCTGGCAGACGCCGTGCCAGGATATCTTCGCCATCAAAGTCAGAATGAGTCTCCTGTAGTATCTGCTTGGCTGCGACAAGAAGATCGGTGTATGTGGAGAGCGGCGCCAGCCGACTTCTATCAGAGGCAGTTATGAAAGTGTCCAAAGCCGAAGCGACATTTTCGGCAAAAATGTCCAAGGAATGCCTTGAGGTGTACGCATCAACCGAAGTGGCGCCATTCGTTGAGCTGCTACTCACCGGAGATATGTCCGCAAAAATGACCGGCGCATGCTTACACGCTCCTGCAGCATATCCATGGTTTTGACCCTTTCTAAGAAGGGGTTCGATGCGAATCCTGGCAAAGACAATACTGCTTCGAGTGATAGCAAATAGATGTCCGAGTTTTGGTTCGGCAGGTTCCCAACAGCCCAGGCTATCAACGATATCCCGTGAATGTTTGCCGGGGTGAACTGCGCGGTGCGGGGAAGCGGATGGCGAAGGATGTCCCGAAGCTGTCCTGCCTTTGAAAGCACGCCACGGAACGGTGAATGTGATGTCACAATGCCGCATGCTATAAAATCCGGGTGCAAGAACACCACTTCGTCCGAGTTGCTGTTGCTAAAATCGCCATTGGCAAGGATGCGCCAGCCCGGAGAAGAGTGTTCTGCAACTTCGCGTCCAATTTTCAAGAGATTGGCGTTATCTCGGGTATGAGCGAGTAGATGGGCAATGACCTTGAGGTATGACCGCAGTGAGGTCTTCAAATCCTCATCCTCTGTAGTACGCTCGCCTTGGCTTCCCCGTGTACTGTCGAGTTTCATCCTAGCTTGATGTAGTGCTCCCGAAAGTAAAGCATCCAAGCGGCGTGCCCCTTTGCAGGTCGAGATGTGCTGTAGCAATGTGGAGTCAGTTGTGGCACCGATATGGTTCATTGCTCGGAGCAATATTTCAGGGCGACTAGTGTGCTCCAGAACCCAACACAGACATTCTACGTCCACGGTGTACTCATTCTTTGATGCACGATCCGATCTTTTGATCCATGTGATGAGGGCCTGTGGGTCGAAGGAGTCATTCACCGCAAGATTGAGAACCAGTAGTATGGAGAAGTCGATCATCGCCGCCATGACACCTGGCGCTAGGAGATACGCGAAAGGAATGGCCGTGAGCGCGAGCGATGACCCACCTTGGAGGTGGAGGTAGGGTATGTATCCAATGATGAAGAGGATGACGGTGACGAAGATGATATAAAGCGGCGATAAGGCGAGGCCCGTCCTGCGTATGGTGGCATGAGCGGCATTGTCTGGGTCACAAAGCGACTGCCACGCCTTCCGCCGGTCCTCGGGACCATGGTAGAGCGCACCGGGGTTCATAGAACTGACGGATGCAAGAAGATATATATCGAGGATGCTCGCCACCAGTGAGGATACGAGAGCAACCGAAAAGGTGTATGTAGCGATGATGGCAACCTTCTGCGGTTTCGGTGACGGCAAGGTGAAATCGTTCGGCACGGACGCGGCCTCGCTGCTATTCACAAGCTGTAGAATTGCAAATCGCAGGAGTTCGTTGGTCGCGTCCACCGGATTGGACTGTAGAAACGTCATGGAGGAAAGGAGAAAACTACTTGTGACGCCCGTGAAGAGTCCGATCTTGGGGGGATAGTATTCAGTCTATGGCTACACGAAGAGACAATGACACTCACAAAGATTAGAATGTAGCTCAACAAGGCGGTACGTTCGATCTGCCGCTGTTTGACCCAGCCCGGGAAGAGCGCGTGGAATTCCTCCCAAAGCTCATCATCTCGATGGAGGAGCTGGCGTGGACCGGAAGTCATTGCGAAGCCGAGCGGGGTAGACTCGGGGAAGTCAACATCCTGCCACCCACGTCGGATTATATATGTCTCTGGCGATATAGTTAGAACGTGGCTCTGATTGAAGCAAACCTTACCTTCTGTACTACCTATCATATTCCGAGTCAGCAGCTCGGAACCTAGAAGGATCAGGCCATGGTTCCATGATTCTATAAAGGACCCATTGACACGACCAGCGGCTCTAACAACCTGCCTAGGCATGCCACTGGAGTACAGATGCGCACAGAAAACGCTTCGGCTAGCACGTCAGGCACCGCGCCAATAGTACTCATCTCGTCGCCACAAATCACGTCCAAAGTCTCTATTGGTGAGCGATTTGGCTTGACGATTATAATCTGGATGCTATAATATGATACTCCACGGCAGCTTCCAAGGCAACTGGACAGAACCAAAGCGACGATCACCGGCACCTGCCTCGTACCCGCGGTAACAGCAATTAATGACCTAGAAGGAAAAACCAACGCAGTCCTTCTGAGACGAATTTCGAAGAACATAGCAGTAATACATATCGATGATCTTCAGCAGTATTTCCTGTTTCCACAGCTCCACACATCGTGCGCCGCGCATCTACTCCTCGCCGAGCTCCTCCTCCTCTGCAATCATCTTCTCCACCTCCAAGGCGGCCATGCAGCCACTGCCGGCGCTGGTGATCGCCTGGCGGTACCGCTTGTCCTGGACGTCACCCGCAGCGAACACACCCCTCACGGAGGTCTGGGTGGTGCCAGGAACAGTGATGATGTATCCGTCAGCGTCGGTCTGGAGCTGGTCGCGGACAAGGGCGGTGGCGGGTTCGTGTCCTGCGAAGCACAGAGCGTGTCAAATCAGACGTTCGACGCAGAAGATAAACGGGTTTGTTACCGATTGCGTAGAACAGGCCGTTGACAGGGAGGTCGGACTCCTGCCCCGTAGATACGTTCTTGATACGCAGGTTGTTCAGCAGGTCGCCGTCGCCTTGACACTCAGTTGCAACCGTGTTCCACAGGACGGTCTATATATGGTAAGCAAAGTTTCAGCAAAGACGCTGGACACAAGGCGCTCACGATCTTGGGGTTGTTCAGGAGTCGCTTCGCCATGATTTTTGAGGCACGGAGCTCGCTGCGGCGGACGAGCACGTACACATGGGACCCATACTTTGTCAAGTCTGTCCAATAAGATTGAGCGATAGGTCACGAGGAAGGAAAGAGGACCGTACAGGTAGCTTCTTCGGCCGCCGAATCACCTCCACCGATCACAGCGAGAGGCTTATTCCGGAAGATAGGCACGGCACCGTCGCAGACGGCACACGCACTGATACCGCTTTGCCAATAGAGCTCCTCGCCTTTGAGGCCGAGACGTTTTGCACTCGCACCGGTCGCGATGATGATCGTGTCAGCAGTCTCCGGTTCGTCGGCCTCCTGGTACTCGCGCCAGTACTTGAATGGCCGGCGAGAGAGATCGATCTTCGACACCGTCTCGGTGATGATGCGTGTGCCGAAACGGAGAGACTGTGCGCGGAATTTGTCCATGAGCTCAGGGCCGAGAACGCCAGTCGGGAAGCCAGGGAAGTTCTCGACGTCCGTGGTCGTAGTGAGCTGACCACCCGCAGCGAAACCATTGGCCATGAACCCCTCGAAGAGGACGGGGGTCAAGTTGGCACGCGCAAGGTAGATAGCAGCGGTGTGTCCTGCAGGGCCAGAGCCGATGATGACCTAGAGAGCAACATAGAAGTTAGTCGTTGAGATCGATGGAAACGCGTCTGAGCATGAATGCAGCTTGACAGAGGCTTGCAAGTAGCATGCATTAGCGAGCATCAAGGACGGCACTTCTCCACTCGTTGAGCGTAGGAGGCTAGTCCTAGAGTACCATTTTTTAAAGCCATCTCGCATCTCGATAATCGCCTATCCAAATCCCTGAGACCATCCATCCGCGTCGGAGTGCCTCTCCGCTGTAAGCCATACGAGCACTCCGCCAAGACGTGTCCGTCCGTCGCTCTCTAAACCGATCTATACGGTGCGCATGACACTCACCACTTTTGAATGCATCTTCGAACTCTGCCCATTAGTCTCTCCATTCACTCCATTCGCGTTGGTGGGTGCCATCTTCTGTACGTGGGCGCGATATTGAGTCGATGTAGTATGCACGGATGCTGCGAGCGGTATAGCGGAGTAGATCGTCCGAAAGACGCTCTGGTATCGGGGGAAGTAGAATGAAATGATGGTGAAGAAGATGAAAAGACGAAAAGAAAAAGGTTTAAGACAAGCTGCGTGAGCGAAGAACCTGCAAAGTCACCATTTCGATTACGAGCTTGGTCCCGTGACTGATATTGCACGTGATCTAACAGATAATCGAATTTGATTCGTCGGAATGGGCGCTAAAGGCTCTCCGCTCTCCCTTTCATCCCTTCCCCTGATTTTTCATCCCGTTTCAATTGGCTGCTGCAACGTGCTGTTGCTGCTCGAGGCAGCAAATCAGACAGTGCTTACATGCTTGTCGATATCGGAGAACGGGTGGCAGCAATGTCGTCAAATTGGTGTTAATAACACTCCGAGTCCACCCGGACCCCCATATGCATTTCGACCAGAGGTGAACATAAGCCTCCTTTCCCGAGGCTATCTATAATTGAAGTGCGATTAGTGACGGCATCACTGACCAATTTCTAGCACGCTCTACGCTCGCTCCTCATGATCGGCTGAGACGGGTGCAATCATGTTGTCTGCAGACCACTGTCAGACCACCTTCTGACTGCCATCGTGCGAGGGTCCGGAAAAATCGAGTATACATCGACGGGTGCGCTACGCCCCTCCACTGCCATATGTACTCAATTGAGCGTTTCGTTTAAATATGGTCTTGGCACCACCGGTCACTCCAAAGCATAGAACGCATGTTCCAGACTGTCTTCAAGCGAAGTTCGAGCGAAAGGCGGGTGAGGAGTAGGAACACTGTCAAAATATGCCGACGGATCTCCGCTGCAGGTGCTGTTATGATCAGCGGGCCGCGAGCGGGTAACATCAGAGAATATTTTTATTACTCGACGCCGACTTCGAGTGGTCATGTGGTACTTGGAAGTGTCTAATATTGTCCGTGGAAGAGCCTCGGAGTTGCGCGCAGACGTGTACGCCCTCGTCCCACCGTATGTGAGCAATCACTCTGGCCCATCCTCACGTTAGCTGCAGGCGCATGACGGCTGCAGGGACTTTAACAGGCCTATTCTTCTGTCTATTTGCAGTCGGCTCCATGGTTTCACAGCGAGTGGCGCTCACTCGCAGCATCGTGAGTAGGCTCACCTCTATCACAGCAGAATCCGCCCTCGTCTGCGTCTGCGCTGTCAGGGCTTGCATGCGTTAATGCCTCAGTGACGCTCCTCCGGTTCCATCTCGGCTTCGGATGAATTGCTGGAGGTTCAACATCGGGCGTTTGGCTTCTTAAAAACGTGCTGGCCATCACCCGTTGAACCTTCTTTGTTCCTCGTCTTGCCCAGCGTGACGATCTGTCGTCTCCCGGCCGGGTCGAGCACCCGCCCTTCTGGTCAGCTGGATTGGCTTTCACTCCGACTCTCCGTCGCTATAAAAGTGTAGATCTTGGATTCTGGGACGCCAGGTTGTCGCTTGTGCTCTCCTCTCCTCGGAACATGTTCAGGTTTACCGCTGCTCTTGTTGCTGTCCTGCCCTTCTTGCGTCTGGCTGCTGGCCAGGCTCAGGAGTGGGGCCAGTGTGGAGGTATTGGCTGGACCGGGCCCACCACTTGCGGTACGCTCTTCCATTCCACAATTTACTTTTCTTCGCTAATTGTGACTGTAGTGGCCGGCACGGTTTGCACTGTGAGCAATGCTTACTACTCCCAGTGCTTGCCCGGCACTGCACCACCTCCCCCGCCCCCGACTTCGACGGTCTCTCAGCCCAGCGGACCCAGCTCGACCGGCTCTGCACCCTCTGGCTTGTCGTCCATCCCCGCGTCGACCCTTCACCAGATTACCAACTTCGGCACGAACCCGAACAACGTTGGGATGTACGTCTACAAGCCCGCAAAGGTTGCGTCGAACCCCGCTTTGATCGTTGCAAGCCACTGTGCGTCCCGTCCGACGCTTTCCTGTCGTTGTTTCTCGTACTCACATCGGTGGTATTATAGTCTGCACGGGAACGGCTCAGGCCTACTTCAGTGGCTCTAAGTTCGCACAGCTCTCTGAAACGTATGGCTACGTCGTGCTCTTCCCGAGCTCGGTGCGTATTCGCAGACACGGGTAACCTGAAGGATGCTAACGCTCGCATGCAGCCCCACTCCGGTACCTGCTGGGATGTGTCCTCCGACGAGACTCTCACACACAACGGCGGTAGCGACTCCCTCGGCATCGTGTCCGCCGTTCGCTACGCCATCTCGAACTGGGGCGTCGACGCGAGCCGCGTCTTCGCCGTCGGCACATCCTCTGGCGCCATGATGACAAGCGTCCTCGCTGGTGCCTACCCCGACGTCTTCAAGGCCGGCATCGTCGACTCCGGAGTCGCGTTCGGCTGCTTCGCTCTCCCCGGCCAGCCCGACGACAGCTGGAACTCGCAGTGCGCAGAGGGGCAGCTGATCCTCACGGGCGCACAGTGGGCCGCTAAGGTCACAGCTGCGTACCCCGGCTACACCGGGCCCTACCCCAAGATGCAGGTGTGGCACGGAACTGCGTGCGTCTCATCCCACGATCCTCCCATTCTGTTCAACGTAAGCTGACATGTGCGAACATCTTGCAGCGACACCACGCTCTACCCGCAGAACTTCTTCGAGGAGGTCAAGCAGTGGACGACCATCTTCAACTACCCGAGCACCCCGCTCTCCAACGTCACCGAGAGCTACCTCCCGAACACCTACCACAACGCGACGTTCGGCCCCAACTTCCAGGCCATCCTCGCACAGGGTGTTGGCCACACCGTGCCGCTCTTCGAGCAGCAGTACTTGCAGTTCTTCGGTCTTGCATGAGAAAAACGTGACTTTTTGGGCGAGGGAAACACTGTATGGACTCTGTAGCATGGAATGAAAGTCAGATTTTGAACTCAACCCCGTGAGCGTAGAAAGGGAATTGAGGGCCGAGGCTGAGTTCGACGCCGACAGGGCGCTTGACAAGTCTCGTGATCTGGCGTCTATCAGACCACGTGGCACCCGTGATCCTGGGCGCTAAGCTGGCCTTTCCGCACCTCACCTTCTTCCTCGTCGGACAATTTGAGCCTAGCCAGTGCGCACGCGCTGTCACGATGCAAAGCGACTTCATTTGACTTCGAAAAGGCTGCGATCAATTTTCTCTCTTTCCAAGCTGTCAAGCGGGATACGTCAGTATGTGGACATCTATATTACTTACATCGTGACGTATGAAGCTCTTCATCCCACTAACGATGCATGAATCACGCTACGACAACGTCGCCGAACGAAGTGCCTCCCAAGGTTGCTTGATGTGCTCATTGATTACTACATTCGCAGACAGGGCCAGGGCTTGTCAAGCGGACAGCAGGTCTGCCGATAGGCGGCGATCATGATCTTCTGGACAAGAACGTATGATCAGGCTAGCTATCTCAAGCTCAAGTCTTGACGTCCGCCGTAATCCGAGAGGTGATATGTGGGGATTCTGGACTCACACATGTCTGACAGACTCCGCTCCATACAAATCATTGCATCCCCAAACTACAACAAGCAATCTGAAAGGAATTCGAGCCTCGAGGCAAGCAACGTGTTCTCCGGCAATACGTATGGGCTTCAGGGCTGAACATATACTTTCAATTGGCCTCACGGAGCAATAGTACCGAGCTTCGCAGACCACGACCTGGCGTCGGTGTCCTTGGCGTCACCGCCGAATTCGTCTCTGCGGGTGTTGAGACGGATCACTAAGGTATGATTTTTGCAGCTCTGATCTTCTTTCTTCTGCTCATCATCACGCGCAGTCGGGGGACCGGTACGCGGCTGCGCGCCTGATAAAGCATTCGTTCCCAAGCGCGGCCGCGCGCCGCTCAGCGTCAAGCTGTCAATCGTACAACAGACTACGGCGGCCCACTCACATTCTGGCGCTATGTGCTGCGCTAAAAACGAATAGTAAGTATTCAGGACAGTTCATCAAACGTCTGCAGCGTACGTCTTATGACCAAATACTTAGACAGCCCGTTACCGAGCCCCCTCGCACGGAGTGGCGTCATGCAGTTTCCGGCGTACAGTAATCAAAGATACGGACATCGGGTATGCACCACGTTTACAAAGTGTCCTGGGCAATCTGCAGATATATTAAATTCCATAACATCATAGGCTGACGCTTTTCCGCTCGCTAACCAGTTTATCGGTGCCAGATGACCCAAAATAGCCAAAAACCCGCCCTGAGAAGCCGAGAGACCGTTAAGTTTTCCACCTGACTAGGGCGCGAAGTATAACGCCGACTTCCTCTGATGAGTGTCCATCGTCTGGCTGCCGTATGCAGCAGGTACATCCTCTCGCTTTGGCCTCCACGGCGCGCCTATGCCGAGATAGCGCAGGAACCACCGTAGAACCCCACCACTATCGCGCTTCCGGTGCCCCCAAAGAATCTTCCGTAAAAAGCTAACACGGATTTGTTGCAGACCAAGCGCGACATGCCTTGCAGCAATATGTTCAATTTTACATAAAATCCCGCGTGCCATGCCTTAAAGCTCAGGCGTCGACGACGACGTCCGACCCCCGCCCGCCATGTCGAGCGCCGTGCCACTCGTTCAGCTCCTCATCCACGGTGTCCGCAGAGCCGCGCGTAACCGGGCCACCTTCCCCGTCTACAACTCGTACTCGAACAAACTGGTCACCAATTCCGCTTCTGCATCCTCCGAAGACGCCCAAGCTGCTGTCGAGTCCGCTCACCGGGCCTTCCCTGCATGGGAGGCAACCGCGCCGCACGAGAGGCGCGATGTCTTCCTGCGCGCTGCGAGTATCATGGAGAGCGATCGGTGGCGCAAGGAGGTTTCAGAGTCCATGCTCTCGGAGACAAGCAGTACCGTCCCGTGGCAGATGTACAACACGATGTCGGCTCCGAACGTGGTCCGCGGGTTCGCAGGGATGGTGAATGAGTTGAGGGGGGAGACGTTTCAAAGCGTCGTCCCTGGGGGGCAAGTGTTCATTCAGCGGAGAGGGCAAGGTGTTATGTACGTGAATTTTAGCTCTTCCAGATCATCATCTCACGCGCGTTTGACGTCCTGTATCCAGATACTCCATGTGCCCGTGGAACTCTCCCGTAACGCTCACGCTTCGTGGCGTGGTCGCGCCGTTGATTTGCGGGAACACGGTCGTGCTCAAGCCGTCTGAACACAGCCCTCGCACCCAGTCCTTGGTAGTGGACGCATTTCAAGAGGTACGGCACGCCATCATTTCATGCCGTTATCCAGTCGCCACGTGTTGAGCTGCGTGCATTGAACAGGCCGGCCTCCCTCCAGGCGTTCTGAACTTCCTGCCGATGTCGCGTGAAAATTCCCCGAAACTGACGGCAGAGATCATTGCGCATCCACATGTCAAGAACGTAACGGTACGATCGGGAGACTGCCCTGGATTAATTTATTGTCGTAATTATACTGATTTTTGTTTTGTTTTTTGTACGGCATAGTTCACAGGCAGTGATACAGTCGGAAAGAAGATTGCTGAACAGGCGAGTCGTCATCTGAAGCCGTGCATATTGGAATTGGGCGGGAAATCCCCTGCTGTCGTGCGTATTTTTATCGATTTTCAACGCTCAAAAGGAAGGAAAAATCTCAACGTCATCTTCAGGTACTCAAGGACGCCGACATCGACCAAGCAGTGAGAGGGATCCTTCTAGGCGCATTCATGAACGCGGGCCAGATTTGCATGTCCACTGAGCGAGTCATCGTGCAGCGGCCCGTCGCCGAGAAGCTCATCTCCAAGCTGAAGGCTCGCATCGCCAGTCTAGGTTGGAAAGCCGGTGATCCACGCACCTCGTTTGTTCCGCCTCTATTCTCGGAACGTAGCGCAGAAAACGTCAGAGATCTGCTGCAAGAAGCCAAAGCGGCGGGGGCGGAGATACTCCTGGGCGATGGAGAGCGCAGCGGAGCCGTCGTCCAGCCGCACATGGTTACGGGAGTGCGTCCGGGGATGCGGCTGTGGGAGCGCGAAAGCTTCGGTCCCGGTACGCGCCTGATCCAGAGATTGCCTTTGTGTGTCGGTGACAGAATGCTAATGGGGGCTTCGACTTCGCAGTGATGCTGATCGCGGTGGTCGACACCATCGAAGAGGCAATCGAGCTGGCCAATGCCACGGAATACACCTTGACGTCCTCGATATGGACGAAGGATCTCTATAATGCTATGAACATCGCGTCGCGGATTCGGGCAGGTAGGATAGCTCGCTGCTGCCTAGTCTGTATCGCTTTCGGCATCGAGCTGACCCTGGATTCTCACAGCTGCCGCCAACATCAACGGCCCGACCGTACACGTCGAACTGCTGAACGGGAACTCAGGGCTAGGGTGCGTAATCACGCCGGTCTCATCCTGTCTCAGATCCTGATCTGAACTTCCAGGGGAGCCAGCGGCTATGGCTGCTTCGATGTGCAGCATCTGACAGATCGCAGAATGATTGTGCTCCATCCTTCGGAACGCTCCTACCCAGTTCCTCATCTATGATTACTGATTACGACGCCTACGACTTCCTCACGCCCCAATGTCGGACGTTTATCCTTATGATGAAGTAACGAATTACGATACTGCTCCCGCTTCCTTACTGCTTTGTACGGCCTGTCTGACTGTTGTACTGTACGACTGTCTCGCCGTTGTTGTATATCTCGTCTCCTTGTTGTAGTATCACCCACTTTGTCGATGCCAAGGCTACCAAATTCACATCTCTTTCATTGACTCTTGACATGACACTTCCGGCAGATACAGTCCCATTCCCACCAAATGCCCTCATGCCGTCAAATCGCATACGCCCGGACGCAAGGCACACCACTCGGGCTGCAGCGGGATTGCGTTGACGCCCCTCTGGATGAAGCGGTATGCGACGTCGTGCAGCCGCGGCAGTGCAGCGCTCACGTTCATGCCACTGCCGGACCAGAAGACTTCAGCACCTGAGGCGGCGCGGGGCCACACGATGGAGTCGAGGTTCGATGGGCCGGACTGTTCGGTCCATAGAAGGTGTTGGCCTGATGTAATGACAGGGTCAGAGTTGCAGACGAAGAAGCATGCTACAGGACGTACCTCCCAAGACGAGCTTTGCCTCTTCTTCGGTTAGGTTGGCTGTCGGGTCGAAGGAGTACGACTACGTTGACAACGAAGATTCGTCAGGATGAAGAGGTCTAAGGTAGAGGAAGATATAGCACCTTCTGCCAAGTTTTGAAAGGATCGCACCAGCTATTGCTGCAGAATGATATATAGTGTCAGATACTTACAGTTACAATAAGGTCAAAATGCCTCATTACCCATTGATATCATCGCCGATCCACTCGCCGGCTCCACAGTCCTAGGAAGCAGTTATTGATGACCCAAGCAAGAGCTCGACGAAAATAGTGGACCTACCATATAGAAATAGTCCGAAGCTGAATGCACGAAGTTGAAACCTTTCGCGGCGACGGCGGCGGCATTTGCAGACGAGATCCACACCCTGTTAGATCGGGTTAACAAAGAAGATATACAACTTGACTCTTGCAGACGTACATTACGATTGTATCATTGGTCAATGTCACACCATAGTCCAGGACCATTTCTACGTCCGTCATCCATGAGCCAGTCGTCAAAACGAGATATCAAAGCCACGCACCTTCCCAAACGACAGGTGTCTTCCCCTGCGCCTTCACAGCCGCATGCGTCGCCTGCACGAACGTGTCCAACGCCTCCGTGAGCGTCTTCCCAGATGCGTTCAGCGCCTGCTGCGTCTCGGGGTCCTGGTCATAGCAGTTCGTGTTGACCTCGTCGCCGCCGGTGCTCAGCATGGACGACGGGAACATTTTCGCGACGGCGGTGAGGAGGCCGGTGGTGAAATTGGTAGCATCTGGAGAGGCGAGACGGAGCTGTCCAGCAGGAGGCTCTATAGATGATACAGTATGAGGCGACATCGGGAAGATCAAGGGAAACATGTACCATTAGCGAATGACGACCAGGGCCTGGCTTGTGCACATGCGACAAACTCGGGATGCGACTCGGAGATGATGGCCGTATGTCCGGGCGTGTCGATTTCCTAGAAGTAGAGTTTACGTGCCGGATGACGACAGGCCACTAAAAAAGACATACTACAAGCACGTCGATGCCACGCTTTTTATCGCATGTGATCAGTGAAGAATGCAGGTGCCAAATTCGAGGTACTCACTTGGCCTGCATATTGGACGATTGTGTTGACATCGCTGGGGGTATATACCGACGAGGACGAGTAGGCGCCCTTCTCAGACACTTCTGTAAATCCGGGGATTTGCAGCGGAAAACTTTGGCTGTCGGTAACGTGCCAGTGCAGTGTGTTCAACTGCATGCCATGTCAGGCGGAATAGGAAGAGACGATTGAATGGGTTCAGTACCTTGACCCAGCTCATGGCATCCAAAGTTCGTTGGATGTCCGTCACGGGGAAGCTTGAAAGGAATTTCTATATTTATCAGAATGACCTAGCTGCTAGCGCGCTCACAAGTTCCTGGCTGTGTCCAGCATGAAACCTCGGTAGGGCTAAATTGAAAGTCAATGCCATCAAAGGCGAGAACCACGATACTAAAAAAAATTAGAACCTACGTAAAGAGGGGAGTCCTGGATGGAGATCGGGGCCTCAATGGTATATATTTCATCATTTGACCAGTACCACAGTTGACTGAATGTCGTGAGTCCTCTAAACAAGCCCAAGGTGGAGTTCGCGCTCAAGACCGCAGAAGAGCCATCAGCGGGAACATTTAGCGTGTAGCTTTCATCACGTTCACCCAGTGGTGCACGAGCTTCTTCTGCGATGCTTGACAGAGTTTTGGCCTGACTTGCGCTGTGCAACTGAACATTCAAGGCCGACAGAGTCTTCGCGTGAGCCAGCGCTGAGGCATCTGCTGCACCACGACCGACGACAAGTCGCTCCAACTTGTCATTCTTGATGAAAGACGAGGTACGTTGCACAGCTGCTGCTAAGTCGCTCGGCGCGTTTGGCACGGAGACATGGATGGCGAAGTTGGACGCGAGCCGCAGAGCGCTGGAGCCTGTTTGGAGCGATTTGGGCAGAGGCCAGAGTGCCGAAACCGATGAGAGAACCGCGAACAGACAGAGCGGGAAAGCGAAAGAGAACATGTGAGCACGCGCCTTGTCACTGCAGCAGTCCACGCACCCTGATGGTTAAATACGTGTCCTGAGGAGAAAAGAAAGCGTCAGATAACGTACACCAGGATTCAGATCGAGGCTAGACAGTCTTCTATCGCAGCCTCGAGCACATGGGCTGTCACCGTACTTGCTGGCGCTGCTGGCAGCGTCAGCAGATAGAGGTGTTTATAAATATCAGGAAGAAGGACGAAAATGAGCTGGAACATAGGACCATGTGTGTTCGACAGCACATGACCCAATCTTGAAGTCTGCGGATCTGTTCAATCTCGAGCGTAACACGCGCTGCTGCGGTGATAAGCTTTCCTTTGACCGTCGGACAGCGATACGACGGAAATTGTTGTACCTTGTGGGGAAGTACAGTTGACGGTACTACTTCAACCGCGGTCAGCCAGTGCTTACTCGGCAGTGTCCGGGGTCTTTGAACCAGCTGGGTGGCTGGACGGGCGCTAACCGAGTCCAGTGCGGTGACCGCGAACATCCACCGCTGGAAAACATTTCAAGTATCATTCCAACTGCCCTACTTATCTCCGTGAATATTTGCATAGAAACTGACACCAATGACGATGGCTAGATATTGGTGTCACTCTTCAGGTCTGGATTCGAATTTGGTGCACGTTGACGTATACGTAGCTCGCCGATTTCGATGTCGGCAGGGCGGGGTGTCTCGGTTCCGCGAGCTTGCGGAGCCTCGAGACTGAGACATGGCCAAGTCGTGGTACAGCCGCTATTCGTATCAGATCTCGGGATGATCTTGGACTGACAATTTACTGTGTTCTCGTAGGCAATGTTCGCCAGGCCATAGAGTTCTGTGCACGAACTCTGAATGATAAATGTAAACGCGTCGCAGAACAAAAGACATTGATGCACGCTCGATCCAATGGCCTCAAGTTTGGGTGCCCGCCAGTCCCGTTTTTGAGATCTCCACAGAAGCTCTGAATCGGGACCGTCCGTCAGCGGCATGATGCACGATCCACTACCCGCCCTGCATATCAATTCGCGAACCCCGGCCTCCTTCGTCCATACCTCACAGTTCTCTTTTTCAAGATGCTGCCGACATTACTCCCTCTTCTATATCTCCCCGTCGCCTTCGGTGCTGTACCTCGAACTATAAAGCTGTCTGCGCGCCAAGGCACCAAGCGCAACAACGGGCTGGTCAGCGGACCCCTGCAGAACCAGTTCGACGGAACTGACGTCGCGTAAGTCTTCTGCGATTTCTTAGTCCAGGTAGGTCGCTGATAGACATTTCTCTCCAGATGGTACGGCAATGTCAGCTTCGGCACGCCTCCGCAGACATTCGGTATCACCTTCGAGACGGGCTCGTTCACCGTCGAGATCACCGGTATCCAGTGCGGCGATCCGTGCAGGAATCAGCGCAAATTCAATTATACTGCAAGCTCGACGTTCGTCACGAAGAACGAAACTGATAGGATCGATTTTGAAGTCGGGGGTAGCAGTGACCCTAGTACGTTGTCTCTCTGGCGCGTACTTATCTTTGCTAATTTTTACGCTCAGATGTGAGCACGGAATTGATTCGACTCTCTCCCTGCGATCTAATGTTGTATTCATCGCTTTCTTGTAGGAAATTCAAGCCTTTGATGTGCTGAAGGCTAACGACACGATGAACATCCTCGGGATTTCTATTCTAAATTTCCCGTTCAACATTATCACGAACCAAACTGATCTCTTTGTGAGCAACATTTCTTCTGCACCTGCACATCACATCACTATGCTCATACAGCAATCGAACAGACCAAGGACGCCTTTGACGGAATCGTACGGTCTCCTGGTAGATCGAATTCAGCCTTGAGCTGACTTTCGGACGCAGATCGGAATGGGCTACCAAACGGACGGCGGCATCTTCCCCGCGCTCAAGCAATCCGGTCTTCCAGGTATGCTCTCCAACAAATCCTTTCTTATTTAATCTAACGTTCCCGCAGCGGTCTTCTCGCTGTATCTGACCCCACAGACTGTTGGGGGAGCCGAAATTACGCTCGGCGGCTACGATAAGTCCAAGACCAACGGTGCGGAGCCGACCTACGCCAACATCTTGCCGCCCTGGGTGCCGTCCTCCAACACGAGTGCCAACTTTTGGTCGCTCAAGTCTAGCCAGCTTACGGTGAACGGCAAGACTGTCGATGGGAACCTGTTCAAGGATCTCCCCCTCGTCTTTGATACGAGCACGTATGGCATGGTGTTGCCTACGAATTTGACTCAAGTACGCTTCGCATGGCCCCTCCCGTTGCCCAATTCTGACCACACGCTATCGCAGGCGATATACGCGCAAGTCTCCCCCGACATCAAGCCCTTCGGCAACAGCGGAACCTATGCGATATCCTGCTCCAAGATCAAGAATCTCCCATCTGAGATCACGTTCACTTTCACCTCCACCGCGAATGCGCCGTTCAACCTCACCATCCCGTCATCGGAGCTGAGCTCGGGACCGCTGCCGGAGGACACGAGCATGTGCCAGACGCTGATCAGCGCGTACGACGGCTATCCGCTTGGCATCCTCGGCGGGGCGCTGTTGAAGCATTATTATTCAATTTGGGACGTGGACAACGCGCAGCTTGGGTTTGTCAAGAATAACTTTTGAGAATGAGGGGTTGGGTTGGGTTATGACTCGAGTAGCGTATTGTCGCGTTTTCGTGTCTGTGTGTATGTAATTGTTCAGTGTGATATCTCAGTCAACAGGTGATGTTTTACGGAGGAAAACGTGATCGTTGAATGTCCTGGATCCGTTATGTCGTGAAAATCAATATGTGGGCCTACGTAGATGGTAAATGTTCAGATGTGCGAGTATACACTGGCCAGATGTAGAACGTCGATCGACAAACAGTCCAGAGACCAAATATGGATTGGGCCTATCCCAGCAACTTGAAACCCTCAACAAACCCCGGAAGCACTGTAGCAAAAATCGCGGTGCTCTGTGAAATGGTGGCGAGGGCTGCATCAGAGCAAGATGGCCTGCACAGGCGAGTAAGTCTCCAAAAGAATTCGACTCCGCCTCGGCATCACCCGACCGCGCCACTCGTCCGTCTCTCCTCCTCGAATCCAGAGCGCAGGGATCTTCCTCCTGGAACGGCTGGCAACAAGACTGGCCATCTCGTCTCACACGAGTCTACGCCAAAGTCCTCATGGCATCACAGACTATTGACTGGACCAAGGCAAAATCTCCTACACCTCTGCAAGATGTCGCCTTTAGTCATCCAAACGTGACCGTTACAAGTGCTTTCAATATGTGCTGCCGTGCTGAAAAGCGCTTGTGTGCGCTCGGGGCAGAATCCTCTAACTACTGCTTCCATCGCCGCCTCATCCATGTCCGCATTCTCGGCCATCTTCTCGTGTATGGTCCCTCATCTGCTTCAGTTGCCCATGTCGCGTCAAGCATCGTTTCATTACGAGAGCCGGAGGATCGAGAATCCCAGAAGCTGGTAGTGCTCGGTGAATTTTACGACAATCATTTTTTGAGAGCCTGTGAGTCCCGCTGTCTTTTCGCGAAATTGGTCATCCAAATGAGTGGTCCGTAGTCCGCCAGTTTACATGTAAATGTCGAACCCCGGCGCACTCTGAGCACCTATCACGACCTTCGTTCAACATGACCAAGAAAGAAATCGAGGAGTGCTTGATTGAGACACCAAGCAATCACGAAGCAGCGAAGCGCCTCGTAAGCTGCGCATTTGGTAATTTATATTCTGTCCTAAAAACTCAGTAAAACTTCACAGACCCTTGCACGGGATGGGTGCCGTTGCATGCTCACCGGCAAGATGCACTCGGCCCACCGTGAAACGGTGTACAGCGTCCAACATCCGGGCGAATTTGTTCCGCACACAATCACCGAATGTGCTCACATCTTCTCAGTATCGACCAATACGAATTTGAACGACTCGGAAAAGGTAATGTCGGTCTGCCATTCATGACTGATTCCCTTCTGACCGATCAAAGCGTGATTATACCGCTAATTTCTGGAGCATTATCAAATCGTTTGGTTATGTCTCAATTCAGCCGAAGCTCGAGGGCAGCGACATGCATTCTCTGCAGAACCTCTTGACACTTGCAATCGATGTGCACCGGGCGTTTAATGGATTGAAATTATGGCTTGAGCCCATATCCGTGTGTCTCGTATCTTTCCTAAATGCTCACTCTGTCTAACCTAGATACCTGCTCAGGGTGCCCCAAATCGCTACCGCATCCTGTCCAGATATGATCCTCGGGAAATTGATATTGTAAACCCTGTGGTTCATTTCACATCGCATACTGACCCACCACTGCCGCTCCCGGACCCGGACTATCTACACATTCACGCTGCATGCTGCAAGATTGCCCTCATGTCCGGTGCATCGGGATTATATGACCAGCTTGAACAAGATATGGAGTCAGATCCAGACCCAGAGCTGGAGTTGTCTGCATTTGCGTCGGCGTTGGAGGCACGCCTCGAACATGAACAAGTTCATCATTCAATTGGTCATTCTGTTTATCCTGCGTAGACGCTCTAATGTCTTCTTGTGGCACCTCCTGCATCTCGATACTGCCTTGGGATACCCAACATGCGCGCCGGCTTTGCCAACTTTGAGCCGCGCGTCCAGAAGCTGCTCTCCTTCGTGCAGTCCACCCTCAAGTGGCGTCTTATGGGACCATCCCGCGCTAGGTTCATCCCGACGGTCGTGTAGCTCTTCTCGGCGACGCTTGCCACCCCAAGCTCCTACGTGACGCGTCCCAGGCTTGTTTGATTGCGAATCTGACTTGCATCTGAAGCCGTACCGTGCATAGGGTGCCGCCACGGCCATTGACGACGCCGCCGTCCTCGGCGCGCTACTCTCGCACCTGCCCACGCTTCATCTTGGGCTCGCGCTCTCCTTCGCTCCCTCCTCGCCTCTGCGAGACGATCACGCATCACAGGCTCCCGGACTGCACAGAGACACAACAGTCGTCGCGCCTGGAACAGCACATATTCCACCTCCCCGGCAGGCCAGAGCAGCAGGCCCACGACGCCGTCATGCGCTGTGCCATGGACATCGAGCGCGCCGCCCGGCTCCACCGCGCCGCTCCCCGGCAAGCACGCAGATGGGCTCGCGGGCAACTCGAACCAGTGGGCGGGCCGTGCGAAGAACGAGGTACAGTTTTTGTACGACGCAGACGAGGCTGTCGGCAGGTGGTGGGAGGAGACGGGCAGGATGCTGCTTGACTCATTTTTACCCCGCAGGCCGTCGGGGGTGTCGAAATCACGCTCGCGGCTTCGACAAGTCTTTGACAGCGGCTGCACCTACGCGATCAACTGCTCCAAGATCAAGAATCTTTCGTCCAAGATCACGTTCACGTTCACCTCCACATCGAACACCCCATATAACTTGACCATCCCGTTGTCAGAGCCGAGCTCGGGGCCGCTGCCGGAGAACACGAGCATGTGCCAGACGCTGATTAGCGCGTACAACGGCTATCGGCTCGGTATCCTTGGCGGGGCGCTGTCGAAGCATTATTATTCGATTTGGGACGTGGACCCCGCGCAGCTTGGCTTCGTCAAGAACAACTTTTGAGGGAGAGGGGTTGGGTTGGGTTATGTCTGTCGTGCTTCATCCCTGTGCTTACTTATTCGACGCGATGTTTTAGTCATCAAATAATGTCCGGCGGACGATAATGTAGTAACTGAACGCCCTGTGTCCATTACATTGCGAAGGTAAAACGTAGATCTATATAGTCAATGTTCAGATGTGTGAGGATATAGTAAGGTGTATAAGCCATAGTCCCGTCGATCGGCAAACAGTGCAGAGTCCAAAGTCTATGCAAACAGGCTGAAAACCCCAACCAGCCCCAGAAGCGCCGTACCGAAAACCACGATACTCCGTGAAATGGAGGCGGAGGTTGCATCAGAACTCGATGGTCTGAATACGCGCGTTAGTCTGCAAGAACCTGTGAAGTCCAAGAAAGCGCAAACTTACGATGTGTTGGAAGCGGAGGACGACCCCGTTGCGGAGCCAGCTCCCTTGCTGGCCGTCGGGCCTGACGATCCTGATGACGAAGACGACGCGCCATCTGGGTTGCCTACTGCCGCGCTGGCATTGAATGCACGAGTCGTATTGGACTGCAGAGCCCAGGTTATACCACCCGTGACGTGGCCCATGAACAAATCATCCTTTGTAACGGGATGGTTTCAATGCTCAACCAGGGCTCGCAAGGTATGGCACAGATTAGACGCACCTGCCACGTCTCGTTCAAGTGCCCGAGACTTGTGTAGAAGCTGCGTCCTGCAGTACCGTTGCTGTCGACGCCGGCACCATGCTCCTGATACCAAGCTGGGTGCGAAAGATGAGTCGATAGCCAGAGTTAAGGGTGTGCGCGAGACGGACCAGTTGGATGGGGAGTGCCCTGGTTGAAGTTTCGAGGACCGGGATCTACATATCCACTGTATATAGTCTCAAGGAGAGAAGGGATACCAGCGAACTCACCAGTGTAGGACGATTCATCTGCTGAAAGGATTACGACAGCCCCGACCGAGCGCGGATCCGACTTGAAGTTGTACCTAAGCGAAGCATGAGTTTAAGCTTAACTTGATTTCGCCTTGAAAGAGAAATGCCGTGGCCCGACTAGCCTGCTTACATCTCGTCCTGAACATGCCACTGCGCTGGAAGCATGCTTGTACTCGGGTGCGAAGCATCAATCACGTCGACCGTCTAGGTATCCGCTTGTCCATTAGTCGACTAGCACATTCGAGGGTCCAGATGGCAGCAGGCGACGTACGGCATTCTGGAGTGCGGGGTGATAATCGAAGAATGCGCCTGCGGGATGTACCAGTGAGATTCTCGACCTGTCAATTAGAAGTACACGATCTGCGCGTACCGACTTCCCGGCCGTAGAATGTCGTGTTTCGTAGCGCGTCCGAAGCAGCGTGTATGGCAACGAAATTGCCTCCTAGGTCAAGGTACTTCTGAAGTGCGGTCTTCCCGGTGTCATCGAGGACTGCAGGCGTGCAGGGATGTATCGTCAAGTTGTGAAGCTTATTTCAGTTGACCGTGCTCACGCACCTTCTCCCGTGTTCATCAAGAATATAAGCAGGTCATACGGCGCGAGTCCATCATCCGTAAAGCGACTCTTGTCCTCAGTAGCGTCAAACTGTATATCCAGCGAAGAGCCTTTTGCGGTGAGCGCGTCGCGTGCAGTAGGTATGGAGTCGTGCCGGAAGTCGGCGGTCGCAGAGTATATGAGCGCGCGTGCGGGTACATGTTGTTGAGCCATGATCATAGAATGTGGTGAAAATAAAGGAAGGGTGGATAGTATGAGAGCTGAAAGGAAGGGGGGAAGGGCGGGTGCGAACTGCAACATGGTGGAATAGAGTGGGATTTGGAAACAAAGCCAGGGTCCTTCAGCGCGCAACTTCAGTCATTTCAGCCTGTTTAGCGCCCGATTACTACACGAGACTTCGTCATGCTTTACTAACACTAGTGCTCGACTTCAGACGAAAACCAAGAGAAGCTGAATTCGGGATATTATGAACGCGGAAATTACAGCATGACTAGCTATCTACCGAAGTACCAGGAGCGTTGCGGGCCTATGGGCGGCGGATCTCCTAGTGACTCTGAGGTCGAAAGTAAGACACCATACCACTACAGATTCACACCATGAGAGGAAAGTGACGGTTGGAACTTGTACTGAGGACATGCGACTGCCGGAAAATTTGTGGGGACTACAGAAAGGGAGAGGATGAGTAGGCACCCTAGAACGAAGACGCAGGAATAACCTACCTTTCTCGCCAGCGATCTGCGCGGCATGCTCGATCAGGATCTTGCCTTGGCTTATATACGGCACAGTATCATTCTCGCGAAGGTAGTAGAATGATTCTCCGTCATCGTGCTCGACATATTGGCAGCAATTGTCGTCGTGACCGAACAGGGACCAGAAGGCGTCGCCCGCCCCCGCGGATTTAGTGATGGCAGAAAGGAAAGATTCGAGTGAGTCGCCTCCATTCTACAGGCATCGTAAAGGTCTATGAGCTTTCTTCCGTTCGAGGCAAGGCAACAGTGAAACGTACCAAGCCAGTCCAGTCATACTCGCCAGCGAGATAGTTGCGTCCCGCTTTGTTAACGAGGTCCATACCTGTGGTTAGCTTTGAAATATTTGCTGGATCTACGAATGGTCAGACGGCCTCGAAAATTGTGACGAGTGTGAACCCTACAGAAGTGGTCTCCGCTGGGAAGCGAGGAAGGGTTAGATTTACCATTCAGGAACGCGGATCCGGGAAGAACGCACAAAATGTCAACCTCTTTAGTATCAAGCTGGTCAGTGTCAGGATAAATGCCGTCTGCATGCAAATGTCAGTTTGACGTTCGAACGACCCTCCGAGTAACGCACATGAACCATCCACTATTTCGACGTCAGCAATTCGAATTCCGAACGTGAGAATAGTAATGGTACTCACTGAAGAGCTGCCGCGGAGCCAGTCTCTTCACCAGTTGTCCGATTTCCTTCGTCCAGCTCGCTGGAGCAGGGCCATCACCGAAGCGCACGGCGGCTAACTCATTGCCCGACTCCCAACCTAAATACACCAGGTTCGTAGACTGCCAAGTAAGCGAGGCAAAATGCAAACGGACCCAGGATTGTGGGATCGTCTTTGAGCGCGATGCCGGTATATCGATTGACATGCTGTGATTAGAGGACCATTTTTCGTGTCAACGGGGCATGTCGGAGGATGGGACAGATCACTTACAGTCAAATGATTTGTGATATAGCGCTTGAAGCTGCTGACGACCTTGGTGTCGTTGTAGAAGAAAGCGCCGACGTCGGGAGGTTCGATATTCGCTCCCGTGCCGTTGAAGGGATGGCCATTCCAGGAGATGAATTGGTACTTTCCGCCATGATAATAGTTGTACTGTGGCAACTCCGTCAAGGCGAGGCGGACAACAGAGAAATCGAGCTACCGACGTTGTCTACTAGAGGGATGAGGAGCTGTCTGTTCGTGAGTATGAGGTTTGTGAAGATGTGCCATCCTTCCGAATTACCTTAATCCCATAGATACGCGCTGCAAGGATGGCGAAGTCGATTGCTTCATAGGCTTCTTCGTTGAACACATCGAGTGAAGGCTCGACGCTCAACGGATTTCCAACTGAAATTCCCAGGGTATGTCCACGGACGGTAGTCCCGTGCATCACCTTTCCTCGTAGACAGACAGTTCAGTCCACACAACATAGTGTGCTGGGTGGGAATAAACTCACAGAAATGTCGGCAAACGCTTCAAGAACACGCGTTCTGCTTGGGTATGACGGATCTGGACTATCGGAGCACGTCATATTAGTAGAAATTACAATTTTTGCATGGGGACAGAGAGAGGCATACATAACATTTTCGTCTAATCCTAACCAATAAATGTTCGCTCCGACAACGCGGAAGTCTTTCCCCAGAAGCTTCAGTTTGGTACCTTGCCTGAAAGGTATCTTAGAACATGCAACCGATGAATGCAAAGAGAGTTACTTACCTAGTCACAAAAGAGTTTCGCTTCAAAAGCCCTTCCGCATCTGGGGAACCTGGGCCTGCGAAGACACCACCTGACGTGATATTCACGGGACAGTCTGTCGCACGAGCATCCAGGAACTTGGAAGGCTCGATTAGGCTCCTGATCTGCGCATCCGAGAGGCCTGTGATTTCTGCTATCTCGACGGGAAGCTTGACTGCGGTGACAGCTGTAATGGCAGCAAGCGCTGTCGAGAGCAGGATCCGCTGGCGCATCTTGAGAGGCGAATCGCTGTAAGACCGTCGCGTCCCCATCAGTGATGCCCTTCATACTTATAACGTGTACTTCGTTTGTGGACGGATGGTGCTGCGCTGGCCGAGAACTCATGACCACCGGGGAAAGTCCGGAGGGGCCCGCAGAGACATCGAGCGAGGCTCACCTGATGCTGGAACGTTAACGTTACGCGTCACGTCTGCTGATCGTGCAAAAGTATATTGTGAGAGGCCGAGACTGACGGCCTTCGCAGGGGCGATAGGTCGGCCGTTATAAGAGTGTAAGTAATCTCGTACGAATGGCTGCCGTCCAATGGGGAGCAGATGGATACCTTTGGCCTAGTGTAAAAGAGGGTGCTTAGTCTCATGGCTGTTCTGTTACACAACTTCTCTGTGGGACATTATGTGAGTCAGGAATGATGGATGCTTTACAGTCGGCTCTGCAGCACCAAAGAATAAGCTTTAGGCTTACACTATTCCCAACGCAATATTACACCGGGACAGCAATCGCATTCTGGAAGGAAAGCAGGAGGCCAGGTCCGCGGCGCACTTCCACCAGCTTCCAGCCCGTTTGGGCGAGCAAGTCGCGCAGCTGCGTCGCTGTACGTTCTTGACCGTTACAGAGGGTCAGCATCTGTATCCCCCGTTCAGTAATGTGTGTGTAGGTTCATCACGCATCACAACTCACTTGCATATCGCCCAAGTACGATGTCACGCTTGCCTGACCCCAGTGAGGCAACAGGGGTGCAGGTGGGAGTGGCTTCGCAACTCCGGGAACATCCCTCGCGGCTTCATCCTTGCACGCGTAAGAAATGATGTGGTCGATGATGAGCAGGCGTGTATGCGGCGTAGCCGCCTCGCGCAAGTTGCGCAGGATCTTGATGCAGTATTGGTCTGACCAGTCGTGTAGAATGGCGCGGAGGAGGAGGACATCCGCGTTTTTGACGGGCTGTTCATGGCCCAGAAAATCGTACGCTGCGTATAAGGATCAGATGAGGCCACGGAATATAACGCGAAATGATGCCTACCTTGAAATTCAACTTTTCCTGCATTGACATAGTCGGGCTTGTTGATTTGCCAGAACTGACGTATCGCGCTAAGCATGGCAATTTTCGTAGAAAAATTGGATTCTACCTTTTCGGCTTCTGGGACAACTGCAGCGCGATCCTGGACAATAAAGTGTAGATGCGAGAAATTGTTCGCGAGAACAAGGCTCTGCGCGCCCACGCCGCCTCCGACATCAACGACTATCGCGCCTTCCTTCAGGTTTTTCCAGTCGAACCCTACTTTCACTGAGCGCCGATGCGGGAGATATGCGAAACGCAGGCGTACCTTCCAGGATCGCGTTGGGAGGTGACAGTGCTTGCGAACCATTCATGGCGTGTCCTATCCTCCTAATCCTGTGCTCGTTCCCGGGAGTCTCGAACCACGAGAACAAATCCAAGTCGGTGTTGAAAGCTTTGTTCGCGGCGGACTTGTTGGATTCGTAGCTGTGGGATATCTCAGGATTTGATATCACGTCGGCGAGATATGCGGCTGCTTTGAAAGATTCATCCCCACTATTTGCAGAATAAAGTGCTTAGATGAGATTGGTTCAACTGAGTTCATGAGACTCACAAGTGTCCCAGGACAGCAGTGATTCCGGATGTTCCATCGTACATCTGATCTGGACTGCCGAGATATTTGAGTATGAAGATGTAGAATACATGTTGTAAAAGCGAAGACTCACTGAGCGACGAGCGCTTGAACGTCTTTACCAGAATCCAAGAATGAAGATAGCCGGTTGTTAGCAAAAGTATCAGGAGATACTTCTACGAAAATGTGATGGGTAGCCAGGAGGCGCAAGATTCGTGCTGCAGACAAGTCAGGCCCCGAAAAGCTAGCTGCGAAGGAAAAGAGCTGCCAACCAAGTTTGTTTGGGTCGATGTTGGTGAGCTTTGCGATGTCTGTTACATGGGAACCCTGGTCGATCCATTGAGATGGGATGCATAATTTCGAGAGAATCATCATACCGCATGCCCAGTGTCACGCAGGGACTCAGCTACATGAGCATCGACAGCGACACGAAGTGAAGCCGGAATATAGAACTATAAGATAAGCTTCATCAACATCCATGACTCGGAAAGTTGATGAATTACCGATAATCCGAGAGACATCACTGTCAAAGGCGGAGCCCTGACAGCTGCGATGAGCTGCGACGCAGCCGCGACTATTTGCGCTGTCGCATCCGCGATATCGGGTGACTGACGTGCTGCTTCGCTCTGGGGGCTGAATGTTGTCCAAAGCGAAGGGAACTCGAGGGACTCAGATGCAGCTGCGGCCTCGATGCGACCGACATTCGATTGGATGAGACTGGCAAGCGCCTTGAGTTCCGCGAGGGCGTTTGCTCCGTTGGACCTGTAATGCGACATGCTTCAATTGACTATTGTATACGAGGAGAAGAATATATACATACATAGCGATATATTCACTGGCAATTGTGCAGCAAAAAGGTACAGTAGGTCTGTAACTTCAGAAGCAGGAAATTATTTCAGAAGGCACTGTGGAAAGTTGTTTCAACTTGTGCTGCTCCTGTTTGTCGGATGACCTTATATATGTCGCTATTATCCAGTACGCCGATGATGAATCGGAAAGATTACAATCGCGCTCGGAGACAACACGCCCAAACGAAGTCGTGGCTCGGTATTCAGATGTATCGGCGAAGGTAAGGTGAATCCGAATCTTCACTGTACTCGTACTGTACCTTATGAGCACACGAATCAGCATGGTGGATGAATCGCAGGGCCAAGACTGTTTTTTATCTGGTCAGAAGCAATGACACATGCAAGTTACTGCAAAGGTTGTCCTGATAGTGGTTGGTTGTATTAGATAATTAAACGAGGCTATGTGAGCGGCCTTTCCGGAGAGTTGAAACTCACAGGAACGTGTACACTTCAGAATTAGAAAGCATTGCATACTATTGATGACAGACAGCCTCTGCGATCGATAGCATGGTAGACACATCCGCTACATGGGGATGGGGGACTTGAACGGGAAGAACGATAGTTACCGTACACTAAAAGGAGAAGAACGCGCATTCCCTCAGTATCACGACATGCGTCCAGAAAGAGATATATATAGTACATACGGTAAATTTCCATGCTGTCTGAAACGTTAGCGCCAAGACAACAGCGAGGTCTCTCGACTGATCTCCACACCAAGCTCGATAAAATCCAATACTAGATGAGCTGTTCGATTTGCAAGACCCTGTCTACCCTTCGATCAGCAAGCGAGATGGTCAAGCGTACCTCTTTTCCAGTCATTCGCAAGGATGCCCTCACTGAGGCGAAATTGTGTATCCAGCCATGTTCGGGGTTGACGGTCAGTATGTCGGAATTCGCGACTACGACTATATCCAACTTCAAAATTCAACCCACAAAACCAAAGAGTCTTTGAATCAGTGTTCTGAGATTCGTTTGACAGAATGTCGTGCGTGTATTTGAAAGGGGGAGTGTATGAAGACCGCATGCCGTGAATGCGTTTTGAGGGAACAACTCGGAGGGCGTGACTGAACAATTAGTCGGGTCACCCGGTGACGCGGTCATCACGAACGTCACGACACACGGTCACCTTCAATGCGACCGTCGCGGAGGTCGACTTCTTCACAATCTTCACTCTCGCTGTAGCCATCCCCGTCAGAATCTTACTTTTGGAAAACACTTGGACACGTATAACTGAGGGTAACTACAGGAGCTCTATTGCGCTCGATCTGCAAGTCAGTTGCTTCTCTAGGAATGCCATCGCTGGTTCAACGTAACTCCAACGAAATGTCGATGCCATCCTTATTGGAGTAAGTAAACCTTTCGCGGAGGATAAAATGTCACTGGAGCACTTTGGAGTCGGGTTTAAGAATGTTCGGTAACTGTCGTTTTGGCAAGTGATGCTAGCGGCCCTTTCAATACAGGTAAATCACTTTCATTTTTGAGCTACTTGTAAGAACATTGAATTAACTCATACATCCCGTCATGTCCAGAAAGCCGTACATTTCGGGGACGGAGGGCGAGTTTTACGAAATAGGTGCATTACTCCGCTTTCATAGGTTCTGCTATCTTCGACGGTCAGCATTGACACCTACCGCGACCAAGCATGACGAGCCTTTCGTTCTTCGTATATAAATTGTGGGCGGCGAGCCAGGTCAGTCCTCAGCCCGATTCTCCCCACTTTTCTCGCTTGTCCCTGCCTCGCCATGGTGCTGCTTCGAGAAATTGCGCTAGCCGTGACGCTCGGCGCCAGTTGGTGCGCTGGCTCGGTCATGGAGCCCTTAGCTGTACCGGCTCCTACCGTCAAGCTCGACGAGGCTACATTCACTGGCGTAAGTACAACCAGGGGAAGGACGTCTTCGTTCCATAGCATCCCTTATGCTATTCCTCCGTAAGCCCTGATTACCTGTCCTCGCTTTAGTTTGAGCTAAAACCTGCTGCAGAATTGGAGATCGGCGCTTCAGGTTGCCCGAGCCATTTCCGCCATACGAAGGGTTTCACGACGTCACGGCGTTCAGACCTTCTTGCCCGCAGCAAGCTATGACTTTGCCAGGGTGGCTAGACACACAACTCAAGAGGAACCTCGATAGGATTATCGATATGCTGTACGACAAGGTCACGCCCGATAGCGAAGACTGTCAGTTCATTGCGCAGTCCTATGCTATCGAAATCTTACAGATCTTGTTTTCAGGTCTGACGGTGAACGTCGTAAAACCTGCTGATGCTACACCTGATTCCAAGCTGCCTGTCGTCGTGGTACGTCGTGCAGTTGCTTCGGAGTATGCTCATATCGTGACAACATTATTTCGCAGTGGATCTTCGGAGGTGGATTGTGCAATTTCTTTCCCGTTCTTTACGTCGGCACTGATGAAATATATCTGCAGGCGGGTTCCAAGTTGGCGGCACAGCAATGTTCGTTGCCTTGTCCCCCCTATGTTACTTTGGCTAAATATTTTTGATAGGTACGGCGACCCTTCTGCCAAACTTGTCGCGAGGTCGATAGAACTCGGACAGCCTATGATCTACGTCAGCATGAATTATCGGTACGTATTACGCGCCTCACTCAACCCTGCGCTCGCCTAACTTCACTGTTGACAGTGTCTCTGCTCTCGGATTCCTTGCTTCGAAGGAAGTGCGCGACGCAGGCATCGGAAATCTAGGCCTTCAAGATCGTACGTCGATATTCCCCTCTTTATTTCGCGACTCATATTGACTAGTTGGATTCGTTTAGAACGACTCGCTCTTAAATGGGTTCGCAAATACATCGCCAACTTTGGCGGAGACCCCGACAAAGTCACGATGTGAGCCTTCTTCAGCTAGCATTGATCGAAACTGACCAAGCTTTATTATAGCTGGGGACAGAGCGCGGGTGCTATCTCTGCATCCCTCCACATGATCACCAATGCCGGGAACCACACCAATCTCTTCCGGGGTGCCATCATGCAGTCAGGAGGGCCTATCCCTGTCGGACCTGTTGAGAACGGACAAGTGTACTACGACGATCTCGTTCGACGCGTCGGATGTCAAAATAGCAGAGACACTCTTCAGTGTCTCCGAGGCATAGAATTCCGCACTCTTCAGGCTGCCATTGACACGTCGCCCAATTTCTTCGCCCATCAGGTACTTGCAACCACATTCCATCATCTCGAATGGACCATTGATACGCTGTTTTGCAGGGTCTCGTTCTTGCTTGGCTGCCTCGTGTCGATGGTGTATTCTTGAAGGAGCCTCCCCAGCACCTGGTCCTCAAGGGGCATATAGCAAGGGTCCCCATAATCACTGGTGCGTCAAACCAATTATCTCATTTCTATTAACCCTTCACGTATCTCCTCAGGCAACGCCGACGACGAAGGAACCCTCTTCGCTATCTCCAGTAGCAACCTGACGTCAGTACACATACTTTCCTGAAGCATGAATTTTCTGACATTCCGCATCCCGACGTCAGGCATAACGACCATTTCCGGGACTACCTCCGCAACTTCATGCTCCCCAGGGCTTCCGAAGCCGAAATCGATCTATTTCTCCAGCACTATCCCAACTTCCCTCCTTCTGGAAGTCCATTCGATACCGGGTTCAAGAACATGCTGGGGCCGCAATTCAAGCGCATGGCTGCGGTGCAGGGCGATATCGTTTTCCATAGCCCGAGGCGATTCTTCCTCAAGCATGTCGCGAATCAGGTCAAAGCATGGTCATTCCGTGAGTAGTGCCTTCCCATGTTTGATTCATTCTGTAGCTAACTAACGAATTTGTGTGGGAAAGTCAGCACGAGGATGAAAGACGTACCGTTCCTCGGCGCGGTGTGTCATATCATTCTAAAATTGTATCACGCAAACTGATGTATTTAATCTCGACAGACACATGCGACGGACTTGCTCAACTCCTTCGGCTCGGGAGAACTCAGAGACTACAACATCCGCTTCGTCAACCATCTCGACCCGAACGGCGATCGTGGCTTGGGGATCCGCTGGCCACAATACGATCCTTCGAAGCCACAGAACCTGGTCTTCCAGGACAGCACTTTATGGCCGATGGTGGTGAAGGCGGATAACTACCGGGAAAATCCTCTCGATTTCGCTGCTAATATTTCCATTATTCACCCCATATGATTTGTTTTCTTACGGCGTGAAATTCTTGTTTTTTTTTTCCGACAACTTATAATGTTCGTTCAATAATCAATCTTGAATTCGAATTCATTGTGACTCGTTGTGAACGTCTTGAATCAGTGTGAGTGGATAAAACGCACAAGACTTCCGACCGACCTTTCTGTACCAAGAAATCTGTAGCTCCAAATGTGAAGAGAGGGCTTGAGAGCTGGCCCCGACAGGGCCTTATCTACTTTAATAAATAAGTGCAAATACATCATCTCCCGAACTATATATAGCCTGCAGTGCCAGTCGTGCTACACTATTACTGCTATAGTAGTCCGCTGCGCGCCTTGTCCTCTATCTGGTCACGACGCCGTGCATTTTCAAGTACAGTATTCGTGACAGATGCTTCTATCCCCTTTCATTTCGGACGCTCATCGATGACGGACCTCGATTTGGGGCGCATCTACTGACAACCATACAGCCTCCAGGTTGCGGTTTCCGCGGGCGGCCGGTCACTGGCCAGCAGGATGTCTCTGGATTCGGAGAGCCGAGGATCTCCTCAACTCCGACTACCACTTCGCTGAGCTCTCGAAGCAGCTCTTGGGAGCGCCCTGGAGCGTCGACGTGGACGTCGCACACTCCGTGCGTATCTCAGGCCCCCGCTGTCGA
This sequence comes from Dentipellis sp. KUC8613, assembly GCA_002286715.1. Classification (NCBI taxonomy): domain Eukaryota; kingdom Fungi; phylum Basidiomycota; class Agaricomycetes; order Russulales; family Hericiaceae; genus Dentipellis; species Dentipellis sp. KUC8613. Next base: position 185,745 of record NSJX01000015.1, read on the forward strand.
AGGTTTGAACCCTAAGACAGCTGTACCCGTGCGTATGTTGCTTCATTGGCAGTGCTTACCGTCACTGCCATCGAGTCATCACGCGGCTTTTTGACAGATGCTTTCAAACTGTCTTTGGGGACAAAGCGGGCGTGGAGGTCACTCACGGGTGTCACGGTACGACCGTGTGGTATAGCCTTTGCCCAGCACTTACTCGCGATCATCTGCGGCCGTGAAGGGACGCGTACCCCCCTCCGCTCACCAGTCATCGGACAGAACCTGCAGAACCCTCACAGGAATATACACCAATTATCTTGAGCCATACTATCCACAAAAGGGTGCTTCGCCTGCGTACCTTGGGCATGAGGTATCGGAGACGCATCCGACTGCTCCGTATCAAATCCCTATCGCGATTCGCTCTCAGCGTACACCGACCCTAACTAAGGACTGTCTACGTAGTTCGGTGCGATTCGGGTTCAGGTCTTTCTCATGTCTGTGATCTGCGTTTAGGGAACCCCTGTCAACCCTCGTGCCGCCTACTGCTGCTATTCCTGGTGCATTATGCCTATCTTGTACATGTACTTCATGGTATTAGGGTCCTCGGTCACAATTCGTGCCTACACGTGTCGCCAGACAATTGTCTAACTTCCTGATGGCCTGTCCAGCGAAAGTTCCGCGATGCTCCTCGAGGCCTTAGGACCTGCGCCCGAGATACCAGGTCCTTGGTAACCGGTCTGGCCGCCGTCTCGTGTCAGGATGCATCACTCTCCGAGCAAGGCCGATGTGCAATGCGCATTGCTTCGAACGTGCATGGTGGGTTTGGCACCATAATTGGTACCGCCGTGATGAGACGGAGTCTCTGCAAAGAGATAACTGTACAATTGACCTGTCCAATTCGGCTTATCTATCGTCTCAATCTCGCTTCATTGGCTCTTGGGACTGTATCCGTCTATCGGGCTCGTAAGGCACTCCAAGTCCCGAGCACTCCTTTGACTACTTGATGCCGGGCGATGTATCTGTTCACATGAAGGCATGTGCCTGCGGTCTACCAATCGATCTTCTGTACAGACCCGCAAATACGATCAGGATATATAATCGGAGATAGCTCTTTCCAAACCCCTCCGCGTCTGCTACCCTCCCGGATACCATGAATAGGTATAAAAGACCAAACCCCGGGACGCCTTTCCTTCACCCGCCACGCGCCCTTCCATCCATCTTCACCCACCCATACACCCTCTCGTAAGACATGTCAATTTACGTAGCCTGCACCCAGCGCTCGCTGGTCTGCGGGAGGGATTTACAAGGGGGAGCGGTAGTACAAGATGCAGGCGGGTCGTTGTCCAACACAACGATAGCGACGATGGTGGGGTCACTGCGTGAGTCAACTAACATCCTCTCCCTTCGATCCACTCGTACTTAACAATACCATCGTTTTTCAAATCTCAGTATTCTTTTTCATGCTCGTAGCAGGATTCACGAAGGTCGCCAACTGCTGGCGCCTCTTTTCTTCGCGGCCTCGGTCCGTGCCGGTTGCTACTTGTAGCGACCCGCTGAGTTCTCCGGTTTACCGTTCTACGGTGAGGCGGGTACCTCATTTGAACTGTGAGCACCGAAGGAGCGGGAGGCCGGCATCCTCCCCCATACCCAAGCCCCCCATACCGAAGCCCCCCAGGGCAATGCCTAGAAATTCGTACCCTCCGGCAACAGGGCAGCCGCGCGAGAATGGTAATCAGCCGAGAGTCCAGCTTCCCCTGTCGACTCCTCCGCGTTCCGCTGCCCTCTACTAGAAACCGACCCCTCTCGATGGAGCTCGCTTCCGAACATTCGGATTGCTTGAGCAGGAGTCAAGATTGGTCAATTATATAGCTCGCACTGGAGGAGCAAACGGCAGAAATTCTACCATATTCATACTCCCTGTAATTCTACACTTGCCTCTTCTCAGCCTACCTCCTTTCGCGTTTGAGTCACCTGGTTATCACTCTCTGATAACCTCGCTTCGTACTGTTGAAAGCGTCTCTCCTGGTTCTTTACCTACGATTACTTATGCATATGTTATGGCTCGCGATCACAGTTTCTTGTTGTTGATAAGTGCAGTTGTTGCTCAATTATTATATCTCTGCTTTATCACCTAATATGTAAGGGGCATAACTGCACATTATTATTGCCCTCGGGCGCTTCGCCGTTCCGTCAGGCTCTCGTTCTCCCGACTCTCCTGCTGAGTACCATTCTCCCGTACTCCCTCCTTTTTGCGTGTGGAAACACATTTGGAGGTGACCGAGAGTTACAAGTAAGTGGGGGGTTTGACGCAAACCTTGTAATGCCATGCTCACCTTTGTCAGTACACTATTTGTGTCGCGGGAACGGTGACCATCCTCGGACGGTCTATCAGAGAAGGAGTTCTCAAAGATGGCTATGTCTGCTTCGACAAAGAAGGCATTGCTCGAAGGTGCGTAACATGCAGACTGTTTCGCAGCATCCTCTGATCTTTGGTATCGTCAGTGGCCCTGTTCGTCGCGTCGCAAGTGCGTCTCCAATTTCTCTGGAAGTGAATGATTAGCTGAACGAACTGAAGGCAGCTGCATGGTATGCCGTGACAGTGCGTGTTCAAATGCGTGCTTCTTCGCTCTTAAATCACTCACAAACGCTCCAGTGGATGCTCGATTCGTTTGGCTCCGGCCAACGGAAGGACGTGAAGGCGAAACCTTTGGATGCACTGAAGAAGATGGGTCATACTCAACTCAAGCTCGACGAATACGAAAGTACGCTTGGCTCGGCATTTCCTGTCATGTATCTCTAAACCCTTCCTCTGCAGAGACAATTGCCTCCGAAATCATTCATCCCGACGACATTGACGTCAGCTTCAACGGCATGTCGTTCATTCACATGGTTATGCCATAGCGTCTGAGTTCTCCATTAGATATTGGCGGACTGGAACACATAATCTCATCACTGCAAGAATCCGTCATCTACCCCCTCGTCTACCCAAACCTCTTCACCACGTCCTCCAAGCTCCTCACCGCGCCGAAAGGCGTCCTTCTGTACGGGCCACCAGGCTGTGGCAAGACGATGCTAGCGAAGGCACTCGCGAAGGAGTCCGGCGCGACGTTCATCAACATCGCCGCCTCGGTGCTCACGAACAAGTGGTTCGGCGAGTCGAATAAGCTTGTTGCGGGCTTGTTCAGCCTTGCGCGCAAGACGCAGCCGAGTATCATCTTTATTGATGAAATTGACTCGTTCTTGCGCGAGCGCAGTAAGGGCGACCACGAGGTGACCGCGATGATGAAGGCAGAGTTCATGACGTACGTAGCGAATTTTATAGATATGAAAAGGTAAGGCTAACGCGCGTGCGCACAGGCTGTGGGATGGCCTTCTGTCTGCATCAGACCGAATACTGGTGCTCGGCGCGACGAACAGGATTCACGACATCGACTCCGCAATCCTCCGGCGGATGCCCAAGCGCTTCCCGGTACACCTCCCTGACATGGATCAGCGAGAGAAGATTCTGTCCCTGGTAAGCAGCACCTGTCTGCCCCCCATTCGTATTCGTGTATTAGTGCTGAGCAATCGCGGATCGTAGATGTTGAAGGACATGACACTCGCACCCGACTTCTCTATCCGCCAGCTAGCGCACCTCGCAGAAGGCCTGTCAGGTTCTGATCTGAAAGAGCTGTGTCGCAGTGCAGCCATGAAGCCCGTTAGCGAGTACGTGCGACAAGCAGACGGCGACGTGCAGGTGCTCATGAAGAGCCAAGAGGAGGTAAGCCAACCCTTGCTCAAGCGTGCGCAGTCATGCTCACACGTGAAACATACAGGGCTTCAAACTCCGTCCTCTGGAACTTATGGACTTCGCCGAGACAGACCGCACACCGATAGTAGGCGTGCCAGACCGTGCGCGGATCGACATAGATGATGATGAGACACTGGATGGTGAAGAGCTTTCATGATGACCTGACCTTATAGAGCATACTTTCACCTTGTTGGATTAATAATATACGTTATCACTCGCCCTCTACACGGTTGGCCACACTGAAAGCTTTTATTGAGTAACGGTGAGCGCGAATGTAAGTCCGTCCGGATATAAGTCCCTGTGTATACTAGAGGTGGAGAAAAAAGTAGAGAACCGTCATCGAAGCTGTCAGATGAGGCCGGCGCGCTTCCTCTGCGAGAAGGTCACCAGCGTGTTGTTCAGGTCGATGAACTTGGTCTGGTTCAGGTGGAAGTCGTCGTTGATCATCTTGGAGGTCGCGTTCAGCATCAGGACACGCTGCGATTGTTCATAGTCAGTGTATGACGCTCGCGACGAAAGGAGCGGAGGACAGACCTTGGATTTGGGTTCGTAAAGCTCCCAGGTAGGTCCTGCAGCGTCAAGAGCGTGAGTGAACGAGGCAAGTACGATATGACACACGACGATACGCACGCTTCGACCCTTTCCCATCGTTCGGAGTGAGTGAAGTCGCAAACGAGATCCAATAGTCCACCATGTTCTGGCTCAGATTCGCAGCTCCCGGGTTTCCTGCTGGCGGCGCGCCGTATACATACAGAATCTCAGATGCGTGCGTCACTGGAGGTGGATTGAAAGGTGAATGAATAAATGAATAATTTTCATAAATATCCGCGCGGAATCGACGCACCTCCAACTTGGGGCGGGTTCTCCAGCTGTGGGTTCGTGAACCAGTAGCTGTACACCTTGATGCCTCGGGACGCTGCGATATCCCCGTAGAACCGGCGCAAGCCCAAGAAGGTTAAGTCGGTGACTGTATGAAGCACGGATGTCTGTTTAGCCCAAGCGTTCTAAAAGAGCTGCATTCTTCTACACACCGAGAGAAGCAGCACGCTTATATTCCGGGCTAAGCCCAAAGGTGTTGTTGCCCGTAAAGAAGGGAGATCCCGCCGCCGGGTCGTCGGGGTACAGCGCAAGGAGTTCAGTGAAGGTGGTGTTGAGGGCAACAGCACCCAGCGCGGAAGGAGAGAATAGGGCTTCAACAAATTCATCAATTTGCGCCTCGCTAGAAACAACGCTTGGCGTGAACGAAGTGCCTGCAATATTGTGGATCATGAATTCCTCGGCTTTGACCATAATCAGTATGGAGTCCGTACCTTCGTCCAGAACGGTGCCAGACATGAAGGGAATCCGAGGCCCTGCTCCAGCCAGAAGGCGTGTGGTTGGGAGGTCTGGGATGATACCGCCTGGACCGTCCAAAACCGGTGGGAAAGGGAACGGCGCCTGGCTTGCAGTTGCAGTAATGTTCCATGCCGTGACCAGCTCCGCGGTAGTCGCGTTTAGAAGACAAGGGAACGTGTTATTCGGGGCGAAGGCGGGGGAGGTAGCACAGCCAGACGTTGCATTCGCGAAGGCCACCCAGAGAGGCAATGAGCGCGAGGCGCTGAATAGAGGCAGAGTCGGGCCCCAGCCGGACTCGAAAATCTATGAAAGGCGATATTCAATTTTACTTAATTTCTTCGTGCGTAGAAGGAGGTGGGCTGACCGCAGCGCGCGCGAAATCAGCCAGGTTGTTGAGGTAATGGTGGGAGATGGACATAGACCCGGCGCTCTGACCGAATATGGTCACCTAGAAACCAAATGAAGCGAGAACATCATAAAGTACTTCCAATGTCTACCGTACCTTCCGAGGATCTCCTCCAAATGCTCGGATGTTGGCCTTGATCCACTGCATCGCAGCTATTTGGTCGTGCAGGCCGAGATTGAGTGATCCCTGCGCGGCAGCTTCGTCACCTTGCGGGAAACCGAAGGGGCCGGTGCGGTAGTTCATCGAGGCGTAGATGATGGGAGTACCCTGTGAATTGTTAGTATGGCATATGTGGCAGTACTCGTCGATTGACGCACCCGTGTTATGGACTGCAGAACAATTCGAGATGCATTGAAACCCGAGCTTTGTCCATCTGCGAAAAGCTCCTCAATACACCACGTCCAGTCAGCTACATATAGAAGACGAACCTTGGAATCCACCACCATAGATCCACAACATAACTGGTAGTGCGGCATCTGCCTTCAGACCAGCCGGACGGAACACATTCAGCGTGAGGCAATCTTCCGAGCTTGTACTGACGCCCTGAGATTTATTGTCAGTGATATACCCCTACAGATGATTCTGGCATGACGCACCAGCTGGGTGCAAGATGCGCCGAATTTAGTTGCGTCCAATGTAGACACGTTGCCGAGACTGAGTTGCGATACGGGCGGCTTGAAACGAAGCGCTCCAGTAGGAGGTGAAGCAAACGGAATTCCTGAAGTCAAGAAGTTCAGGCGAAGATCGACCATACCCGTAGCCTAGACGACGCACCACCAAAGAATTCTTGCTTCAGAGCCGGGAAATCCGCTCCGACGATGGTTGTTTTACCGAGACGAACCTGTGCAGCGAGCGCATCTTGCCCGGACAAGAGTATGCCCGAGAGCAAGAGAAACAGAGACGCGACGCGCATTGCACTTTGTCGGTGAGAGCGGGAAGGCAGCACGCCGTGTGGACCTCATGGCGACGGCTACATATGTAACCCAGTATTGCCAGGAACAGAACAGCGAACTGCTTCTTGTCAGGTCACCGGGCGGCTCTGCTTGTGGGAGTGAAGATGTGATCAACAATGGAAGGGATACGTCACCGAGGCATGCGCCCCATGGCCAGCTCCGAAGACCGACACCGGGGTTGGGACTCGGTTGGACAAAATTGGCCTGAGAGTTCACCTAATTGTGGGGGATAAGCGGCGCCGAGAGCAGTGCGACATCCCACCAATCAGCAATTTTTGGACAGCCATCACGTCCGGTTGGTGCAGTCGAGTCGAGATTGAAGGGAGGCAACGTGCGTCGTGATGGGTTTCGCGATGCGACGGCAGCTGTCTTGGGCATGTAAGGTGGGGACGACAAAGGTCATAAGCTCTCTGGCGGCTCGCACGGCCCCGTCAAGAGTCACTGATGAGGAAGGTGGCTCTATACATGGGCCGTCAAAGCAGATATGGGCATTTCTTCATGGCATGAGGCAGAGATCGAATGGAGAGAAGGGAAGGTAGAAGGTGCGCCTATACATAGTAACAAGAAATTCAAGTTGAAACCTATATATATGTAAGTGATCTTATCAAGGCTAGAGCGATGCGCCACTACTTATACACAATCAAGTGCGATACAATCTACACTATAACAAGCCGCGACCTCACCCACTGACGCTGGCACGTCAGAAATACTATGCAGGCTGTTTCAGAATCGATTCGGAGCTTCTGAACAGCGCCCATGGTAAGCGGTATCACAATTGGAAGGATGGACATTAAAACGGGACCTGAGCTGCGCAGCGTCGACAAGGACGGGTTGACGTACTAGTTTGTACTAGACCATGGATGTCCGACCCTTGTATAAGTCGAGTCGATAGTCATAACGTTAATAAACGGCGTCTGAGCGTCGAGCGTCACGGTGAGCAGCACACAGCAGGCTGAGGGAGATCGTCAATTTTCGTATCACGGTACAATGACCGCCCGTCTGAAAGCATCTGTGTCATCTATATTATATGTGCACATCAATTCTGAGTCAACTCGAATACAAAGTTAATCACATCCCCTAAGGTCCTTTGCCCGAGACTCGTCTGAGAGAAAAAGACGCAATCGACCTAAAATCGTCATCCATTACAGAGGATATTTTAATGACAGGGAGGTGAGATAACTGAGCGCCTCCGCGCGGTAGGTGTCTTGAGTGATGTTGAGAGGAAATAGGCCATCCCAAAGGGTGAGGAGTTGCGGTGAGGAAGCGGAGTACTGGGGCCAGCGGAAGCTCGTGTTGCCATTGGGGTCGAGGTGCGTGACAAACCGAATAAGATAGTCGGTCATGTCTCCAGGGCCCCAGAAGCTCGGTATCTCAGAACCGTGGAACTAGATGGGATACCGGTTCACTCTCAATATATCTATTGCACGAAGGAATGACGCACCGATCCGATGACAGGAATGCCTTTCTGACGCTTGCAAACTGGTGACAAGTCGCGTTGATTTTCTCAGTCCAGGCAATCAATCATTTTACTTACGGTACGACCAGATCGACTGTTTCCCTGATTGATGCTGCAAAAAGAAGCGGCGAGGGGCCTGGAAGACGAGGTCCCCTTGGAATGCGGCGAGGCGTTTGAACTCCGGCGTGAATGCGTTTGCGTCGCCCGTGCCGAAAGGAGAACCACTGGCAGGATCGGCTGGATATAGCTTCAAGACCTGTTCAACTTCTGCACTGCTCGCGTCTGGAAGATAATTCTGGTGGAGATACTCGCGAACTTCGTTGTCCGTGCTGGTGCGACGCTGAGTTGTCTCAGATTGAAGGCTGAGGGGTTGTCGGACTCACGTAAGGTTCGAATTGTAGAGAGAGAATATCGTTCCTTCGTCGTCTGCATCTCCTTGAGGAACGTCATCGAAGAGTCTCCATAACAATCGCTGAGCTTACCATTAATCATAGGAATTTTGGCGACACTGCCCTCAAGGACCAGTTTCTGCATACTGTCCTTGAGGAAAACGCCGTCGGCGCGAGGCATCCAGGCCAAGTTCAAAGACTGGAACGAATTCGCAGACACTGATTGGTCGACCAGTGGTTTCAGTTTCTCGTATGGGACATGTCGCAGGCATTCAAGGGTATCGATATTGCTCACGCAGTCCGTTTGCTGTACGAGCGCGTCGTAGTATTTCTGACCATGGGATATATCGCCGACGGGGATGGGCGATCCTGATTCCATGACAGCACCACGGAAGAGGCCTTCCGTGTTTCCGCCATTGGTGACCATCTGCAGTGCAACGGAGATCGCCCCTGCACTCGGACCCCATCTATTAAAGTTGCCATGGGTACTGTTAGGACGATTGTTGAATAGATGGACACTTCGTCACGTACATGACAACCTTGCTAGGATCTCCGCCGAACGAGCCGATGTATTTCTGGACCCACCGCAGAGCCAAACGCTCTGCGAGTCGGTGCTCCTCAGTCGGAATGCCCGCCTCGTTGATGATGCCGAGCACTTACGATCGTGTAGGCCGATGTTGCCTACACCGGCTGCTTTCACTTCCTTACTGGCCAAAAAGCCGAATGCTGCATGACGTCAACGACACTAAGCACAACCACAACGAGAAGTGCCGAACACGTACCATTGAGCCTGTAGACGAACAGATGAGCTAGCAGACCGAAAATGGACTTCAATCATACCCACCGGTAATTCAGGCTTACGAAAATTATGGGCTCTCCCAGAACAACAGATCTTTCGACAATAACAGTTCCGTCCTCCCTAGATTTCGGTCAGACGTCAGCTGCAGTCAATCTCAACAGAATGACCACTCACTGGGGCGTGTTCGTTCCACCAACCTCGAAAGCACCTGTGGCTCAACATCAGAACGCGCATTTTATGATAGGCCAAATTCTGACCCCCAAAGATAAACTGAAAGGTTTTAAGTAAATTCAATTCTACCATCGTCCCAAGAAATAATGAGATTCTTACCGCAAGGACAGGCAATTTTGAAGATGCCGTTGTGCCGAGAGGAGTGACCACATTGAGTGTGAGGCCTGTGGAGACAGGCGTAAGCGGGTGCTTGTCAAGTAACGGAAGTGAAATACAATCTTCGCTCTCGGATGTGTCGTCAAAACCAACGGCCTCGATCGCCAACACTGCAAGTGTCGCGAGCGGGAGGTCCGGAAGGGTCGCGTTGGCGTCCTGCTGGGGGCACATGTTCCCATATTCCGTCGCTGAGCGAGTTCCGTTATATGGGTCGTTCGGAACTGGAAGGCGGAACCGTAGATCTCCCACTCTGAAATTAAGGCAAGAGGTGTCAGTACTAGCATCTCGTAAATTGCGGAGTAACATACGGTGGTTTGGCGAACGGAATTCCTAAGAACATATTTGTGCCTTTCGAGACCTGGCCTACGAAAGACCCGTTGTCCAACTTGACAGTTGGCCCCGTGGCTGTATTCGCCCAGACATAGCGAGGCAACGTCAAGAAACATACAAACAACCCTAAAAGTGCTCGAGTCGACATGTTTGAGCTCCTGCAGGGTTCAACAATATATCAGCAAATCGGGGACGTGTACGCGCCGTGCAGGCAGGGAGACTTATAAACAATTCACGTACTTCATCACGACGGTGAGCAAGCCTCTGCTGTGTAGGTGGTTCTCGAGACGGTGCCACAACGCCGCGAACGAAGCTCAAGTACATACAATATATAGCGGCAGATCCGCTTTATGGGCGCTCGGTATCGCCAACACTGATAGAAGTCGCACCAAACACATGTCTTCATGTGGGCACCTGACATGGCGGCAGGCATCTTTGCGTTCAGTTTGGCAAATACTTCGATGTCAGCAGAGCCGGATGCTATATATCGAACGGGTGACATCTGACAGCAGTGAGAAAGGTAGATTATTCAGCGGAAAGGAATGTTACGTTCGCGTGGAGGGTTGCTTACTTCGTACGAGGCTTGAGTCGTTCAGGAAGCCGCGTGCAGTATGTGGGAGATTCTTCATGGTGCGGCCTCAATCTGCGCTGGCTACTTGCAAGGGATCGGGACACAGATGAACGTCATTTGAAGATGTAATTCACGCAGGCCAAAGCGTCGAAGTATCCGTCCGGAGGCTTGAAACTCAGACAGCACACGAGTATAGAAAGGATAACTAAAAAAAAGGTTTATGAGACGCATCGTATGGCTCGGTGAGGGGCGTACCTTCTTCTGCAATGCTGAGCGTGACAGGTCCATCCCCCTGAGTGAGAATTTGAGGTGAATACTTACCTCCATGAGGACTGCTCCGCGCCATGAAGCGTACGACACAATCAAATATGTCTTCAGGCTCTTCCAGAACTGCGGAGAGCATACCAACAATTCAACGTACTGCTGATGCACGATTCCTTTGGGATCGTGGCAGGTTCGCGAGACACGGAATCATCAATCTGAATGTAAATTTGGATCCTGGATGCTATGAATCCTGACGAAACTGAAACGCGCAGATACTGTAACTGCGCTGCTTGAGTTGTATTCAACCTCTAAGGCGGATATTTAGATGAGAGGTAATCGAGATACTCGAACGCCTTGGCACGGAACACGTCTCGGGTGATGTTAAACGCGACGGGTCCATCCCAAAGAGTAAGAAGTTGTGGAGAAGTTGTAGAATAATTGGGCCAATGCATATCTGTTCCCCCGTTGGGATCGCCGCGCGTAACAAAGCGAATGAAGTAGTTTGTCATATCACCGGCATCCCAGATACTGGGAGCCTCGGAGATGTGGAACTGGATCGCGCAAGTTTGACGTCAGCCTAACGAAATTCTCGGAGGAAGGATTACTCACAGATCCTAGTACGGGAATATGTTTGTCGCGTTTACTCACTGAATCGAACACACGACATCTCAGCCTGCTTCAACATAATCGAAATCTGCATAGACCCACAGAAAGACCAAATTGGCTGCTTCTCAGATCGCTGTTGTAAGAAAAAGCGCCTCTGCGATTGGAAAATGTAATCGCCCGTGAACGCAGCCAAGCGCTTGAACTGAGGAGTGAACGCATTGGCGTCGCCAGTGTCAAACGGAGAGCCCAGTGTGGGATCGCTGGGGTAGAATTTCAATAGTTGATCAATCTCGTCCTTTGTAGCGGAGGGGAAATAGTTATGTTGCAGATAGGCACGAGTTTCTGCCTCGGTGCTGCCGGTGGTGGCTATCAACATCTATGATTTCTGTACGAAATAGGACGTACGTAATGTTGGTGCTGAATAGGACGAAAAAGGTGCCTTCATCGTCAGCATCCCCTATAAAGATTATGATTAGCGGCATGCTATTGCAATTCCATATAAAAGAGCACCATTGATTATAGGTACATCAGCAATATCGCCCTGCAAGAGAAGGTTTGTAGGCGTATCCTTAAGGAATGCCCCATCAACGCGAGGAGGCCATGCAAGGTTGAATGCCTCAACGGATGGTAGGATGTCAGCACAAGGTTTCGCACCTACGAGTGTGAGACAACGCACCTGATAAGACTCGAAAGACGGAGTTCGGTCGATGAGAGGCTTCAACTGGTCGTAAGGGACTTGCCGAAGGCATTCAAGTGTGTCCAGCGAGTCGCCACATCCTGTTGCTTCAACGAGAGCATCATAATAAGGCTGCCCGTGGGAGACGTCGCCAACCGGAAGGGTGGTTAATGACTCCATAAAGCCGGCGTGAAATAGCCCCTCTGTATTGCCACCGTTGGTGAGCATGTGCAGCATGACTGACATTGATCCAGCGCTGATCCCATAACTGGCACCACAGTCAGCTAGGTGATCGAAGCGGCGTTTGATAGAAACTCACATCGTCACTTTGTTACGATCCCCGCCGAACGCGTGAATGTACTTTTGCACCCAACGCAACGCTTGCCGCTCTGCGTGACTCAAGATGAAAAGACAGTTGTTAGTTAAATTTAATATGGAGTACTTACGATCACGTAAACCCAAATTACCGACACCGGCATCCCTCACTTCTTTACTAGCTAGGAAACCGAACGCTGATTTCCACCGAGTGAGATAAACGCGGATTTGACTTAGAGTGTACGCACCATTCAAGCTGTACGAGGGGCCATGAGCCTCAATCATACCAATAACAAGAGCGCGGCACCTACCGATAGTTCATACTCACGAAAATGATTGGTTCTCCAAGAGCGACGGAACGATTCACAATAACACTGCCATCAAAACTGGCGTTCGGTCGTTAAGTTGACATAGTAAAAGTTGAGGTCAAAAATTTTACTTACGACGGTACAGCAGTGGCACCGACCACAAAACCACCTGTCGCACCGCCGTGTTATGTGCAGAACACAGAGCGAGGATTTGTACCATACCTCCATAGATATACTGCGAATCAAGAGCCATGTCAACCGATGGGCCCGGTCCTGAAGTCGCAAGGGAGTACTCACTACAACAACCGGAAGTGCACTGTCGGAACTCACGTTGGCTGGAGCGATGACGTTAACCGTAAGACCTGTCAACGGTCGTCGACTCAGGAATTCAGTATAAGCAACAACAAGCGGATCAGCACACAATCTTCGCTCTCTGGAGTCACCGGGCTGTCTTCCAAAATAGCAAGGGCCGCCATAGTTTCGGGTGGCAGTGCAGGGAATGATATGTTTGAGGCCTGTTGAGGGCAAGTTGATCCATATGCGGTCGCATTGTAGGTTCCGGCATATGGCTCATGTGGAACGGGAAGACGAAAACGTAGATCTCCCACCCTGGAAGGCTGTCAGCGTCATCCCTGAATGCAATATAGTAACATACGGAGGGCGAGCGAAGGGTATCCCTAGGAATAAGTTAACATCACCAGATGTTTGACCAACGAACGTCCCGTTGTCGAGTTTCACCACGGGGGAAGAGGTCGACGAGGCTGGCGAGACACCTTCGCGGCCTTTCCCGAGTAGAGCCAGTACAACTTCGACTCCAGCCCACAGACTTGACCTGAAGTACATCTTGGGCGAAATTAGAAGAAGCGAGAGCGGTCAGCAAGACTTGAGGATCGCATAGCTGCTTTAATACTCGGAAGATCTGGCGGAGTACGACTGCTTATTCTATGAATTAGTGAGCATTTCGTGAGCACTATGAAATAGCGCCAGGCGGCAAATAGACGCTTGAGGAGTCACCGGCATGTATTGACAAATAGACGCGTCAGATCATCGGCCTGTAGCAAAATAGGGTCCTTCCCTTTGTCCACAAGAGAACACGAAGGTTTGCATGAATCACAATGTTATACCGGGGCTGAAACGAGAAATAAGTAGGTCGTCAATCAATGAATACTAGTACATTCACCATCATGCATCGAATGTCATCAGGTATCTTCTGCGTAACAGACGAAATCGTCGACGGCTTGGCGCGACGATGCTGATCCTAACACCCGAAGAGCCATGCTACATGTTTCAGGCAGCGTTGCTTACCTTCGTCTTCGAATGGTGGGTATGAATCGCCAAGTAGTCTGATCAGCAGCCCGGGCGGCAAAGTCCCCAACGGAGCATGTATCCCGGCGCCTCGTTGGGAAACGGCCACTTTCCGCACCCCACGGTGATACTGAAACTCGCCCACCGACGCTCAGCTAACCACGTTGCGCACACGAGAGTCAGAGGAAGGACAGACGGGGATGTCCGGCGGCACCGCAAGAAGCCCCACAGCGGTAGTGGCCTGTTCAATGTCATAGTCAGGACGCAGATACGGGTCGCTGGAACCCAGACTCACCTCATGAGCTAAGATGGCCGCGAAACATGATTGAGCGCCTTGTCGTGCAGCGCAAATACTGGACGACTGAGCCACATCCAATGCTAGGGTCGCGGGGTCGCACATCTACGAAGAAAGCGTCGCGGTGGAGCACATGTGCCCTGTCTCCCCGACAATCCAGGAAATCGTGAACATTGGGCGCCTCAACGGCGCCGTGGCGAGTGACTCGTAAGCGAAGTGAACCAGGAGACACTACGCCGCCGTGGGTAGTGCTAGCATAGCCGCTCAGCGATCAGCCTATGACACGAGAGAAGGAGATGCGTTAGAGGACAAGTTTGTCACCGTCTACCCAGCGAAGTGAGGACCCTGTCTATGACGACAGGCACGCAGGCGACGCCACGGAGGGCGATGACGAACACAAGAAAGTGCTTGCGATGTCATTATAGCACAATCGTGGGATACGCAGCTATCAGTTTGAATAAAAACAAAAATGAAGGGTCCAGATTGGTATACTGTTCGGGCTATATTCAGCCCTGCCGATAATCGGTTCTAAAGAGGGTATTTGGAAGAAAGATAGTCGAGGTACTGGAAAGCACTGGCACGGTAAGTGTCTTGGGTGACGTTGAAGGCGACGGGCCCATCCCAAAGAGTGAGGAGCTGAGGAGAGGCTGCAGTGTAATCCGGCCAATGCAGATCCGTGCCCCCGTTGGGGTCGCCGTGGGCGACAAAACGAATGAAGTAACCTGTCATGTCACCGGGACCCCAGATGCTGCCTACTTCGGAGGTATGGAACTAGGTTATTAGAGGTCAACTTCAATCCTCTGAACATCTCAAAGAATGCCAGGACTTACAGAACCAAGAACAGGGATCTGCTTGTTGCGCTTGCTCACTTGATTTCAAGCCATAACATATCAGTGCATCAACCGTGGGCGAAATATAGACAGACGTACAATAAGACCAAATCGGCTGTTTTCCCGACCGCTGCTGTAGGAAGGAGCGCCGTTGCGCTTGGAAGGTGAAATCTCCTGTGAACGCAGACAAGCGTTTGAACTGCGGTGTGAACGCGTTGGCATCGCCAGTATCGAATGGAGAGCCCTGAGCGGGATCACTAGGGTATGATTCCAACAATTGGTTGATCTCATCTTCCGTAGCAGAGGGGAAGTAATTCTGCTGCAAATAGTCGCGGGTCTCTTCGTCGGTGCTGTTCGGCGATGACTATCAGCATTGACAGCTTCTAGATGGAAAAAGACTTACGTGATATTCGTGCTGAACAAACAGAAAAAGGTGCCTTCATCGTCAGCATCACCTGTAGAGAACAGAGTGAGTAACGTATTTCTGCAGGTAAATGGGAAACATGCCGTTGATCATGGGTATAGCAGCAACGCTACCCTGCGAGACGAGGTTCGTCGGCGTATCCTTGAGGAAGACACCATCAACACGAGGAAGCCAAACCAAATTTGCAGACTACGTGGAGAACAAAGGTCTTAGCATTGCAAAAGTTCTTGCACCCAGAGGAAAGCAACGCACCAGGTATGACGCGTATGAAGGTGTTTGATCGACAAGAGGCTTCAACTGGTCATAAGGAACGTGCCGGAGGCATTCGAGCGTATCCTGTGAACCGGAGCAGCCCGTCCCATTGACGAGAGCGTCATAATAATGCTGCCCATGCGAAATGTCACCAACAGGAATCGCCGTTCCTGATTCCATGAAGCCGGCGTGAAATAGTCCTTCGGTGTTGCCACCATTGGTCATCATCTGCAGCGCGACTGAGATCGACCCAGCGCTGATTCCATATCTGTCATCGCGGTCAGCCAGGTTATTCGAGATGATTAGAGCTGTGGGAGCGACTCACATTGTTACTCTGCTGGGGTCCCCACCAAAAGCGTGGATGTATTTCTGAACCCAACGCAATGCTTCCCGCTCTGCAAATCCAGGTGAGTTTACGAAAGATAGCCGACTAAAGCATCAGATACATACGATCTTGGAGGCCCAAGTTACCAACGCCCGCGTCCTTGACTTCCTGACTGGCTAGAAATCCGAACGCTGATTTCATTTCAGTGGTATAAAAATTGCTGCCAGGCTGAGGCCCACGTACCGTTCAAGCTGTACATGACTTTATTAGCCTCAATCATACCATAACGAGAGCTGAAAGCCTACCGATAGTTCATGCTAACAAAAACGATCGGCTCTCCGAGAGCGATAGAGCTATTGACAAGAACGCTGCCGTTGAACCTAGCGTTGCGTCGTCAATACAACAGAGTCAGTTTGATGCAAAATGTCCCACTTACGCGTGCGCGGCGGTGGCTCCGATCTCGAAAGCGCCTGGCATGCCGTCACGTTAGGTGTGGAACGGTATAGTTACACTCATATCTTACCTCCGTAAATGTACTGTGATTAGACAGTGGCGTTAATCAACAAGTCGAGTCCTAAGATCAGAAAAGGATACTCACTACCAGAACCGGGAGTGGCCCCTTGGAGCTCGCGTTGGCAGGAGCAATCACATTGACCGTGAGACCTGTCGTCCACTGTCAGCCCAAGGTAATCAGGAGGGGGTAAAAGACACGCACAATCTTCGTTCTCTGGAGTCGTCAGGCCCAAATCTATACCACCAAGAGCAGCCATAGTTGCCGGCGGCAGCGCAGGGAACGAGGTGTTTGAGTCCTGCTGAGGACAGGCGAATCCATATGCGGTGGCATTGTAGGTTCCCGTGTACGGCGCATGCGGAACGGGGAGGCGGAAACGCAGGTCTCCGATTCTAGAGAACTGTCAGCGTGGCACTTTGACTACAATGAGGAAACGTACGGAGGGAGAGCGAAGGGTATCCCAAGAAATTCATTGACATTGTCAGAAGTGCGACCAGTGAACGTCCCATTATCGAGCTTCACCACGGGGGCAGAAGTCGGCGAGGACGATGAGACATTCGCGCATGCTTCTCCGACCAGGGCGAGTACAGCGGCTCCCCCTAACAGACGAGAGTGAACGTACATCGTTTGGTGGTGTTCAGAAGGAATGTGAGTGGTAGTGAGACACCTCAAGATGGCCTGGCTACTTAAATACTCTGAAAAGATTATTGAAAGCACGGCGGTTCCCATGGATCAACGAGCGTTAAGCGACAGTGAATACTCGATTAGCGCTTCACGGCAAGAAGACGCGTCTTCGGCGAGTAGCTACCAGCGGACGCGTCGGATCGGCCTGCAGCATCGGGAGATGTCCCCACCCCTGGCCGAGAGAGAAGCCCGATGTGCTGCAAGAAAAGCGGACAGGGCTGTGCCATGGGTACAATGGGAATGAGCAAAACAACAAGTGCAGAGGCTCGGGTACATTTACCAACACATATTCGAGGGAGAAGGCTATTTTCTGGGTAGCCGACGAGAAGGATCGTCGACGTTTTTTCGCGAGAGCCGGACGCGTGTCAGGTTAGTAGACTGTCGTGTGGCCAGATGCTTCGGTTGAGTGGCAAACAATGACCAAGCACTTCGGTGAGCAGCCGAGACTGCGCACGTCTTATACATATCAAGCGCAGGTTGAGGGATAGTGAACAGTCGGGTGGACCTTTATTGGAAAAAGTGGTATGCGAACCATTGCTCGCAAAGTACTCCAGAAGTGCATCGCAGGGCAACCGTATCCATGCTACCTATAAGGAGGATGGGCACGCACCTATTACTGAGCTCAAGGCCTGCACGAGTGGCCGTAGATATGTCCTATACGCATAGTCTAACGTTCAAAGCAAATGTCACGGACAGAACTCACCCGTACAGTGCCGACGATCCATACCTGTCGCGATGACAACGCCGACGAAAGGCGCCGAAAGACAACAAGACCACCGTAAGAGGCTAACTGATCAATGTATTCTCAGCGAGCAAGAAAGTGAGGAACTCAGCGGTGTCCACTACGCCTACGCCCGCAGCTCACGGGTGCTCGCCCGCACTACGACTACACAGCATCGCGACACCGTTAACAAGAAAGGAAGTAGTATCATTCACGAAAGCGCGGATCGAAGGGTGCAACTCACCGCCCACCCGCCCTCACTACGTAGCGTACGATACCCCCCGACTGCCTATCTTACACGCGCCGTCTCAGTGAGGTCCGAGCCAAACCGCGTGCGCGGACGCACCTGCCCCGGAGGGGACGACCGACGGCCTGGTTCAGGCGATGAGCATGCGCTCCGTGTGCAGGCCCTCGCCGTATGCCATGCTCTCGAAGATGACCTGTTGCCAGACGGTGATAGCCAACTCTGAGGCCTCTTCTTCCAGTACCTATCAAGTGAGATAATCCATCAGAAGATGCGGTATACAGGACGAAAGGTGTCGCATACCGGCTCGAGGCCTTCGATGAGCTTCTGCGGGCTTTTGTGGTCCTTGAGATGCTCGAGGACGAACATGACCAGGTCGTCGTCTTCGAGCTCGCCGAGGTACTTGACCATGAGGCGTTTCACCAACGGCTCGAATTTCCTGTCGATCATATTCTGGAAAATCAAGTCAGCCCTTGTTCCGCCAATAAAAGCAGGTAAACTCACGTCCGTAACTCCATCCCACCGCACTTTCGATTTGAAAAGTGTTTCCTTGTCTTCCGGCACAGACGCCTTGATCCGCTCCAAGCGCTCCTTTGCCTTTTCCTCGTCGTTTGTCGCGCTGAAGTCCAATTTCACCAATGGCACCTTCTTCTTCCGCGACACCTCGTCGTCTTCTTCCTCATTGCCAAACAGCGTCGGAGCCTTGTCCTTAGCTTTCGTTTTCGCCGGTGCTGCCTCCGCGGCAGCAGCAAGGGACACATTCAGCTTCACGGGCGCACCGTCGTCGAGCAGCATGCCCGCCTTGCGCTGCTCCTCCGCGAGCGCCTGCATCTCGTCCATCTGCCGCGCCAGGAACGCCTCGCTCTCCCGCCGCAGGTTCTCCGCCTCGCGCTCCTCGAACGCACGTGACTCGGCGTCTGCTGCCTCCTCCGCCGCGAGCCGCCGCGCCCGCGCGGCCCGCCAGCGCGCGCGCTCGGTGTAGAAGGGCTCGTCGCTCTCGTCGTCGTCCCACACGTCCAGCCGCTGCCGCATCTCAATCTTATCCCGCTCCTCTGCCTCCTTCGTTGCGCGGTCCCGCGCGATAGACCGCTCGAGCGCTTGTATGCGTGCGCGTTCTCGAGGTTCGTAGCGGCGCTCACGCTGCATGTGGCGGATTGGTACGAGAATGGAAAAGAGAAAAGAAACGATAGACTCACATCCCTAAACGAGTTCTCCTCGTCTCGCCTCCGCGCCTCCTTCCTCTCCGCCTCAAGCTCCTCATCCGTCTTCGTCGTCTTCCCCGCCAGCTGCCGCTCGCCATTCTCCTCCCTCGACTCCGCCTTCACAAACCCGACGGGCTTGCTATACCCCAGCGCGTCCTTCCCCAGCGCCGCGGGCTGCGGCGCGCCGGGGCCCTGCTGCGGCTTGCCCCACTCGCGCACCTTGGGCCCGCTGGGCGCGGCGGGCAGCGCCTGCTTGACGTCGCGCATCTTCTCGCGCTCGCGCTTCGCCGCGCGCTCGCGGAACTGCGCGATCTCGCTGATGACGAGCCCGCGCTGCGTCTCGGGCAGGTCCGCCTCCTGCAGGTCGTGCAGGTGCGGCGGGATGACGTACTTCTCCTTGTCGAGCAGCCCGTTTGTCGAGGCTTCTTGCGAGGTGCGGTTGATCTCGTCCACCAGCTCGGCGACGCGCGTCTTTGATCGCTTCGTGGCTTCTTCGTCGGCCTAAAAAGACTCTTAATTGATGATAATGAGTGTGCGAGGAAGGACGCACGTCGGTCTTCATGCGCTGTGCCTGATATGCGTCGAGGAACATTTTTGTCTTCTCGTCTGCTTTGATCTGGATACTGGTAGGCGGGCAATGAGTGCGAGCGAGTGATGGGACGTACCAGGAGCTTTTTGTTGACACAACCGTCCTCGAGCGCGGGCAGCTCGACGTTATTGAGTAACGACATGGCGCGGAGAGCAGAATCAGGGTCTTCAAATTCAGCGAACCCGAAGCCTTGGGGCTTGTTCGCAGGCGTGATAAGCCGCTTGAAGGACTTGACGGGCCCGCATGCCTGCAAAGTGGCACCAAGATCAGCATCGAGTTGTCAGAGCACCGCTATGCTACGCACCGTCAGGAGTTGGTTCAAGAACGCATCGGTGATACCGCCAGATATCGAACCAACGAAGAGTGTGACCTGCTTGTGCGCTTGGGGCGGGACGAAGTTGTGCATTTGCTGCTGCTGTGCAAGAGCCGACATTGAGGGTCCTTGCCCATACGACGGCAGAGGTGGACGCAGACCAAGTCCTAACCGGTTTGGTGCGGGCTGCATGACGGTATCCGCAATTCTTCGATGTTCACTTTACGTCCAATGACAGTCAGTGCGAGAAAGGAGAGGCCTGTAAAGAGCTTGTGAAGACCCATTTTACCGGGAAAATAGAGACAGAACTCACCAGCTCGTGGCGATTATACGACTAGAGGAGACCTTGCGCGTTAGGAGGTTGAGAAGTGAAGGCAGATGAAGGTCAGATGCTTGTCCCCGCAAAGTCAAGGAGAGGAGGCTGCGCTCGGAAGGCGGAGTCCTAAACCCCTGCTGATAACCGTGACTTAAATAAAAAATGTAAACTACAAAATTCTTGTGATACTTCTTGGCTCAGTGGTCTAACTCATCCTCACACAAGTTCGAGTCTCTACCGTGCCATGTTCCTTTCCCTCTAGTCATTCCTCTGTTTTTTGTTCAAACGCAAATTGCTACGAGCTGAGATATAATCCAGCGTTATTTCCTAGTGACATTCACAGCGGTTCCGATACTTCATCGAAATTTCACGATTTCTGCAGTCTCGCAAATAGAACTCTTCATTGCAAAGAAATACCGTTACAACACATAGGGACGCGCATTCGTGTTTGCAGTACTTTCGCGTCACAGCCATGCCTACCATTGCGGGATCTATGACTCTTCCAACAACATCTAGTAGGCGTCGACTTGATGCTCGGTACCACGGCTAGCGCGCCACGTCTCAGGACCCTACAATCACCGTTTTCAATTAGCAGCGAACACGCAGGCAAAGACCAACAACACATACCGTGCGGTTGTTCACCCTCTGGTTCTTGATCCTCCGGGCGAACCATTCCTTCGAAGTCACCCTCGTGTCGTACTTGCCCTCGGGCGCTTTATCGACGGCATCCTTGATCATGGCGCTCTGGTCGGCGAGGGGTTCGAGGACTGCGTCGTCGTTGGGCCGGGTGAAGAAGACAAGAGACCAGCGGGTAAAGTCTTTCTGGGCCTTGGGCGGCGCGCTGTGAGACACGAATGTCTAAGTAGCACATTCTTGAAATGAGGTCCTTTGACTTACACTACACGGTGAAGGTTGGACCGGAGGATTCCACCACTGAAGATGGACATGGCGTCACCGAGGTTGCAGATAGCGTGGCCAGGGACCGGCTATGAGAGCGTGAGCGTGATGACCACAGAGAGAGACGAGCGGCTGACCTTGACGTATTTCCAGCCATCGGAACCGGGAGGCAGAACTTGTAGGCCACCCAGGCGGTTGTGCAGGAAGGACTGAAAAATAACATAAGATACCATTCATGAAACGACTAGCTGCTCGACATACCAGAGAGCCGAAGTCGGTGTGTGCGCCCAAAGTGGCCTTGTCGGGCGAGATGTCAGGCTGGGGCGGAGACTTGATGACCCGCGTCTCGCTGCCCGACTGCTTCGCGCGGACGTGTTTCGTGGCCAGGGTGCCCTCGGGGAGACCGAGCCTCTCGTTGAAGATCGTCAAGAGCGTGCTGTTGACCTCGAGCGACTTCTCCACGAAGGGCCGGATGGTAGACTCCATGCGGGCGTTGACGGTGGACGGATACGTGCGGTGGACGTGGTCCGGCCATGCCTGCACGTCGTCCTTCGCGACGTTGATGAACTCGACGGCGTCCTTCTGGCCACTCTCGTCGATGGCGTTCGCGCCGGCGCTCTTGTACCTGTAGCGCAGAAGCATGAGCGACAAGCTCGTCTACAGCTGAGAGGAGTGCTGGTGGCTGACCCGAAAGACATGCCCCCGTCGCCTTGCTCGAACTTCATCTTCTCGTCGAGAGGGAGGTCCATGGTCTCGCCGCCCATCTCGAACATGGGGTCTGTCAGGTCCTCAGCACCGTGGTTCTTCAGGCTACGGCCGCGGTCCAGCAATCGTCAATGGCAGCACAGGTCTTAAAGCAGGCCTACTTACTACCAGAAACCGAGTTCGGTGGCGGCCTTCCAGAGCCTATCGATCTCATGCTTGTCACCCGCTTTGATGAGAGCGAAGTCGATAACGAGCAGAGGGACGGTGGGCACGTTCTCAGGGAATGCGGGGTACGAGATGGCCGGCATTGTTATTGCGTAGGATTGGAATGCGGAGAAAACGAGTCGAGCAAAAGTGGTGCGCGAGTACAGATCTCTGCGGATGTCAGAGCCCAACGCATCCACTCTACCTTATATACAGCCTGCTCCACCGACGTGTGGCCACATTCCCAGACGCTCGAGGAACATCATTAGGCTACCTGAAGGGCCTATGACGACGCGGATATAGCACTACGCCGCCCACGCTAGGGTCCTCGACGCCTCTGATACGTAGTACGTGGATGGTCTTTATGCCGAGAAAGGAGCTACAGGACCCTGTCGATTGCCACTTTCAATACATGACCGCGGAAGTTGCGTACCGAGATGGTCACTTGGTGGAAGACTTGTAGGATCCGAGCCGTGGCGGCAGAAAGCAAAACCCTCGTATAATTGAACGTCTGCAAAGATGACCCGTGTAGTGGCCATTCGTGCATTCGCAGAAGGAACAACCTCGGGGACATTGTGGATGTACAAAACCTATAGCGAACGATTCAAAAGTCGGAAGACAAGGGAAGGGCCTAATCTATACATCAATGGGTGGTGAGTCGGTCGCATCGAAAGATATTCGGAGCTCATCGCCGACATTGAGTGATTCGGTCTCGATCAGACTTCCCACCAACAACAGATAGAAGGATAAGAAAGCCTAATCTCGTCCAGCGTGCGAATATGTCGACCCACAGCGCGAGTATACCATCGTTTCCTTGGGGTCATTGCTGTGGCAATGACGATACCATCCGGCGAGTGTGGAATCTGTTAGAGGATTTACGTTTTGGTTGACCATCGTGCCATCCCAGGGCATGCCGTCTGGAAGATGGTATGCTCTATTCTCAGCTTACTCCGGTTCGTAGGCGTTCAGCGTCGAGGTTTTAGGTCCGTGCTTTCTAGTTCTGGAGTGGGTCCGACTGAAGGTTTAGGAGAGGCCGCGATGAGATGTGAGCTAGGTACGGAGCTCGTTGGTGCTTGAAGCCTGCATACTGTCGGCGGAAAGTCAGAGCAATCTAAGGTAATCTCGAGAGACTGATGAGAAATCTTGACGGACCGCGAGGCCATCAGCCAGTCACTCTCTTCACCTTCCGTCGCTGAGGTGGTGAAAGAATGAGATGGTATCGTATAGCCACAGTACAACTCGTACCACCTATCGCAAAATTCGCAATGTCATCCTTTTAGTCCTATGCATATAAACAAGCATCAACGCACTCGTGTTGCGCATGGAACGCTACTAGGGTGCTGAAGTTCCTTCCATTCCCGCGCATGTTTTCTGAGCATGATGCATTCGGGGATTGACCAACGCCGAAACGTCATACAGGGTCTACTGTGGGCGTCTATTCAGCTTCAGTTACATCGTGGACACACGGAACCTGCAAACGGACCTGTGCGATGGAAGAGTCGTTCAACTTCCATAACAGGCCACCGTAGTCAGAGTTCCGAGCAAGGCTGCTGATGAATGATGGTGAAAGGAATTCCCGGCGTTCCTACTGCGGACCTGAATAGCCTCACGGGACAGGCGTCCACATTGCAGGTGCGGACGTCGCAGTCTTGTGCAGAGAAATGTGATATACCGACTTCATGCTCTTTCGCAGTCTCACTGCAGACCTGGTCAGATGTGCGTCCGCCCCGAAGATGCCAAGTTCACGTACGGGCAGTGCACACTGTCTTGTGCTCAGACGCGAAGGATGATCTTCCATGTGATTTCCGCGTCGTAGTTCCAGAAGTGGAGGATGCTTGCTCAAGGAGCGCATACTGGGCAAGCGCTGACACGCGCAGGATGTATTCAGACTAGAAGCAGACTGTCATGAGTGAGTGACACGTACAGGGGCGATACACAGGACTTACGGGGAGCCGAAACTTCAACCCCCCACGGGTCTGTCGCCGAGCAGACTCGTATTCGCAGTTCGGCGGGTGGTCAGACATCCGAGGCTGAGGACCCGTACCATGTAAGTTGTGACGTCGGGATAAACGATGGTCATTGTATTCAGCGGAAATCCCGTTGCATGGTGTACCTGAATATGCCCAGGGCGATAGCACGGAAGCGAAGTAATCATAGTTAGGACCTCAAGATGGTATTGAGCATGACATACAGATCTTGGGCGCCAGATGCACTGCGACAGAGTGACAGCCCGCATTTGTGTGACTAGCAAATGCTATTCTGCCTGCCAGTTGCCAGCGGCAGGGCCTGCCTTGCCAGTATGAGCGATATCGATGAACAACAGGAGATTGAAACGTGAAAAGGGTTAGCAATCTTCATCATACGGTTCAATAGCTGCAAATGCAAAGCAACTTTAAGTCTTGTTCATAAACCCTTGCACTGATTCCTTCATGGGAGATGTCGAGAAGGTGGCCGTTTACTTCCGTCTCGCAGTGCCGGATCCGGCATGTTACGTATTCTTTCTCCGCTTCGCGGCGCTTAAACTGATGCTTCGAAATTCGACAGTCTTCAATGCCTACTGCCACGAAAGCGCCACGACTAATCCATAGCATGACTACCTCCTCGGGCCGCAGTCATCATCCAGCGCGCATCGCCAAAGAATAGGTGCCCTCGGATTCAGCCCCTAGTCTAAGCTGCCGCAGTGCTAGTAGTCACTCGGTCTCAGATGGCGCTTCGATAAACGCTGGCATGGAATGAAGGTACGACCAGTGCGTCGGCCTGTGGCTTTATGTATCACGAATAGGAGGGTGCACGAAGCGACTAATACATATATTCTTACTCACAACATTCTCCGCGCGGTTACTGACCCTGGACGTTCAAGCAGCACATCGGCTCTGATCCTGCAATGCGAATACTCAGAAGTCTCTTCTTCTGTATACGCAAAGTATGCTCCTCTCTCTGTGGCTATAATTTCCGAATGCTCGCTAATGCGCTGCTTCCAGGCCCAGATGTAGTCACATATACCTGCCATAAAACCGACAGGATCCATGCCTCCAAAGCGTCAAATGTTTTCGGCGCGTCTAGGGGCTTTCGCGTTCCATGCGTTGGTAATACGGGCCTCGACCCATATAAAACCCCATGCAAAGCAGATTCTTTTTCCCACCAACCTGAGGTGAACGAACCCGTTCATCGCAGCAAATCAGGATGAAGGCCCGCAACGTTTTCGTGATACTAGCCATCCACCTTACACTATGCAGGGCTGTGCCACAAATGGAGCCCATACCTATGGTTTCCCCTGTCTCTTTTGAAGAGCCGGAACATCTGGCTGCCCCTCCGCCTACTATCGTACTCGATGAAGGTACATTCGAAGGAAAGACCGCTGGCAAGACAGTCCAATTCTTAGGCATTCCCTTCGCGAAACCTCCGTGCGTACTATCAATCATTTCTGACATGTTCTAATCGCATAAAAAACGTAGAATCGGGGACCTGAGGCTCAGTCGCCCTGTGAAGTTTCCGCCTTACAAGGGGAAATACTATGCAACCGACTTCGGTTACTCGTGCCCCCAACAGGCGATGACGCTACCTTCTAGAGCGGGCGGGAATCAAGAGCTCAAGGACGCCGTCAACAAAATCGTCAATGGTATATACGGCATGATGACGCCGGAGAATGAGGATTGTCGGTATCCTTTCACACATACTGAACGCCGTAATACTAATTTTGGTTTTACTAGGTTTGACGATCAACGTGATTAAGCCTGCGACAGCGAAGCCCGACGCGAAGCTTCCTGTCATAGTTGTGCGTTGACCCTTGTCTTCTATTTTATATTATCTTTGACCATCCGCTATCTTTGCCAGTGGATTTTCGGAGGTAATAGTGATCCTTCCCAGTTGCGCTTACAATCTGAAGCAATTCTCTCTAGGCGGCTTTGAAATGGGCGGTACCTCGACGTAAGCATATCCGAAGGCGCATTTTTCCTCAATATTGACCACACCTCCTTAGATATGGTTTGACCGCGCAGGCTCTTGTCGAAAGGTCAATAGATCTCAAGCAGCCGGCCATATACGTAAGCATGAACTATCGGTGCGTGTAGTTTGGCCTACCAGTGCCGCTAGTCACGCCAATACCTCTTTTTAGGCTTTCTGGTAAGTATCTAGTTGTTTGTCCGCGATATTTGAGATGTATTCAACGCCTATCAGCGCTTGGGTGGCTCGCTTCCAAAGAAATCAAGGACGCCAAGGCCGGAAATTTGGGACTCTGGGATCGTGCGTATATTGTTTGTCGACTGCTTGTTTTCGGCCTGATGAGCTAGCCACGTTGCAGAGCAATTGGCTCTGAAATGGATTCAGGAGTACATCGGCAAATTCGGCGGTGATCCTACTAAGGTCACCATGTACGTCCAGTTGCTTTGGGATTGTTAGTCCATTAACCATTCTCAATGTTTTACTGCGCAGTTGGGGAGAAAGTGCTGGCGCTATATCTGTCGCAATGCACATGCTTGCCAATGACGGTGACCCTCAAGGCCTTTTCCGTGGCGCTATCATGCAGTCTGGTGGTCCGATACCAGTGGCTGGAATGGAAAATGGACAGGTTTACTACGACAACTTGGTGCAGGACTTGGGTTGCGGATGCGCGGCTGATACGCTGGAATGCTTGCGTCAAGTTCCGTTCACCTCGTTCAAGGTGGCAATGAACAAGGCTCCCAATTTCTTTTCGTATCAGGTTGATTTTGACATTTTGTGGATCGGACTGCACCGTGTGCTCAATCATCATTGTCATTATAGGGCCTTGTTCTCGCTTACCTCCCACGCGTAGATGGCGACTTTATCAAGGAGCCTCCTTTGCAATTAGTTAGGAAGGGCAAAGTTGCTCGGGTACCTATGATCACAGGTGCTTGTAGCTTGTTCTTCGTGAACGCTTGATCTGATGATGCTGTGGTTCTTTCTAGGCAACTGTGACGATGAAGGGTCTTTATTCTCAATTGCGAGCATCAATCTTTCGTAGGTGTTTTGGCAGATCTGAGTTTTCGCGCGCAGGACTGAACACGGCTTGCACTCTACAGGACCACAGCAGACACGAAACAATTTTTGAAGAGCTACATGCTTCCGAACGCTTCGGACTACGAAATTGACTTGATGCTCAAATATTACCCCGACGACCCGGTTCTCGGGTGTCCCTTTGACACCGACGTGCGAAACATGTTGAGCTATCAGTTCAAGCGGATTGCAGCCATTCAAGGAGATGTAGTGTTCCACGGCCCACGCAAATTTTTATTGAAGTATTCTGCTGACAAACAGCCATCGTGGTCTTTCCGTAAGGTCTCTGCCTTCGACGTCGTCTGCGTGCTAACACTTCAATAGTGAGCAAACGGGGAAAAGATATGGCGTATCTGGGCTCGGTTCGAATTTTTCTACGCATTGCTTTTGACCATCCATGCTCATGTTGGTCTAGGCTCATGCAACCGATCTTCTAAACTCGTACGGCCCTACTGGCGAGCTCAAGGACTATATCATCGGGTTTGCCAGTAATCTTGATCCAAACAAGGGCAGCGGTGGTCACCTTAAATGGCCCCAGTACGACATAAAGGACCCCAAAGCCGTGATTTTCCAAGACAGCGCTCTCAGCCCTATCAAGATCGAAAGGGACGACTACCGGCAAAGGGCCTTGGAATTCGTTGGGAATATTTCGCTCTTGCATCCTCTATGATATTTTACGATCGCTGTGGTCTGTAAGTGAATTTTGATTAGAGACATTCCATGTGTTCCTAGATCTAGAGGGCCTTGTGATCACCTAAATCGAGTCAGATCATGTTTTCTGAGAGAACGGACAAGTTGACCCCGACGTCGCCGCTGGCGCTGAACTTGTCAGTCGTTACCTAATGTGGCCCTCCGTACTCTTCGACAGCAACCACCATCATTCGGTCCTTCAGAAGGACCTCCAAGAATCTTTCTGCTTTCCGAACTATCCTCCTTTGAGAGTATTCTCCGCTCACATACCGCTGTCACTCTCGCAGGGAAACAAAGGAGTGTACCCTTGGCAGATCAAGCTTCGTCGAAGTCACCTTGGTCACGAGCTCGCTTCCTCCTCGGCAAATCGTCTCACTTGAACTCGAAGCACATGAAGTCTTGTCTCATGACCTTTCATTGAAGCCTGTGATTGATGGTTGACGTCGTTGCCGTCGTTAGCGATGGCCGGTCTACTCAACTCATGCCCGCCGCGACTGCGCCATTGCTCTCACGCAGCCAACCTTCGCATGTATCCCTCTGGCTCAGGCACCCGAAAGGCTATTTGCTAGGTCATGCAGCTTTTACCGGCCTAGTATATAGTCCATCCACGGGAAATGCGTGAGAGATGAGGACGTCTAGGTCTCGTCTTCTGTGCCCGGTCCCTTGCTGAGATTCTCCCTCTCGGTCCGATGCTCGCTGCGTCCCTACAGGCTGCACTCGCAGCATTGCTCTTGGTTGTCGGACCTGCAGATGCACTCCCAACTACTCGCGCGTCGGGTCCGACAGTGCAGCTCGACAACGGGACGTTCATAGGCCAAGCGTCTGGGAAAGTCAACAAGTTCTTGGGCATACCCTTCGCCCAACCGCCGTACGTCCTCACCCTCGTATATTCTGATAATTTCTGACATTCTTCATAGGACGGGGGACCTTCGCTTCCGCCTTCCAAAGCCGAACGACCCTTATTCGGGGACCCAGACGGTCACTGCCTTTGGGCCTTCGTGCCCTCAGCAGGACATCACCATCCCCATTCCTCCTGGACTGGCACAAGACGCGGTCGATTTCCTCGTCAACACGGTTTATGGATTAATTTTTCCGGATAGCGAGGATTGTGCGTTTTTCGTTGTCCACCATTCGGATAGTCTAATGTGCGCGACAGGTTTGACTATCAACGTAGTCGCGCCGGCGACCGCAAAACCTGGCGACAAGCTGCCAGTTGTTACAGTAAGTTGATATTGAAAAGATCGCGCGAATTGACGTAGACACGGAGACTACTACATAGTGGATCTTCGGCGGCGGTTTCGAGCTCGGAGGAACATCGACGTAAGCCTGCTCTTGTGTTATTTTGGTGCGGCGCTCTGACACTATTTCAGCTATGATGGCGCGTCAATCGTCCAGAAGTCTATCGATTTGGGTGAACCTGTTGTCTATGTCAGCATGAATTACCGGTACGTTTTTGAGACGCGGCATCTCTTTTTTTGACTCTGATGGATTGTATTTCAGTGTATCGGGTACGTCGTGTCGATACTATTTTAGCTGTCTACCCTCACTTTCAATTAGCCTTTGGCTTCCTGGCTAGCGATGAAGTCAAACAAGCTGGCGTTGGCAATCTCGGCCTGCAAGATCGTAAGTCCATCATCCAGATCTGGGCAGCCCTTCTGATAGTGATGTTTGCCTAGAGCGGGAGGCCCTGCGCTGGATACAAAAGTACATAAGCTCCTTCGGCGGTGATCCGACCAAAGTAACAATGTACGTCATTCTGGCTGTGCTGCGCGTGGCCAGTTTTGTCACGAATAATCGCCGTGAAACAGCTGGGGAGAGAGTGCCGGCGCAATTAGCGTTGCTTTGCATCTCTTGACGAACGGAGGCAACACCGAAGGTCTGTTCCGGGCGGCATTCATGGAGTCCGGATCCCCTATTCCCGTCGGCGATATCTCTCATGGCCAGCCCTATTACAACGATCTTGTCCAACGCACAGGATGCACTGGGTCGTCTGATACACTCGAATGTCTGCGGCAGGTGCCTTACAGCAAATTGAAGGCGGCTGTGGACAAGTCTCCCTCTATCTTCGCATACCAGGTGAGAGAATCGCTCGCGGTTGATTTAATCCTACAGCTGATCTAATGGTTCCAGTCTCTGGCGCTCGCGTGGCTTCCCCGCGCGGACGGTGTATTTTTGAAAGACACTCCTCAAAACCTCGTACAGCAAGGTAGTGTCGCTAACGTCCCGTTCATTACGGGTGAGCGTTCTGATCTACACAAATGTATCCCTCATGACTAACGGCTGCCATTGACAGGGGATTGTGATGATGAAGGCACTCTCTTCTCCCTCTCGACTCTCAATGTCACGTAGGCTCATACTATCGTCTAATCCTTATACTTACTAACTCCCTTACCTTCGTTCGTTACTCAGGACGGAGCAACAAGTGCACGACTATCTGAAGCAGATTTACTTCCCGCAAGGCTCCGATGCTGAACTGGCTGCAATTCTTAAGGCGTATCCGAGCGATCTTACGCAGGGGTCTCCGTTCAACACTGGCATTTTGGATGCGTTATCCCCACAGTACAAACGCCTTGCGGCTCTTCAAGGTGATGCGGTATTCCAAGCTCCGCGGCGGTTCTTCCTGCAACAGCGGTCCGGGAAGCAAAACACTTGGTCATTCCGTAAGTTTTGTGTGCGTGCCGACGTGGGGCACACCTAATCTTATTCGACAGTGAGCAAGCGTCTGAAGGCTCTTCCTTTCCTTGGTTCTGTGAGTCATCCCTTCTCAGCATCACTCATTTCGCCTGACAGGTGGACGTCCGCGATTGATTGCAGGTCCATGCCTCAGACATCCTCAACGTTTACGGTGGTGGTGACATGGCGGACTATCTTGTCCGCTTTGCCGCAAACCTCGATCCAAACGGCAACACCGGCATCAATTGGCCCAAGTACACGACAGAGTCGCCGAACTTGCTCACCTTCCTGGACGGGTCGACTCCGTTGACGATCACGCAGGACACTTATCGCTCGGACGGCTTCAATGCTCTGACGAAACTGTCCTTGGAGCACCCGATCTGAGCAAGCTCACTATTTTTTGGCTGCGAATTTTTTGAAATTTATTGATACGGTGAAGGGGTACGAATATATGAAAGAAGTTTTCAAATTTGAGTATCGCGCATGGTTAATGTGTTAATGATGTTGATTTTATACACTGTACACCAGATTGAGATTTAGGTGAGTTTTCTGGGTAGCAATGACTATGGCATTTCCAAGATCCGCGTTGTATGAAGTCGAGGTACTCGAGTACACCGGTCTATCTGCTACGTACTCGCGAGATTTCACAGGACATGGAATCCTCTTTCCTGAGCTGATCGGTGCTGCCATTATCTAGCCTGGGCGAATCTCCTACGGGCACCAGGACATGCGCCTCGCAACCGGTGTTCCTGCTACTCCCGTTCATAAACCACATATCCGGGCCGATTGGTCTTGCGATTTGCGGAGGGGCGCTTAGAACGACGGATGCATGGGTGGCCTCGAAAGAACGACCCATACCGACACGCACAATGATTAGAGTAGGTGCGATACCCTGCTTTCGCGAGCTAAGCTTTCTAAACATGTGGCGCGAGGATGTCACTCACGAGTAATTGGCCCTGTGTCCAAGAGGAGATGATCTATGAACGGTCATGAGTTGAGCCATACCGAAAGTTCATCTTGAAGGGGACAAGATACAAACCACGTATTCCGGAGCACTGTGCTGGACGATAAGTTGGACGATGAGCCCGGCAGAAAACATCGCTCCCGATTCAACTCTGTGACATGCGTTAGATCTACCAGCTGCCACATGCGAGTGGGATGGGACAGGCGTACATCATGGTGATTGCGGATCTGTATATGTATCCCGTGCCTCGGTTGAAAGTTCGTTTCAACTGCCTTGAGGTCCACCAAATCTGACCAGCTGGGCACCGTCTGATCTCAGTCACACTGGAGCATTGCGACTACGGCGAAAAGAGCGCAGGCATTACCTGTCAAAGCAGTCGCGATTACTGTCGTGAATAGCATCAAAATGTCGCCGACGGTGTGTAGAAGCATTTTCCTGTGTGATATTTGGTACCACTCTTGCGGCAGCGACATCGACGGACTTGTAGTATGGCGAATTACGTAGCTTCGGATGTCATAGTACATGAGACAAATGTTGCAGACTGCGAAGCCTTAGTCAATGCATTCAATATAGGAACTGGACGCACCGGTCACCCCCAGTAACAAAACTAGCAAGGGTAAGACGACGCGCATCTTACGACACCAAATGATATAACAACGATAAATCTACTAACACGTGGGTTTGGAAAGATGAGAGGGGGAACAGGCAGACGCACCAACAAACCGTCCGCTATGATCCTGGCAGATAGGAGATGTCAGCGGAAGTCTTTGGATGTACAAGGAAATTTCGGTACTGGGAAATGGCACCAACAGGATCTGCCGTCACGGTTATCAGGGCGTCTATCGTAGCTTCACGAAATTGCACGGATCTATAAAGCTCCAAGCCACAGAGCACGTTGGCCCCACCAACGGAGTAAGAATTGACTGTGATTGTGGGAGTCAGGAGCGTTTGTACGAATGCGAGGATATTGCTGGTTGTGATAAGAACGTAGAGGATGATTGAGGTCACAAGATACTTTCTTTTCGGACGTTGATTTGCGAGCACGTAGACAGATCCTGCAAACAGCGCCGTATAAAGGCCTGAGAACCAGTCAGCTAAGAGCGAAGTTGACATTCCGGGGAACAAACCATATAGTAGGTTGCCGACCTAAGAACAGTGATTAGTTGAATCACTGAAAGCCAGTCGGATAGGGTGGTTTGGCTCACCCAGAGCGCAACCATCGAGATCTTCAGAATGACAGACCTATATGAGCGCAAGAACAGGAGCGAATAGCACAACGAATCGTACCAAGTAGTGCTTTTCTCCGCATCTCGACATCCTAGCGGTTCGACTTCAACCGTGGAGATGCGGGGGTACAGACTCGATACGGGAGCATACGCGTCAAGGACACCTTGTGATCTACAATGAAAGGCTGACCCGTGATGATCGGATGCCCAGATAGTACGAGCGATGTGGAAGACTCACAACCTCGAAAGACTTGAGTTAGAACACACTAAGAAATCGGTGCGTCACGGAATGACAGGGTATGGTGCGCCATATATGGCATCACAGATACCGTTCTGATCGTCTGGCACGTAAGTAGCCTAGTATGATTATGCTACCATCGTCGTGAGCGAAGCAGCGCGATGTCCTCGCATGGACCTTTGAGTCATAAGTATCATTCACCACGTCTAGTGAGGCGCACCGGCGTTGTTGCAAAAAGACCTATCATCTCGTATCTCCGAGCCATACTCGGACCCCACGCAGAAGCTCAACCGGCAGGCCAACCTGTCTCCTGGTCTGTGTGGAATGCTCCTACCTTACTGAGCTGTGAGCTGTCAAGTCCGAGTGAGGGGGTTGCAAAACGGAAATAGTCGCGAGTCAGACAAGCGCATGCGTAGCGCTCGGGCGTTCGATAATAGCGGTCATTCCTCTTGTCCCAAATGTCACTGCCGATCCGTGCTCACCCGGGCTTCTTGTCCTGTTTTTGAGTTTCTTGTGCGTTTCACGATGGCACTCATGAAACTACCCGTGCCACTTCCAAGCTTACTTGTCTTACGACTCCGTAGCGAGCCCATGCGAGTCCTGCTCAGCTGCTTTAGTGTGACCCGTTGGTAATGATCCTCCGTGTCAGCAATTGCACATCTGAATCAGTGATACGTGTGGCGTACCTCGAATGGCATAGTAAGCTCCAACTAGCGCAGTGTCTTTTGCATTGGCCCATCGGGTCGGCACATCAAAATACTTGCCGTGATATACAGTAAATCTAGATAACGGCAGCATGAGTCATTACAAAAGATGTACGCACTACGAGGGGTCTCCGTGATCTGAGGCGTCTCTCGAAATCCGATCCTTCACAAGCTTTAAGCCACCGAAAAATACTAAATTTTGGAGGCATCGAGCTGATCGACCTCATGATCCCTAGGTGTCTTGTCCGTATGCTTCGTGATACATCTCTCACAAGGCGAGTATATAAGATTTTCGACTGTGGACCACAACATAGAAGTCACGGGCCTTGCAATTTGCAAAGGGGCCGTTCGGGACGATTCGTACCGACGCGGATGTTGATCAGTGTCGGTGCGATTCCCTGTATTTGTGAGCTTACGGATGCGTAGCAAATAAACACGATATCTTACCATCAACGGATTCGTATGAAGTTGTAAAATCGCCTGAAAATCGCCGGTATCCTTCATTTAGATCTCAGAGTAATCCGAGAGAGTGGCACCTACGTCGTACGGCACGGCAAGAGCAGGAGTTGCTTTCAGCAGTCAAAATTGTATATCATTGAAGTGATGTTTCGGACAATTCGCAGGTAGCATGACAACTGAAAGCAAAGCGACAACGGGACGGGTCGAAGAGCCCTTCGACGCGCCGCCGCAAGCGGAGTTTTTTCGGCACCGGCTTGCGCCATCCAAAGCCCCCGGGCCCCGCGACTGGGAAAGGTTTGAAGTTTCAAATTTCAAAGCTTGTGGGAGATTTGTAGCATACCGTCGACTGGACCGCCAATTTTATAAGTAACACGGTATTATTACCGGGCAATCACAGTGAGAAACCAAGAACATAAATTATCTGACCACGGAGGAGCTTGGATTCTGTACCATACGATCGTCCAGGCTCACGAAACCTTCACAGAACCTTGTACCGACAGGAAAATATTTTTTTCTGCTTCACCGAGCTGTTCGGAAACGTCCCCGTCAGACACCTTGGCAAGAGGCACGATGATTTGCGCCTGGTGAGTAGAGTCTGCGTCTGTGCTGTCGTTCCCAAAGTGACCGGCCGCAGGAACCGTCGTTGATGTTGTTGGCCTTGCGAACTGTATGGTATTATTTTGCGTCTGCAAGGCGGAGGCTTGGGTCGTTTCGAAGGAACGGCCCATGCCAACGCGGACGATGATCAGGGTTGGTGCAATCCCCTGATATATCATGAGCCTGTGGACGAGTTGATACGGAAACACAACTGACCGATAATATGCTCTGAATCTCAGGGAAGATGCCCTTGCGAGATCGTATATGTTGAGAAGATATGCAAGTCAAGGCGAGAAAAGAATGGACATACTATGTACTCTGCGGCAGTTTGCTGGATGATGAGCTGGACAATCAATGCGGAGGAGTATATCATTCCCGACTCCACCCTACGGCATTGAGCGAGACACGTCAGAAGTCGTAGCTTGACTGACATAGGACACACGTACAGCATTAGAATCGCCGACCGATATGCTCCGCCTATGTTTCGTCTTCCAAGACGTTTCAAAGTCCACCAAATTCGGCCCGCTGAAAGGAAAAACATTGTTTGTTCCTCGACCGGGTTGAAAGAACTGAAGCACGTACCTGTCGCAATTGTCGTCAACACTGTAGTCGTCAACATCAACGCGACGCCAGCGTTGGCGAACTCATTCGACATATCCACCGCCCCAAACCACCCAGCTGGCGTAACTCCTGACGCACCGGCAACACGAGCCATCTTGTATAATTCATAATCGTAATGCGCATCGACTAGATTGCAGACTGGAAGACATGAGTAAACATCTAGCGCATTGAAAGTGAATCGTACCAGTAGTAGCTATCAAAAGAATTATCAAAGGTAATACAATGCGCATTCTTCGTTCCCAAATAACAAAACATCGATGTATCTGTATACGAATTGGATCAGCACCATTGGCATGACCGGCAAGTGCCGCCCGTACCAGCAAGCCATCCGCAGCGACTCTGCCATACAACATAAATTATGAGTTAACAGCGCCGCTTCGAGAAACAAAGAGTGAAACATACTGAGAAAACACGTTCAGAACGTCGTGAACGACATCGAACAGGTCGCTAAGCAAGGCTTCATGGACCTGTTCGGAAGTAATAGAGTCCGGGTCACAAAGGTAGTCCCCTCCGTCAGAAAAGTAGGTTCCGGAGATGGTCTTGGGTGTCGCTAAGACTTGTGCAAGGTCA
Organism: Dentipellis sp. KUC8613; assembly: GCA_002286715.1. Classification (NCBI taxonomy): domain Eukaryota; kingdom Fungi; phylum Basidiomycota; class Agaricomycetes; order Russulales; family Hericiaceae; genus Dentipellis; species Dentipellis sp. KUC8613. The sequence continues at coordinate 221,878 of NSJX01000015.1, forward strand.
AGAGCGGCCCCTGTTGTTATAAGGATATAGAGAGTTATTGTGGCTACTAGATGATATTTGTTAGGCCTTTGGAACGCAAGTACGTAGATGGATCCCGCGAAAAGAGCCGTGTAAAAGCCTGAGGGATTGTTAGCTGTGAAGCACACTCGGATTTGAGTGACGGACCATGTAAAACGCTTCCTGCCTGCAGCAATAGAACGCAAAATCAGTCGGACGCACATAGTTAAGGACAATAATAACCAGCGTACCCAAAGCGAAGATATTGAGATCTTTCAACAATAATCAGCCATTATCAAGGAGGAAAAAGTGCAACAAATCATACATACCCTGTACTCTTTTGCACCGCACTGCGACATGGTGGCGACCCAACGTCAAAGTTGCGGGATGTGAATACGCTTTGAGAGCAGATAGGACTTTGTTTTAAGGGCACCTGAACATCGCGCATCATGATGCATGATACGCAGATACTTCGAAGTTGATTCGAAGGCGTGTGGAAAACGACTGACTGTATAATAGTGACTAGAAGAGAGATGGTTAGATAGAAGAGCTTTCTAAAAACGGACGACCGAAGATTGGTGAGACCCCTGTGTACTAATCTGACACAGGAAGCTCCCAGGCTTACAGCCCGGGTGGAAGAGCTGCTCCATGGATCGTGTCCTCGCCCTTCACATTATGGCTCAATCTCCACGGACAGCGTGGCGATCCGGCGACAAACCAAATGTCCGTACTGGGTCCGCAACACCGCTTACTCCTTACCGTCGAAGTCGTGTCCTAGCGCATGTATCAGCTGTTGAGCTGAACAAAGCTTCGAACCAGCACGTGAGCCCTTGCAAGGTGTTCGGCGGGTTACTCGATCAAGGAGCGCATCGTCGATGAAGGTTGGGAGCGTATCAAAAAAAGACAGAGGACCGGGGCTGAGATTGCGGTTTCAAACTGTCTCGGATTCGTCCCCAGTGCTGGCGTCTACAGAGCCCAGTTGATTTACTGAGTCATACTTCGCGCGCACCTCGCACGCCGGACTCTCACTGGTTACAGTGGAACTGGGCATGCCCAGAGTGATCGCTGCCGGGGTCCATGTTCCCGCATGCAGCAGGGTGCTTTGAAAAGCGGCTACATGGGTTACCTCGAAAGCATAGCCCATGCCGACGCGGACAATGATCAACGTCGGCGCGACTCCCTGTTGTTGTCAGCCTCCAAAAAAAATCGGCACTACACGGCGAGACACTCACTAATAGCGGGTTGACAGCATACGTGAAGATAACCTATGCGATGGAGGTCCTCCACAGTCAAGGTTTATTCTAGCCTGGGACGAGAAATATACATGCCGAATAGTCTGGAGCAGTCTGCTGGGCAATCAGAGCAGCGATCAGCCCAGACGAGAATATTGCTCCCGATTCCACGCTATGGGTCAATTAGGTATATCGATATCAGGCGGTTTCTGACGATTGGGACGTACATCATGAGAATCGTAGATTTATATATGTTTCCAGACAAGGTCCTGAGATTTCTTCCAAGCTCCCTGGAAGCCCACCAAATTCGAACCGCTGCGGACATATTACAGTTGAGCTACGCTTGGCTATCAAGGTAGCAAGAGAACTGATGAACGCACCTGTTAAACCAGTAGTGATCACGGTAGTAGCTAGCGCCAGCGAATTACTGGTGATGTTGAACGCAGATGACAAGGATACCAATCGAAACCACCTCGGCGGCGGCGCCTCTGACAAAGAAGGACTGTTGATCATCATATAGAGCTCGCAGTCGTAGTACACGTGTGCGAGGTTGCATGCTGCGAAGCCCGAGTGTTAGGATTCGATCGCCTGAAGGCGTGGGAAGTCGGACATACCTGTCGTTGCGAGCAAGAGCGCTACCAGAGGCAAAACCACGTACTTCTGGCGGCCCCAGATAATAAAGCAACGATAAATCTACGGAATCACAATACGTTGATTATAAGTGAATTCATGAAGGATGAGCAGGACGGACTAGCAAGCCATCAGCAGCGATCCTGTTAAGGTCGAAAAGACATAAGCGCGATTGTATTGACTTCGAAAATAGGGTCGTACTGGGCGAGGGTGTTGGCAGCGTCTATGATTGTGTTGGTCAGGTCAATCATCAAGGCTTCAAGAATTTCTGGAGACGATTGGGGACCTGAACTACAGCTGTAGCCGACCCCATCGACAAGGTAGGAATTAGCAGTGCTCCTCGGCGTCATGTTGATCTGCATAAGACGGAGAATCATGCTGGCCGTGATAGAAACATAGAGAACGATCGAGGTTGCGAGATATGATCTCTTTGGCCTCTGAAATGCTAGGATGTAGACGGATCCCGCGAAAAGGATCGTATATAAACCTGTGGAGTTGTCAGTATCGCAAATATGCGATACAAGTGGCACATACCATACAAAATGCTCTCTGCCTGGAATGAGTGAGAAGATTGCGGATAGCTGACAGATAGAAGACATTGGCGCGAACTACGCACCCAAAGCGCTGCTATTGTTATCTTGTGGTCAAGAGTCAGTACGATCCAGACGACTACGAGATAACAAATGTCACCCTATAATTCTTCGTACCACATGTTGACATGCTAGCGGGTCGGAGCCGATGTCGAGAGGTCGAAGAAGCATTAGTAGTATCCAGACTTGCTGTGTTAAGTACAAATTTCAGGATGATTCGGTAGCGACCTGTCGGAGTGAGTGATGGTCTCAGAAGGATGAAACAGAGAAGATCAGAGGCGCTGTCAGACGCCGTACGAGGTATTTCAACGCAAGTACGAAGGACACTTCGATGCCATTTCAGTCCACGGGAAGTCGCGGAGACGTAGGGAGCGAAGACGCTCGATGTATCATGAATCAAAACGTCACCGCCGCGCCCGCACGCCATGGAACTCGAGCATTACAGCCCGCGTCTTCGCTATCGTATGAACGAATACATACACCTTCAATGGCCATACGTAGCCTGGAGTCGTGCCTTGACATACTCGCCCGCTGTCACGACATCATAATGCAGCGGCCTCTCCTCGCTCACACAACTGCTTATCGGCTGTAATCACCCCAACTCAATACACATTCATCCAGCTCAAAATGGTAGACGAACCTCAAGTCGCACATCATAGTCTGTGCCAAAGAACAGCGGTATCGAATACCGTCTGACACCGCTGCGATTGATGGCGCGATGGACAGTCGAGCGGAACACGTCGTCTGTTACACCAAAATCTGATCAGAACGCCGTTTCCTAAGCGATGATAAGACGTACTGGTCCAGCGAGCGAATTGGTCGCCCAAGCTGCCAAAAGCGGACACATCAGAAGCGCCGGTGCAAGCTAAGAAGAGCACGTACTTGATAACTAGCGTCCCCGGAATAGGAGGGGCGTCTATCCATTTCTTGTTCGCGTTCAGAACCTGCAGCGCTTGGATGCCAGGCTCTTGCCACAGGATTGTAAAGCACTGAGCGTTTGCAAACAAGATTTTCAACGCCGTAGCACAGTGCAGATCGCACATAGATTTATACCTCGAAGCTGTTCCGCAAGGAAGACCAGAGATGAGACACATTAGGCTGCGATACGAGAGCACTCACTCGGTATGCGCCCCAATCCCGATGATGCGGTCGTCGACAGGTCCAGTTTGTGGCGGATAATGAAGCGCTCGCATAATCGCAGCTGAGTTGCGCGTCTGAAGTGACAGCGGTATCAACTGTTCAGCTGCAAGTATCTCTGTACCAACGGCAAAGCCCACCTTATCGTCAAAGAAATCCGATGGAAGATCCAAAGCAAGTGCAAACAGAGGGAAGAGTGATTTCCCGAGATGTACCGCCGCATGACTTGCAAGAGGAAGATACGGCTCGTACCCTCACTTCGGGATGAAACGAGAATAGGCTCACTAGTAAGGAAGCATTCCCTCCCTGAACCCCGGCGCCTCGCTCGGCCACACGTTCGCACCAGCCATGACACCGTCATTCGCACGTCTTGGATCGTTCGCAATCTTGTCCGCATCGAGTTCCTCCCACCCGAACTCGAAGCCCTCGTGCATGTCTCCGCTGTTCGCGGGGTCGCTGTTGCTGCTGAGCACGGCGGTGTAGCCTTTGAAGTTCGGTGTCTTCTTAATGTCAAGCTGTTTCATACACGTGTGAGACGTGACGATCAGAGTCAGTTCCAACACCACGCAAGCATGCCTTGGATTTAGTCTCAGCTGGGAGCGAGAAATATTCCTTCATGGAGTCAAGCGCCCGAGATAAGGTATCCTCCGGGACACCGTGATTCTTGACTGTGACATAATTTGTGAAATTAATGACAAGCAATATCCAGAGACTTTCATACCATAGAAGAACCCGACGTTGATACAGGCATCTCTAACCTGGTCAGCTAAACTCCTCTGTACAATTGGATCCGGGTTGGAGACTTCCGTCAGGTCGCTTCACCCGCCCAATCAGTCGAACAACAGACGGAAAAGAGAAGTCTCGTACATGATAGGGATCTCTGAGAATGCAGAATCCGCATTCTGAGCAGCCTGGACGAGCGACATGGTCAAATGCAAGGCTGTTACGGACCCACGAACAAGTTCAAGATAAAGAGACTGCGGCAAAGGCCGAGTCACGAAGGCGAAGGTAAGCACGGCTATGCCGGGCCGCTGCTCCCGCCGGCTTCACGATTTTGAAACGAATAGGCGCCCGTTTGCCTGCCGCTTGCCTTCGCTCCGTCTATTCAACAGATTACTACACCAACAACTATCCATGGTGCTCTTCTTCACTTCGACAGGTGAGGCGGCTTGTCAGAACCATGAACTAATCCTATAAGCTCATAGCACCTAGCAAACGACCCCCCTGTGACGATCTACATGGGCAAAGATAAAGTGGAAAGTAAGTGCGTAGATCCCGATGCTACTTCAACTTGTTTGGCCATTCTCACCATATCTACGAACTCTCTAGATGAGGATCTGATCAAATATGCATGGCCACAAGATGTTTGGTTCCACGTTGACAAGCTCTCCTCGGCTCACGTCTACGTTCGGCTACCCGAGTCCATCCCATCATGGGAAGACATACCCGAACCGGTCCTCATCGATTGCGCGCAACTAGTGAAGGCCAACTCCATTGAAGGTACTCTCATGTATTTGCGGAGACAGTGCTTTTATCAAGATCTGGCGGTGTTTATAGGTAACAAAAAAGACAACCTCACAATCATATACACGCCCGCAGATAATCTGAAGGTAGATCTGTATTTATAAAGCGGATCACGCATATCTGACAAGCATATCAGAAAACGGGCGATATGGCCGTCGGTCAGGTGTCCTTCCACAACGACAAACGCGTATGTCCAGTCTCCACTCCCTCCGTTTGTTCCTGGCTACTAATCTAACAGCCACACAGGTGAAACGTGGTAAGTGGCATACCAGCATCGTGCCCAGACAAAAATAGACGAGGAACGGCGCGCAGTCCATGTCGCGAAGCGCGAGAACGCTATCGTAAACCGACTGAACAAGACGAAGGTCGTGCGCGAGGTCGACCACGAGCAGGAACGCATCGAGCGAATCAAGAAAGAGAATGCCGTAAAACGCGCCGCAGCCGCAGCAAAGGTCTGTCAACGTCCCCCCTTCCTTCTTCCTTTCACTCATTCCACCACGCTTTCATCTCATTTCATCTCGGCTTTCTATTCCGTACAGAAAAAGGCCGATGCGGAGCTCGCGAAGGCGCGCGAGGCCGAGAAGGCGGCACGGTCGTATGACAGCTTGTTCAATAACGAGTACGAGGACGAAGACGCGGATGCGGACGACGGCGCGCCGAAAAAGTCCGTCCGCGAGATGGAAGAAGACTTCATGTGAGGGTGCGTACCTTGCCTAGCCCATCTTTACGCACGCCGTGCTGCGGAACGAGACCAGACGCTCACTTTCGGTGTCAGGAAGATGGCGTCATGCTTCGGTATGGGGAAGATGTAGTGTCTGTACGTTTGGTGGAGCTTTCGTTGGCATATCGGGGGACTGCTCGCGCGGACGAGTCGGCGCGGGCTATATGACGGTCATTTGTATCCGCTTGTCACGTCACTGAAACATGCAGAACGCAGGCTAGATATCAAACTGAGGAAACCATGTGCGGTGCTGGATGGACGCGTACGCGCACAGACGCGTACGGGGTTACAAAGAGCGACGGAAGCAAGACTGCACTGGCTCATTCCTTGTTTCCGGCGGAGCCCTCTGCAGCATCGGGCTGCTCTGCCTCGGAAATCGTCACTATGGAAAAGCGCTTTCCCGTCAGTGACCGCGCGAGGCCGGACCTCCCGTGCGGACGTACCCAGCGGCTGGGCTAACCCAGGTGGGTCTCCCGCTGCGGAAACGACAGGTGCATTGAATACCGAGCTAGCGTCTGTGGTGTCGACAGACGCCAATGTGGACTCGGACGCTACGGGTGCATTCATGGATGTCAATTCTCAGCGCAGCAGGGCCTGGGATGCAGGCAGGGGAGAGACGCGCACCGGCGGCGCTCGCGTCCCCGTAGGGACGCTTCGTGCGCTTGAAGATCGACGGGAGGAGCTTGCTGCCCCCGCCTAGTGTCTTCTTGAGCTGTGCGCCGCCTATGAGGGCGGTCGTGGAGGCGTGCGGCGAGGCCGATGGGGAGGCGGAGGACTGCGATGACGCGGACGATGCTGGGGGATTCGTTGTGGATTTAGCCCCGTCCTTGGGCTTGCGTGGAGGTGCCTTCGTCTTGGGAAAGTACGCGAGGCCTCCGAGGTCTGTCTGCGGCATGATGTATTGCTGGATCTCTGAGGGTGGGGTGGGAAGAGTGGGGGAAGAGAACGCGGATGGGTGACTCGACGGCGCGCAGCTGACGCTTTTGTAGGCCGCGTCACCATGTGCCTGTATCGCTGCGCGTCTGGAGCATAGGCGGGGGCGCGGATACGGCGATATACCGTCTCATGAGCGTCGTCTGATGCTGGAGCTGAGGTTTGCCGTCGAGCCCTCTGCCCTGCCGCCGTTCGTGAGAGGGGCGGGTGCCTACCCCATATTGGCTTCCACAGCTTGTCGGTATCACCCCCACGGCCGCGCGCTGCTATTTGTAGTGGGGCTAGCGATTGCGAGAAAATTGGCGACTCGAAGTGACTCGCGTGTCAATATGGCCTGATCCCTGATGCTATCCTCCAGTACTTGCGCTCCGAGCTGATAACCTTCATAACCAGCTACAGCATGTGATCCGTTGAGTATTTCAGATCTTCGCTATCGCTATATGGATGTTGATCGCTGTAAAGGATTGCAACAGAGACACTCATATCCATCGCCGGTCGCGCTATGACCGGTGACCGGTGACCTATGGAGCACATTGACTCGGAAGGCGAGTCATGAAATTGCACAGGCGCACATTCACCGCTCGCTGCTCGGAGTGTCCGGCGGTCTAGTAAGAGACGGTGCGCATAAGTTTGATAGCCAGATAGAACGCTCACTGCTCGAACCGGATACTTGATCAACAACGGCGGGCAACCTAGGTCCTATCTAGGAGCGAGCGAAGCGCCGCAACTCCGGAGTCGTAAACAGACTTGACGAAATCCTACCCTGGTACATCAGCTGCCTTTCCGCCGAACACATTGAAGGGTGTTCCTGCGACTTCATTTGTTATACGCGTAGCAGGAACCGTGAACCCACGCGACAGACACCGTGATGACGCGGTCAGCCTTTGTGGCACGTGGTCGATGCGGAGCCGCATTCCAATTTCGCGTTCTGATCAACGAAGCAGTATACTTGTCAAAATGCTGCGAAGTCGTCGAAGCGCTTCTGTCATGCAGTGCTGAGGAAATCACGCTGCTTCTTGAGATGGACGCGTTTGTGCATCGCACCGAAGGATGGAGAGGACAACGGTTCCATCACAATCACGATTGAAGACAATGGTTTCAAGAGAACATCATATCGAATAGAAGCTATAGAATACTGGTGTCATATCGCCTGAGAACGATGGAGCGAGCGAAACCGAACAACTCTGCGTGGCGACGAAACCCTGGACCCTTCCAACCTCTTCGTCCCACCATCAAACCCCCTGCCCACCCCACCCCACCTGAAACGGCCCCTCCCCCTCTATCCAGCCGACCCCGCACGGAGGAGCTCGAACTGGGATCCGGAGCCACCATCCAGAGTCGGAAGGATCAAGCCAATAATGTGCGACGAAAACCGTATGTCGGAGGTCCGCGGAGCATGCACTGCGTAGATCAGGCACATTGCCGTGCTAGTGCGCCTACTTGGAGGACTTGGAGGGCATGCCGTACCCGTACTTCGCAGCGAGTTGCCCGAAGACGAGATCGGGGTCCTGAGTCGAGGCGGAAGAGGAGCGCGGGGATGAGGATGGGACCTTCTGCTGCTTGGCGTCAAGCGTCAGAGCTGGATAAAAATGTCAGAACGCGAAGTTAATGAAGAACAGAGAGTAAGGCTCACTCGAGTCGTGCGCGTAGGTATACGGGTGCTTTGCCTTTTGGAAGAAGGCAGTGAACTTGCCCGGTTTGCTCTGAGATTTCGGAGCACTGGGGGACACGAGAGTCGCGGTGGAGTCGGACATCTTCGGTGCGGAAGACGCGATGGACGAGGACGCGGACGACTTGGTCTGGGGGAAGTAAGCGAGGTTGCCGAGCTGTGTCTGAGGCATAGTAGAGGATGTAGAGGACGAAATGCTAAGAGAGGTAATTGTGCTGAAGCTGTTGGTGTAAGTTGAGATGCTGAAGGTGGTGCATCCTGAGGTGTATATATACGCGTCGGAAGCGCAGCAGGAGACGCGTACTGTGACTGTAGATCGTCAAGGCCGGAGCCTCAGTGACTCACAGACGCCCGACGCGCACAGGCGAGGAAAACGGGGTACAATGATCTGTTTCATTGATCACTGCGGGTCGTACCTTCCCTCCATCGCTCTGCATGTGCACAGCGTTATGCGCAGCATAACTTCACGCGTTTCGTCCAGCTTGTCGTCAGTAGAGATGGTGAACTTTAGGCTGATGTTACCGCGGCGCAGTAGCTAGGGCAGCAAGCGCCAAATGGCCGGATTCGTCTATTTCGACCCCCGATGGCCGGAGCGCCACAGCCAAGCCTTCCAGCTGCCATCCTCTGACAAAACACTCTCACTGCCACCAGCGGTAGAAGATGCAGAACCAACGGACAAGTACAGCATCCAGCGTCTGCAAGCTTCCACCGAGCTCCTCGACTATCAGATAAGATTGCGCCCGGTCGCCCAGGGAAATCTCTTGTCGCGAAATTGCATCGCTAGCTGAAGCGCTGAAGGTCGACTCATCCGCCCTCGTTGCGCTGTGCGCGGAGCCGAACCCAGTCAGAGGCCCCCTTCGTCCCCTCAAACGCGCCATGGAACGTGCTTTTTGACATATGAGCTCACGGATCTTGTCACCAATGGCAGAATAGCCTAAACGCTCGTGCACTTAGGCCGACCTGAAGACATGCTGACGAAGGCCGGCGCGTGGGACGGCGCAGCCATTTTACATGTGCGCTGCAAGCCAGCTACAGGTAATGCCCGTAAAGCGGCCACTAACAAAATCGCTCCAAGTCGTGTTGAGAGACCGGAGGTTCTCGTCTTCAGCGCAACGCAAGGCTTGCCGCAGCAAACGCACTTTCGCATCAAATCTGCGCAAGCCGCAGCCAGTTCGGTGACATCAGGCGACACGAGATCACGGTCCTCTTGGGAGTCGAACAAGTCTGGGCCTCGGTCGAGAAAGCACGTGGCAGGCACACAGGGAAAGGTACGTACGGTGGCTGTTCGCCTCGTATTCCATTTTCACGAACTGAGTGTTGTGGAATTGTTAGGAAGTCGTTAACGGGCTTATGTTGTCGTGGACTTCTGGCAATGGACGACTCGCATGGAATGGACGCGCTTCACAAAACCTCCAGGACAATATCAGTGGAAGGCTTCTGTGCGTACTAGTATGGAGCAGAAGCTCGAGAGGCTTTTCTGTATAAGCTGCAAACACGAGGAACAAGCAAGGAAGAGCGCCGAAAGAATCTACATCCATCCCCCACACGACGACTTCTCCGTCCACACTCTCCTCGACCTCGATCTCGGATACGCATACCCAACCGCTCCGCGCGGCGCGACTCTTCGTTGCCGTCCGAAGCCACGAAATATAATAGCGCGCAAGGAAAACGTAGCCTTAATATCCGCGAAACGTGGGTTGCATAAGTTGACGAAGAGGAAGGGTGCATATTGGCGTCGTGGGCGCGTTTACTTCGAGGACTTGGACGGTGCGCCGTTGGCGTACTTTGCGGTCAGCTGGCCGGCGGCGGCGTTAGGCTCCTGCATTGGGGAGGACGAGGACGAGGCCTTCTGCTGTTTGGCGTCGGGCATCAAGACTACGGCGAAGCATCAGCTCAGGAGTTCAAGAAATATTCGTGAACAAGACGTACCTGAATCAAATCCATATGTGTACGGATGCTTCGAGCTCTGTAGGAACGCGGCGATGAAGCCTGGCTTGCTCGACGACTTCGGAGCACTGCGGCCCGGCGCGACAAGGGCCGTGGTAGAATTGCAGTCAGAGACTGTCGGGGAGGACGAGTTGTTCGACGACAACTTCGCCGACAAGTTCTGTGTCTGTTTCTGAGACATGGTGGTCGGAATTTACGCGGTAAGAAAGGCGGCTGTTGGGGTGATGCGTGTAGGGCATCCTGGGGTGCATATATATGCATCAGGGTGTGCGGGTCCTGTAGCTTTTGGTCCCCAAGACGGGATGCTTTGTGACTCACAGGCGCTTGGCAGCCACAGGTGAGCACAACGGGTCCGGGGTGCCACCGCGGTGGCCGGTGGGGAATGGTGGCATCGATCTGGTCCATTTGATACCCGTCGCACGCACCTTCTTTCTACGTCTTCGAATTTCCAGAATTCGTTGGACTTCAAATATCAAGAAGTCGTAATTTTGGGGCTCTCGTCGACCGTATGATGTTTGCAGAAGACAACGGTTCATGGGTAGAGAACTTACATAGACTTCGTCGCGGCGCAGCCTGTGTCTCGAGCCCGCCTCCCGGAAAGCGCCGAGAAACCGGATCTTTTATTTCGATCTCCGAATATTGGATCTAGATCCTTCTGCCACAGTGTTGTTGCCGCCGCCGTGCGCAACGTCATGCCTCTTCGCTCATGTCCACACCAACATACGCTCATTACCACCAACACTCGCACACAAGCATGATAGTTTACTTCAAAATGACAATGTAGGAATTCTCTCCTTGTTTGTGCTTTTGCGCGCAATTGCTCAGGCAAACCTCACATTGCGGTACTTTAGTCATCCTCATCCTGGTCGCGACCGATCGCCGAAATCACAGTAAGAGGCACCTCTAGGCCGTTTCATCTCTCTCTGAACCCCGAAATGCATTACAGAACGTGCTCGAATGACTACTAGCATGCCAGAGCTGCGGAAGATCCGAGCTCGCTCATGCGGTTGTCGGCCGACAAGGACTGAAGGAGACACGCTGGCCGGAGCGCAGACGGTGAGCGCGGCTACTATGTGACTGGGGAGGTCCTTGCGTGTGTAGACGCTCGAATGACGTATGTAGGTGCGAGATGGGGCGAGGCCTAGGCCATATTGTGGGTGGTCAATCGTTCGACTGCTCCGGAGGACCATCGCAGTCGCGTATATTGCGGCTTTGCGGAGGCGCCTTGATATGTTATACGTACGCCTGCTGCGCTATAACGCTCGTGGAGTAGTCTCAGTAAGTGGCCAAGCTAATTACTGAGCGGTGGGCCCATTTGCGTCGATTAATCTTCTTTAGGCCTTATGCGCGTACTGGTGGTCGCGTGCTCCGTGGGACTGACATGGCGGCTACTTTCTTCCAAGTGATCTGGAGCGTTCCATGCCGCGAGTCCCTAAACATTCTGTCTTCTACCTCACTAAATTGCTTTCGATTCGCAGTCAGCCCACAGTCGGATATTCTGCCTTCATCTCCCACCGCCGCACCAGATCAATCAAAATACAAACGCAACGACAACCATATAACAATCCACAACCAGGTTCGTCACATAAGTTATAATAATAACCTATGCCCCACGCTCGATCCAACAATAACCCATGCTGCACACTCAACCCTTCGCATCCACTACGCTTTCCCATAAATATAGATACCCTCACGCGTCGCGGTAGCCCGCCTAAGGCATTTCGAACTTCCCCAGCTTCACGTCGAGGCCCTGCTTTCTGAAGAGATTCTCAGGGCTCGTGTTCGCAGACTTGTCGTTCTTCTTCGTGCTCTCTTTCTTCCCCTCGTTGCTAGACTTCATGTCTCCAGACGACTCTGCAAATCAAGACGGGTCAACTCCCGCTGAGAAACGATGCGACGCTGCTCCACTTACTCGACTCAGAGTTCTTCGCGTTGCCGGCCGCGTCTTTCGACTTGCCGAACACGGACGAGAGGAGACCCCCGCCGGATGACTTCTTTGCGTGTTCGCCGCCTTTGGTTACGAGTGTCGCGGTGGAGGATGAGGGCGAGGCAGACGAGACAGACTCCGTCAAGGTGAGCACCGACTGTGCATCGGCACCTTTGTTAACGGAGGCAGTAGTAGAGGCGGAAGCGGAAGAGTTGTTAGAAGAAGACATAGCAGTGCAGAAGACTCGCAGGTGCTGAATGGGGGTGCGGGGAAACAGGCGTGCTATTTATGATCCCGCAGCGCCGCCGCCTCTCTGGACTGTCCCTGCCATGCCTCTGCCTCTTCTCTATCTCGAACAGGGCGCGCGGGCCCGCTAGACTCACATTCGCAAATGACTTCTCATCAGCTAGCGCTAACGCCGTTTCATCGTGCGTCTTGCATCTTGGCACGTCTCGACGCGCTGTGCCCTCTGCCCCGCGCGACGCGCCCTCTGCCCTGTGTCCAATGCCAACGTCGGAGCCAGGTGACCGCCGACCCTCTGCCCAGGATGGGAGAAATCGAGCGGTCAGACGAGCCCTCTGCCCAATATGGGAGAAAATGAGGTATGTTTCGAGTCCAGCGCGGAGGATGGGGTGACACGGAATCCATGAGCGCATGGCACAGCGCAGCAGGGCGCCGCCCGCGCACTATCGCGTCGGTCACGGTGGACGCTATCGGCGTGCGCAGCACCGGGGTGCTCTCATGGGCGCGCGCGGGGGAGGGAACGGCTTGCTGCGCACCGCCTTCAAGCCCGGTGATAGCATCCTCGGATGTGCATGTGTTCTTCATGACGAGATGACAGCTCGTCTATGTCCACAAGACCGTCTGCTGCGCAGAATACGCCTGCCTTCGTATGTTGTGGATGGATCAAATGCCTCCGAGAAGGATTGCTGCGCTAGACGAGGACCTGGCTGCGGCGTGCCTTGGCGACATACCATACGCTAGAGTCTCTCGGAGATGCATATGGCGCATGGTCCTCGAGACGAGACAACGCAATCGTTCCTCGGAGTACACTTTTTTTTTCGCGAATTGTGAAGACGTGTTTGTGGAGGTGAAAGAAACCTATGCTCGGAGGTACGACACTGAACGGTGATCTCGACGGCGTGATCTGGGATCGGGCGTGCCAAGTGTTCTCTCGGGGCCGGCGCTTAGCATCGGTACCGGCCGGTGACTTGACGACTTGGGCGCTTGTTTCGCGCCTCTGACGCAAGCGCTTGCAATTGCGGGGAGGCTGACTCTGCATCGACAGTACTTGGCGTGCACCGCAGCAAGGAGACATTTGTTCAAACCGGTACCTTTCGCTGAATGTCCAACTCGTGTTCGCTGCAGCATCGGGAAAGGTGACAGAGCGGTGATTAGGGTGGATGCATTGTGGCGAGGTATGTGTGTATGGGTACTCGTACATAACGATAAGATACGTGCGGGCGTGTTTATACAGTATCAGCAGGCAATAACAATAACAGGTATCGGCACATGCGAATATATGTGAGTACGGTCAAAGGGTAAAAAGTATGTACCAGATAAGTAGAAGAGAACCAACCGGGAGTCGCCCAATGCCCATTAAGAAATCCTAGCCACTGGAAAGAAAAGCGCGAACGTCAAAGTGGTCGTACAAAGTCACGTCGGGGGCTGCGAGAGGTTTCAGCATGGATGATACAGGCGTAAAGCATAGTGTTGAAGTCTCACCATGTCTCAGTCCCGTCACTTGCTCGGCGGCGGCGAGCTGGAACTAGATGACGGTCCCGCTGGTACCGCCTGCCCCTTCGAATCCTTTTTCTTCTTCACCACCGGCGCGTGGCCACCCGCTCCATACGACGACGCCAGCTGCCCAAACGCCGCCTCGTAGTTCTTCGGTGCCTGCTGCCGCGCAGCGGGTGGATTGACGAGGGTAGTCTGCGACGGCGACGGCCGGGACTGCACGGACGGGTTCGACGAGCTGGCCAAACTTGGCAGAGGGGAGGATGAGGATGAGGCGGCAGGGGAGGACGAGGAGGTGGAGGTGGCGGATTTGTATTTCGACTGGAGGGAGGATAGGGCGGAGAGGTAGTTCTTCTTGCCCTTCTCCTTGGCTGTCTTAGCGAAGGTGGAGGACGTAGTGTCGGTAGACAGCAGCGAAATCTTGGAGGAATTCGGGCTGCTACTTGGGTTCGACATTGCGGCTGTGTAGTGCGGGGTAGTAAGTCCGCAAGCGCGGAGGCGGCGAAGTAGTAGCTGGAGGTGCTGGATATCCGTGCAAGGATGCGGGTGGAGTCATTTCCGCGCGCCCTTTATATGCGACGCGGGCGGCCATAAGTAATCGTGCCAAAGCCACGTACGCCAAAGCAACCAACAACGGGTACGCTGTTCCACGCACCCCCGGCGACAATCAGGGCTTTGCAATTGTGGGTCAAGGGCACTGCGCACGCCGGGTCGAGTCACACGAGTCAGAGCGCCAAAATAGGATAGACAACTGCGGAGGTTCCCGCATCCCGCGGCGGCGCGGGGGGGCGGGGCCGTCCTAAGTAATCAGTCGCGGCGAGAAGGGGGGCCCAGGGACGTGAAACGAGGAGGAGAAGAGGAAGGGACAAGGGGGCGGACCTTGGGACGGAAGGAAAGCATGCGACGCTGTTCTGCGCCGCAGTGGGTGCCAGGCGCGCGGCGACGGAACACATTAAGCGTGAAAGGGGATGCGTCGGACTCCACATAGAATACGCGCTGGTCGCCATTGTACGTGTGCTCCGAATAATCGCGACGGTGGGCGCGATCCCATGCTCATCGTTCGCGATAGCGAGGGTAGACGCTGGCGCCCCGAGCACACCGAAGGCCACGTTCAATGGCCTCATGATGTCCGTTATCACGACGTGGCACGGCGACGTGGAACCCGTGGTCGTTATCTGAGACGGTGACAGCGAGCGGAGCGCTGTTCATGCCCGTGCTGCATACGTGTTGGGTCAAGGGTATGGTCTGTCAGCATCCTAGGAGTCAGTGCTAGTCAGTAAAACACATGGTTTTTAGGTACTATCAGCTTCCATGCATTACGCCCTGTTGAGTGCTGGTGCGTTAGTTCGGGGTAGAGTTTCGCGACACTGACCTTGTCAACCGTCGGCGTCTTGTCGTACGTGTACTGGAAGTCCCTTCTTGGGACGTCGTGGGAAACCATCAAGATTCCTAGAGCGTTGTTATCATGCCATTTCATGCGAGGTCAAAGTTCGTGCTGAAGCTTCAGACAAATTCGTGGATATGTTGGAGATGGTAGGTCGAGTACAAGGAGAAGTTGGAGGCTTCTCACTGGCAGAGCTTGTCACGCTTCATAGAAGTCACAGTCGTTACCGTGACTGTAACGACCCAAGTCACGGATCCGCCTACGTTTGTGACGTCATGTGCACTTGGACCAGGACTCGATATAAAAGGCGGCGACTTGGCTCGTTCTTCACTCTTCTTCCTTCCTCTCCTCCACCATACTAACGCATATATGCTCTTGAATCGCTTTTTTTCTTACGAAAAGACAGGTGGAGACGAAGACTCAACAAGCAAAGGCGTATATCGTGGGAAATGGCTTCCAAAACGAGGGGTCCTATTTGCAAATGCCGATCTACATCCCGGCAGCATCGACAAGACTCGGAGCCCCTGGCATAATTTCTCAATCCTAAAACCACCATGAGCCTTCGACTACGCGCAGCTCCTGTGGACCTCTCCGACGATGGCGACACGTCGGGTTCCGAGTCAACCGACAATGCCGGCGAGGAGGAAACCTGGAGCGACTGGGTCTCTGACTCTGCGCAGAAATGCCAGTCTCTCTTCGAGCCCAAGACGTTTCCGTCCGTCGCAGACGCGCTCGCATTCGATCGAGACACGCATGGATTTGACCTCGAGGCGGTTTGTAAACGACTCTGTGAGTAATCAATTTCGTGTCATAGCATTCCGATGCTCATAGCTTTACAGCACTCGACTTCCTGCAGCGGGCGCGTTTGATAAATTATATC
The DNA here is from genome assembly GCA_002286715.1 of Dentipellis sp. KUC8613. NCBI lineage: Eukaryota > Fungi > Basidiomycota > Agaricomycetes > Russulales > Hericiaceae > Dentipellis > Dentipellis sp. KUC8613. The sequence goes on from NSJX01000015.1 coordinate 238,186, forward strand.
CGGAAGCAGGTATGCCATTCTATCTGCCCCAGCAGGAAAGAAATTTTTGACCTCTCTGCGAAGAAATTATCACCGAAGGACTTGCAGTCGCTGAATGGACAAGAGCCATTTCTCTCCGAGGATGAATACCTTCAGCCCGTGATTGAGGACGACCCCTTGTTGCGTGAGCCCAAATGTCACGCATACATGCTATATTTTCTTGACACGCTTCAAAGTGGCGACCTCAGATGATTGGTCCGACAGCGACGATGAAAACGCACCGTCCGACTTGACGAGCGCAAAGCGGCGTATCGACCTGCTCGAAAAGAAGTTGCAAGAGGCTCAACGAGATCTTGCTGATTACAAGGGTCTTGTGAGCAATCGGCTGGATATTGGAAGCCTCAGAGATGCAATCAGCGAGCCTGGACCATCTGGCGCCGGCTCTAGTGCGCGCGACGATGACACGCATTATTTCGAGAGCTACGGGGCGAACGGTATGTCTTATCCTTCAGGAACCGGTCAATTTACTCACTATGCTACAGATATCCACGCGGTTATGATTCAAGATCGCGTCCGGACGTCGACTTACGCGTCCTTCATCATGACGAACCCTTCGCTCTTTCGAGATGCTGTAGTCATGGATGTAGGCTGTGGCACTGGCATTCTTTCCCTCTTCGCCGCAAAGGCTGGTGCAAAACGCGTCATCGCCGTCGACGCGAGCGACATCGCTCAAAAAGCAAAACGTATCGTGAAGGCCAATGGTTTCGAGGACGTCATCACGTGCGCTGCCCTTCCTCTCCATAATGAATCGTGCTTATGCTCTTATCTTAGGGTGATCCAAGGCAAAGTCGAACAAATATCTCTGCCAGATGGTATCACGGAAGTGGACGTGATCATCTCGGAATGGATGGGCTATGCCTTGCTGTACGAGTCCATGCTCGATTCCGTCCTCCACGCGCGGGATCGCTTCCTGAAGCCCGGCGGTGTGATGGCGCCAAGCGAATGCAAGATGAATCTCGTGCTGTGCGAAGGCAGTGAGATCTACAAGGAAAGGATCGGGTTCTGGAATGACGTATATGGCAGGTGACATGCGCTGCTGCCGAGTTCCGTGTGCTGACTGTCAAGCACAGGCTTTGACTTGTCTGCAATGGGAGAGGAGGTCGACGAGGAGGCCATCGTGGACGTTGTCGGTCCGGACACCGTCCTCAGCGAGCCCTGCACCGTCAAGGACCTCATCATCCGCGACATCACCACCCGTCAACTGGACTTCACCGCGCCGTTCACGCTCGTCTCCACTGCGGAGCGCCGCACGAAGATCCACTCGTTCGTTCTCTACTTCGACACCTTCTTCAGCCCGACGGGCGATCCGGTGCCCGAGGGCACGGAGGTGACGGTGCGGAAGGATGGCGCGGGCGCCGTTGCGGAGGTGTGGCACGTTGGCGGGCGGCCCCATATCCCGAGGAGGCCGAGCCAGAATGTGAAGGAGAAGGACAGGATCACGAGCTTCAGCACGGGTCCGGCGAGCGAACCGACACATTGGAAACATACAATCTTCCTGTTGGAAGAACCGATCGTTGTGGATGAAGGTGTGTCGTCCATTCCGAGCGCCGTGCCGAACGAGATGGCTGACTGACGGCACACAGGAACGGTGGTGTCTGGCACGTTTCACTGTAAGAAGAGCGAGGAGAACTCGCGCGAGCTGGATGTGGAGCTGCATTATGCCGTCAGGGAGAACAAGGACGCGCCGGTGCCTGAGGAGGTGGTTGTCCAGTTGTACAAGGTGCGGTAGCAGTGCGTCTTTGCTCGGGTGGACTAGGATGAAGTGTACTAGATATACGTGTATTTCCCGCTTACTCTAACCTACATCAAAAGCATTGTAGCTCTACCAGATGACACACCGCCTCAACAGATGTATCGTTTCATCGGTACCCTTCATCTCGGATGCTGAATCTCCGTGATTGTGTATGGCGCTCGCCGAGTCCGTACGGAGTATACCCTACCTGATCATTCATTCCTCATCTCCAATCATAGTCCATCCGATGACCATCCATCCATCCATCACGAGTAGCCGCTGTTCACACACAGGATCTATTATAGCAGTCCCTCAACCTTTCGTAGCTGGCTCTCGACCTTTTATAGCGGACCCTTGGCCTCTCGACGAACGCTTCCAGATCCGTCGCCATCATGGCACCATGTGGTGAAAAGAATTATCAGGTGCCCTACTTTCCCTTCCTTCTTCGACTCGGACTGTGCTGATTGATCAAAGGAAGAGCACCCTAATAGCGCTATGGGTGGGTCATTTTTCACACTGCCTTCATGCTAATATCTATTCACTTGCTTCATCAGGCTGGGAGCGTTATGTACGGTTCGTTATCAACGCGTTAAGCATATATTTGCTGCTTATAAGTTTTCAGGGCTGTATACAGCACTCTTCGCAGGATCCGTCTACGTCCTAGCCTCCCGATGGTCGAAGCGATACCATCTCGCGGTTTCAATCGCTCTCTGGATTTTTATCACTGCCGTTGTTGTTATGGAATTTGTACAGACACTCCTGACACCCACAGACACGGTTGATTCCCACTTTGTCGGCGCAGCTTTAGTGGTGTGCGGCTCCGAGCCTGAGAAGCCCGTTAGAGTGCGAGAAATTTTGACCAAGGATCTATTGAAGTTGGCCGAAGATGTGTTATCAGCCTTGTCACAGTACGTCTTTCTTTTCTGATATGCATATCTCGAGCATATCTTGACTCTCGTATATGGCAGGGTCCTTGCCGACGGCTTGCTGGTCAGGTCATTTGCTTCGACTTGGTCTAATGAACTGTTAACCACTTATAACACACATATATGTAGATCTATCGCTGTTATATCATCTGGGATCACCGGAGACGCATCATCCTACCCTTGGTGTTTTTCACGTTCTTAGAAATGGGTGAGTGTCCCTCGCACATTGTGTGGGACGCCTAATTCATTGTACGCGAGTCTGTAATACAGTGGATATGTACTGCGACTACGAAATATACAGGATTCGCCGCTCCACCGCTCCACCAGCCCCGCCGCCACCAGCATGGACACAAATCCTGTATATGTCGGACATTGCCAACGTCGCTTGCCTCGTGCTGGTGTTGATAACTACAGTAGTGACCACAGCGCTAACGGGTAGGCAACCTCGATTTTTGTGGCTCATAGGAAATAATCTACGGCTGATCTGTTGCAGCGGGCCGGATCTGGTGGACTTCAAAACAGCTTTCGAGGAGCACCGGGGGAAGAATGGGAGGCGTGTACCGGTCAGCCATGACCATACTGTATGTGCCGTACCTCATGGCGATCATGAACGCAGAAATCTCACCGATCCTCCAGTATAGAATCGGGGGCAATTTACTCGACTGGATTGATCATGTCGCTTATTATTGACCAGGCTGCAATTGGATATGAGGTGTGTTGTTCGCTTCGTAACGATGAACACCCGATTCTATCCATAATATATCTGGCACTGCATAGGGTATCGTCAGTTCCATGACATACTCACTGAATGTAAGCTACATCGTTGCATCACATCTCGCCTCCCATTCACGACCCATAGGGAATCGCGCCGACCCTGATCATCGTCCGCGTCGGCACGGGCCGCTCGTTCGAGACAACACATATGTCCACAATTCAGGGTTCGTCCTGGCGATTCGCAGGACCAACCACGTCCACCGCGAGGTCCGTAGCCGGTGGAGCAAGCGATAACGTAGATCCTGTCTTCGAGGCGCAATTTGTCACACCTGTTGAGAGGGTAGCTGGAGGCGACGTTGCTGGTCAACTTGGTGGAGTGGAAAAGTGGGAATCTTTACCGGTTTAAGGTTCTTGCCACAAACGGTCGACTGATTATGGTTCGTCTCACAAGTTTCCAAAAACGCACCATGCTCACGTTACGAATCCATGGAGGCGCGTATTTAGCCTTCGTAGTACCCTTTGTTATTCATGATCATCTGAGCAAATCAAGTTATCCATAGAAAAATGGTGATGCTCCAGGATTTGCCTTCGGAGCATCAACAATCGCTGCGGATCTATTTAGGAAATTTCGGAAGATGCTCCAACTATTCTGACGAAAGTGACATCTCATCGTGCATGATGCTAGGACATCCCCGTATTAAAGCGCGGTGCACTTTCGATGGTGCTTCGTTAAACACAACCCCCACTTGCGACGATGTCTCCGTGTGGTACAAAGAATTACAGGGTGAGGCTTGATCCGTTGTCTCTATATATTTGCTGTCTCGAGCTCATCGTCATTTGAAGATTTCGCTCATTGAGCTTTTCGTACGTTAAACATCGTAGACTCTTCGTCGGGCTTACGACTTGGTAAAACCAGGCACCCAACTTTCTATATGGTTTGCCCTTCTAATCTGAAGCGACTCAATGCTGATAGTACTTCAGGCCTGTATACGGCACTTTTCGCAGGATCCGTCTACGTGTTAGCATTTGAGCGACCAAAGAAGCACTACCTTGCGACCTCAATAGTCCTCTATGTCGCTATCACGATCATCACTTCTCTTCGATCTGCGCAGGTGATCATCGTGCCTTCGGATTTGACCAACTCCTACCTTGTTGGCGGGGTCAGCTACAGTTGTCACTCAATACCCCAGACGCCTCCCATGGTCCGCGGACACATGGCTATCGACCTAATAAATGTATTCATAGATATTATGAACGCTATTTCTCAGTACGTGTTCCTTCCTCTTTGTCAACGCACACTAACGTGTTCCGTCTAATAGAGTTGCTGCAGATGGCTTGCTGGTGTGCATTTTGCCCTTTTGCGATGACCTCGCCTCAACATACAATATGCAGATATACCGCTGCTTTATCATCTGGAATCGCAGGATACGCGTCGTGTTGCTTTCGATAGTCCTGTTACTCGCGACAACTGGTATGTCCAGTGCCTCTAATGCAGCGTACAAGACTGATGTATGGCAGCTTGCAACCTGGCCCATGTATACTACGATTATCAGCTCTATGAAACGATACGCCATGGCCCGACGAAGCGGTCACTCGGGCGGTCGCATATCTTAAGCATGGCGACAGTCTTTGACACGGCAAATAGCCTGCTGGCGTTGTCTACTACAGTATTGACCACTGCTCTGACCGGTGAGTAACGCACCTATTTCATGACATCGCTATCTTGCTGAGATGTAATGCACTTCCTACCGACGCAGCAGGTCGGATTTGGTGGATTTCGAAGCAGCTTGGAAGGGACTTCGGGATGAGCGTAGGGGGGATATACAGATCCGCGATCACTCTGGTGTAAGTGTTCACGCACCCTCGAGAGCGTTCGTATGTCTAATATGATGGACCAAAGCGTAGAATCTGGAGCGCTATACTCGTCCGGACAAATTGCTCAACTGATTGTTCAGAAGAGCGCCCCACAATATGAGGTGAGTATTTTGCCGCCTCATGATAGTACGCGAAACTTTTATTGAAGTGTTTGGATTACATAGGGTATCACCAACTATTGTGTCAGCCCTTTGCTCGTGAGCTACTCCGTTCGATTATGCCATTACTTCTGTCCCATAAATCACCATTGCAGGGAATCGCGCCTACCTTGATCATTGTTCGCGTCGGTATGGACCATGCATTCGAGACAACCCACGCGTCTGCGTTTCAGAGTTCGGCCGTGTGCCCCGGGAAACGGTCTACTGCCGGGCTCTTGTCCTCCTGCCCAGGTGGTCTGGACTGCGAGCTGCGCTCCGGGGTGCAGGCTGGAAGAAGGGCCAATCACGATGGTGTCGTTCAGTTTGTGTAAGTCGAGAAGTTGAGTCAGGACTCGCGCAAGATCAACACGGAGGGTGCGGAGTAGGACGGACGGTTCAGATACCTTGATTGTGAGTTGACTTGGATCGCGAAGGCTGTCGAAGAGCTGTGTAACATATGCACTATTTCTTGAGTCTCATTGGTAAAACCTCTGGATTTCAGCTTAGAGATTACTCGACAATGCAGGCGTAGTCAATGCTGGCGTAGTCAAAGCACTCGGTGAAGAAAGGTTTACTTCGGCTATATTCGAGCGCCTACCTTACGGCCGGCCGGAGCGCTATGCCGCGCTGTGACAGTAACGACCTGGTAATGACTATGCACTGGAAATCGTTCAGCCTTGTCTGGTGACCGCCTACTAACACATAGTCAAGCACAAACTTTTCTCGTCCATTCTGCATCTATAGATAGCTAATCGTCTATTTAGATGGCGTAACAAGACCGGCGCGATGGCGGGATACGTATGGCGCAGGCCCGCCGACAGGCCCGACGGAAGCGACGACCTTCTCTTCTCAAGTCAATAGATAAGTCAGTGGGGCTGCGTTGCGGGCTTAGTCTTGCGCGGAAATAGAGCTGATGATAGCTAATGAGGACAGAAGGTAGGAGGTGTATTCCGACGTTGTCCTATTCAGGACATGGAGGCGATTCTGACGGTTCTGCGATGAGGCTTCCAGTCATCATCCTGCATTCGCGTCGGAATTTCGTTCCTTCTCGGCCCCACTTCCTCGCTTGGTGTCACCACATCCAAGTATCGACAATTGCTTCTTGTCAATGCTCGTCTATTTCTGAAGATACAAGGATGCTCTTATAAGAGTTCTCAGCTCGCGCGAATGCATTCCTGGATCATCAGTCCTAGCCTGGAGTCATCAGCATGTCGCCGTGCGGTGAGAAATACTATACGGTAAGGCGTTTTTCTGTGACTGCCTCTCGATGCTTATGTTTACCGTGACCTTGAAGATCACCTTGATCGAGCTTTGGGTGCGTCAATTACACTAGTAGCGTCATACACCAAATTGATTATCAACCTTTGCTTTCGGTTTGGCACCTTTGATCGCTCATTCTGCAGGCGACAAGTACCTTCCACGGTGAGTATCTGACACGTCCATGATATCTCATTCTGACAGTCGTGCAGGGCTGTATACAGCGCTCTTTGCTGGATCCGTTTATGTGTTGGCATTCCATCAACCGAAAAGAAATTACCTGGCGGTCTCAATCATTCTATACATCCTAATCACCGCGAATGTTGTTGTCGGCCTCGTACAAATCGTCCTGACCCCTACATTCATCGCCAATTCGCGCCTCGTTGATGGGGTCTACGTCGTGTGCGGCTTGGATGCCGACTCGGAGTCGCCTGATCAAATACGTCAAGCTCTGCTCAATGACTTTACGGAAGTGGCGATTGATTTCATCAACACTTTTGCTCAGTACTAATTCCTCTCCCTCGAGGACCAACGTTTTGCTAATGATTGGTATACGCTAGGATCACCGCCGATGGCTTGCTGGTTCGTACCAAGGTCAATGGTCCTGACGCTGCTCCTAGTTTAACAACATTCACAGATCTATCGCTGTTGGATTATCTGGAACCGCAACTGGCGCGTCGTTCTACCAGTGATATCTCTTCTACTCGCAACAACCGGTCAATACCCACAGAACTCAGCACGTGGAAAAAACTTACACACTTTTTTTTTAGCATGCAATATCTCTGTTGTTTATTTCTCATCTCAAATTTATACTATGCGCCGTGCTGCTTCAAGTACACCCACATCGCTGCCATCGGGATGGCCCCAACGAGTGCGCATGGCATCGGTGTTCAGCACGACCAGCTACGCGCTAGCGCTGTCCACTACAGTCTTGACTACTGCCTTGATAGGTAAATTTTAAAAAAGCCCGCGCCATAGCCTCGATGTTCCCGTTCGCTAAGTTCATGATGTCTGATCACTACAGCGGGCCGGATCTGGTGGTCTTCAAGGATATTGCAGAGGAGCTCCGGGACGATAAGAGGTGTATATAAATCAGCGATCACGATTCTGTATGTTCCAGCCTGATTTTGCCCCGACACTACTAATGTATAGAATACGGCAGAGTCGAATCAGGAGCAATATACTCATCGGGGCTGATCATCGCTCTCATCGTCCGTCAGACTACGTCAAAATATTGGGTGCGTCGGTCTCTCCAGCCAACCTCGTCTCAGTTCTCGCTGACGATGTGATCATACAGGGAATATTCAGCTCCTCCGTATCCCCACTACTCGTGAGTCTCGTTGTTCAACCATCTCACACGATAAGCCCATAGAGAACAGGGAATCGCACCGACCTTAATTATTGTCCGCGTCGGCATGGGACGTTCTTTCGACACGACGGATGCATCTGTGGTCGACAGTACCCCAATCCCGAAGACAGGACCGGTGTCTTCAGCCATAGTCTTTGCAGCTGGCCGTTCCCGCCCTCCTCCAACAGAACCCGCCATCGAAACGCACTTCACTGTGCCTATTGGACAGGTTTTCGACGGAGACAGTATCGATTTGCTAGATGAAGCGGAGAAGAAGCTCTTTTTGAAATCGTCAAACTAGAGTGTGTGAAGAACGATTGATGATGCACGAAGGAAAGAAAGGTGGAAGGAAAAGAGGACACATTGCTGGAATCCCAAATATCTCGATTTAGGTGATAGTTTCTTGAGCGCGCCTGCTTGCTTGCCGGAGGACATTACACTTGTAGTATAAGATGACCGTCGTCTATACCAATACCTGTTGCGCTTGCCTACAATCTTCGTCGTAGTACTCGGTGAATACTAGTAGGTGGAAGTGAGCGCTTACCGCGGGCCAGCGGCGCGGTGGCCCGTCTTCACTGCCACAACTGGTCAGCGAGCAACGTCGACTTCTTGTAGAAAGCGCCGTTTGGCCGCACGCTACGCTGACGATGGAATACCCATAGGAAATCGCATACAAGATGACGCGATCCGACTGAGAAAAAAGTTGGATGGGAAACAGGACGGGCTCAGAGAGGGAGGCAAGCAGACACACTCGACTCGGAAAGAGGCAAGTGTTCTCGTCACTGGAAGAATCTGTTGGCAGAAATGGAGGTACGTCGCATGCCATGTGCTATGTGGAGCTCTAGCTGATGAAGGCACATGTACAGTGGTGTCACTAAGAGACTCGATGTTCCGTTGTGACGGTGGATCACCTGGGACTCGAAGCATAGGTCGGAAATGTATGTTTCACGCGTGTACCAACCCAAAATGAAGCACCCTACTGCTTCTCCGAATCGTTCCATTTGCCAATTGCAGCCATCGCATCGCAAGTGCTCACCTTGCCATCTGTCACCCTACCTCAAACCTTTGCGATTCTCCATCCGACCATCACCTTCCGTCCACCGCCTTCCGTCGATTTCGTGTGCAGCCATCTTACTGCACGTTGTCAATACTGGAGATCCACTGATCATGGTGATATAGTATTCTCTGATAATTACAGACTTTACAAGTTGCGCGATGTCACCGATTCTTCAGCGCCGCCGCCACCAGAATGGAGCAGACTTGTAAATATGTCGGTAATATTGAGCACCACCGGTGATGCGTTGGTGTTGTTCACTATGGTAGTGACCACAGTCGTAACTGGTAGGCATTGTGATCATGTCAGCGTAACGTTGAAAATCTGAACGTAGGCCCTACGCATGGTTTCTGTAGCGGGCCGAATCTGGTGGACTTCAAGGAAGATAGCAAAGAACCTTGGGCAGAGTACGAAGAACATTTACAACTCTGCGATTATGATGATGTACGTGTGGCTTGCCCTATGATTCGCTTGCTGTCACTCCGATGTCGCGCTGACAGAGTGGAATCGGGAGCAATATATCCCTCCAGCATTATCGTCACGATAATCGCCCGCCAGACTACCTTGGAAGATTTGGTACGTGTATCAATAATGCAGTTCACTCGACTTCTAACTGATCTCTGAGGCGTAGGGCGTATTCGGTTCGCCCGTAACGCCGTTGCTGGTGAGTTGTCGATCTGGTTTCTTTCTTGTTCGAAGGGTCATGACAATGATCAAAGAGAATTGCGGTGACCTTGATCATCGTCCGCGTCGGCATGGGTCGGTCGTTCGAGTCTGCCCAGACATCAACGGCCAACAGTTCTCCACTCGATAATGCAAGGCCAATTGCCTTCGTCATGCAGTTACCGCTCCACCGCGCTGAGAGCAGAAGCAGTCCGAGCCGCGACCATGAGGCACAGATTGACGTCCTTGCGTACAGAATTGCGGAACGAGGCGGTGCCGATATGCTCGATGGAGTCGAGAAAGTCGAGTCCGTTGGAGTAATCAATTTGGAGATGTAATGCGCACGAGCAAAAATTGATGTGGTCCTCCGGTCTTCGAGACGCTGCAAGGGCTGTCCGCACAGCTTTCCTGGACCCCCCGGTGGTAGTGACCAGTTATCGACGGAAACAGGTATGTCAATCAAGTTAGATTCATTTCTAGACATCGCTTCTACTATACGAGAATTGACGCCCATGGACGCCCATGGACGCCCAAGCCTTGTGCACATACGTCCGGCGCCAGACAAGCAGCTATTACTCGTCGCATGGATCATGTCTTATATTGGGTCCTCTCCACTTTCTGATCCCATTTTTGCATCATGGTTTAGGGTGTACTTATAGAGAGCCATTGTCCCACAGTTTGCATCACTACGCCCCCGACATTGAACTCCGTCATGCCGCAGTGTGGTGAAAAGAATTACAGGGTGAGGATTTTCTCTGCGCTAATCGTTTCTAGTGATGCGCGCTGACTGGTGAAATAAAGGTCTCTTTGAGTGCGCTATGGGTACGTGAGTTGTCTCGATCTGATCTTCTGATCTTGAATACCCGGTTTCTTTACGAGGTGGAGAGTGTCCTCTATGGTCCGTTCTTCCCTTCTTGAAATACTCTGACACTCAAAATTCTTCAGGTCTCTATACAGCACTGTTCGGAGGATCCGTATATATCCTAGCATCTCAACGAACAAAACGCTACTATTTCGCAACCTCAGTCATTCTCTGGATCCTCACCACGATCAACCTCATCTTCAACTTTGCGATAGCGCTCTCGACACCTGATGCTACGGCAAATTCCCGTCTAGAAGGCGGGGCCATCTTCAGTTGCAGCTCGGATCCAGAGACACCTGAGCGAGCGCGTGAAATTGCGATCACTGCCTTGCTCGGGACGATTGGAGACGTTTTCAGCACCCTTTCTCAGTATGTATAGTATCTCTCTGATGGAGCCTTCTCTCTTGCTCAATGTTTCGTCCTTGATAGGATCGCCGCTGATAGTCTGCTCGTCTGTCCCACCTACGTTCTTTGATGGTATCCCTACTAACCTCTCGTTCCCCCACGCGCAGATTCATCGCAGTCTTGTCGTCTGGAATCATAAGAGACGCGTCATTGTGCTTCCGGCAATCCTTTTGCTCGCAACGACTGGTCAGTGTGGCAGCCAGCTCGCAGAATTTCTATTGATAAATATTAGCTTGCAACCTCAGTCTTGTATATTACGAGTCCCAGCTCTACAAGATACGTCATGCTGCAAGCCCGTCGGCACCTCCGCCACCAGAGTTCTTTCATATTGTCAAGATGTCAGCGTCGTTCAGCACCGCCAGCTATGCATTGGCATTGGGGACCACAGTGGTGACCACGATATTGACAGGTGATTATTGAACACTCCCCTTGAAGTTGGCAACCCGGTAGTGCTCATTGACGTCTGCCTCTCATCTCTACAGCGGGCCGGATCTGGTGGGTTTCAAAGGAGCTCGGAAAAAATTTGAAGGTGGATGCAGGACATATGTACAGATCGGCGATCCTCGTGATGTGCGGACATATTTCTTGCGTCTTGAATCCCTTGTGACGGTTTATGTGGCTGACCGAACGTAACAGAGTTGAATCAGGTGCGATATACTCCTCCGGAGTAATTGTCTCGCTAGTCGTCTACCAGGCCGCCCCAAACTACGCGGTACGCATCTCATTTATCAGTAGGTCTCGGAAAATTTGCTCTTGCTAATGTTTTGGGACGGCACGTAGAGCATCTCGGCATATGCTGTCGGTCCATTGATAGTAAGCACCCCGTTCATCCCCGAGCAATTCGTCTCAAAGCACGTACGCACAGGGAATCGCGCCGACTTTAATCATTGTCCGCGTTGGCTTGGGCCGTTCCTTCGAAGAGACTCATGCACCCGTGGTCGAGAGCGCCCCAATGCGCCACACAAAGCCTGTCACCTCGATGATCAGGTTTGCGACCCTGCACAGCCAAAGCGAATCAGACGGTCCGGATCCCGCCTGCGAGACACGCCATACAACGTACATAGGGTGGTCCTCTGATGGCGAGAGCGCGAGTCAGCTCGAAGCAGGGAAGCATGCGTTCTTGGAGAGAGAGAGCTTGTGAGAAGGGATCCGGCGTCCCGGATGCTCTGGCTCAGGTGACAATTGCTCGAAAACTAGCATTAGCAACGACTCCTTACTCCATCGTACAGTACGGTCATCATATTTTTACCGGCTCACTGGTGTCCTATCCCGGAGGCAGATATCCCTGCGCTTCAAGCCAACAGGTGCGTTTCCCTTTATTTTTGTCGATCTGGCCACCCTGAGGCACATCATCCCCATTTCGCGACATCAGAACGGATCGGACCTCACTTTCTCCACGTTCCGAAGGTTCATTTATTGCCGTGCGTTCATGAGCCTTGCGTGCACTTGTTCTAACCCAATCTTCGAGAATCATGTCAAAGTGTTCAGCCACCACTTGATTTTCTTCAAGTGTTGCGACGCGTCGACCATCGACACGCGCGGACCTACAGGTATAGTTCCCCGAGGGGTATGTGCCTGATCGGATGTGGGGTATTGGGGTATCACCAAATGCAAGCGCAGTTCCTCTCAATGATGCAAGCGGCGTCGTTTCAGCTTCAACGCCGCACGCTTGCTTCCGCGGCCCGACGATTCACTTCCCGGCACCCTTTCCGCGGCATGTCAGGCTTCTCTCTTACTGCTACAGTCCGACTACCCGCGAGTCTCGTATACACAAACGTACTCCCAGGCGACGCGAACGCCCCATCTAGCCCATCACATGATACATGTTATTTTGATGCAGAAGGTCAGTTGACCGTCTTCGCGATGGATGCGGTTACGGATCAGACAAACGCTTTCCTGATTCCGAGCGCTCGTTACGCGCGACGCGTCCCCACACCGAATAAATAGCCCCTCAAGCTTCCCGCCCTTGGCCCAGCTTCCGCCTCCTTTCGCCGTGCACAGCCATGTTCACCAAGCTCACAGCGATAGTGTTCGTCGCGCAAGCGGTGCGTGCAGCGCCACAAGGTAGCGTAACGGCGCTCACGAGCGTGCCGGCACCGACTGTCACGGTGTCGACCGCTATTGCGAGCCCCTCGGCATCCCTGAGCGCGACGCTGCCCTCACAGATCCCGGATCCCCCTAAGCAAGCGTGGTGCCCTAGCGAGATCTTCTGCGCCGGTCCTGTACGTGACATGCTCATCGTTGTTCGTTCTCGCACTTACGCTTCTTCTAGTTGTTGCAAACTGTCAACATCGCACAGCTTTATACTGATCCCAAAACATTTGTCGACAAGCCGACGAATGGCTCAGCGCAAGCGGTTCTGCAGAGCTTTGCCGCTGTCAACTCGACGAATGCGACCGAAGGCGCGCTCGTGAGCTTCGTTGACGCGAACTTCCGAGGCGAGGGTGCGGAGCTTGAGGGTCTGCCTATTCCGAACTTCGAGCCTAGCCCCGCGTTCCTGAACAACGTGACGGATCCACTGCTCAAGTCGTGGTCTCAGGTCGTGCACGGCTTCTGGACGCAGCTCATCCGAGGCACGAACGAAAGTGCTGTGTGCGCGGAAGGTTCTGCGAGTGGGTGTGAGAGCTCGCTGATTCCTTTGAATCACACTTTTGTGGTTCCGGGTGGCAGGTTCCGGGAGCAATGTGAGCATTTCATTTTTTGTGCTCGTTATAGTGCTGACACCCCTCAACAGACTATTGGGACAGCTTCTGGATTATCGAAGGATTGCTCAAGTCCGAGCTGTACGACCTGGTCAATGCGACGCTGCAGAACTTTATGGACGAGATCGAGACTATTGGGTTCATTCCCAACGGAGGTCGTATCTACTGTGCGTACCCCTCTTCTCTGATAATTCAACAATTTGACACTGGTCCTCTAGATCTCAATCGGTCTCAGCCGCCGTTGTTCATCCAGGTGTGTTTCTCCCCTACATCGGCATGTGTATCTGAGTTACTTATGCCAGAGTTGTAGATGCTCTCGAACTACGTCGCCGCTACGAATGACACGACGATCCTGCAGCGGGCTCTACCTCTTGCGGAGAAGGAGCTCACCTGGTGGAAAGACAATCGCACGCTTAATGTCACGAGTCCTTTCACGAACCAAACTTACGCCATGGCGCGCTATGCTGCGAATAACACGGCGCCGCGCCCCGAGTCTTATTTGACAGGTTCATTTTCATTCCACTACGATCCAGTCATGTAGACTGACAACACACTGTCCTATAGACTATAACACGGCCAACGATCCGACTCTTTCTACCCCTCTCACTGAAGATGAGCGCTCCAATCTGTACGCCGAATTGGCCAGCGGAGCGGAGACAGGTCAGGCTTTTTTCAGTTGCATCTGGGAAAGGCACTCAGAACTCGTATTCCAGGCTGGGATTACACTGCGCGGTTCATCGCTGAGCCTCTTGCCGGTGGAAGCAACAATACAAGCCCTGCTTTGCGCACGCTTCAAGTCCGTAGCACCATTCCGATTTGCCTGAACAGCATTCTGTGTACGTCACCTTCCTCCGTTGCCACCATCTCTCTAACATCGACGCTTCCTAGACAAAGCGAATGTTGCCCTTGCAGACCTCTACACGCTGTCTGGCAACCACAATGCAGCGTCACAGCGCCAGTCGACTGCGGTGTCTATCCGCGCTGGCATCCTTGACCTCTTCTGGGACAACACTAAGCTCGCCTTCTATGACTTCAACACGACCTCAAAAGCGCGTAACTCCATTTTCACCGCGGCTTCTTTCTACCCTCTCTGGGCTGGCATTATCCCTGATGAGGTCCTCAGCAACCAATCCGCCGCCTTTGGTCTCTTCTCGTCGCTCAATCTCGTGCTCAACCGTTACAATGGCACCTTCCCGACGACATTCATTGAGACTGGGCTCCAGTGGGATGCACCAAACGCGTGGCCGCCGCACCAGTATATTGCATTGCAGGCCCTCGCCGCGCTCCCGGCGAACCTCACATCCAACGCGCTTCCTAGCCCGCCTTCCAATGGTTCGACGTACGCACTCGTGCCGAGCGGACAGCTCAACCTCGCGGAGGACGCTTTGCCCGGGCAGCCTCTGCTGACCGGCAAGCAGACAAATGCGACAAAGACCGGACCGCACGCGGATATCAACTCCCTGAATGGCACGGTTGTGAATGGCGGAAACGCGACACAGGGCGAGGGATGGCGGGATACTCTGGCGCGCGAGCTCGCAAATCGTTACTTTGCGAGCGCATTCTGCAGCTGGTACTCGACTGGGGGATCAATCCCTGGCGTTCTCCCGCGGCTGTCTGACCAGGCCTTGAATGTCAGCAACAGCGTCAATAACACCGGAAACGTACGTCCTTATATTGAAGGGATCTCAGAATGAGATACTGACGAGTGGCTGCAGATGTTCGAGAAATTCTCGAACCAGAATATTGATGCAGGCGGTAGCGGAGGTGAATACACCGTGCAGGCCGGGTTTGGATGGACCAACGGCGTTGTGCTCTGGGTCGCGAGCAACTATGGGAAGGTGCTTGTGGCACCCCAGTGCCCGAGCCCCTTACTCGAGTCGTCGACTTCTACTTCCGGTGGGAAGACGAGCGGCGCCACGAGGGGCGCGGCAGGGTATATGGGAGCGGCTGCTGTTAGTGCAGCGGTCTGGGCCGTAATGGGAGCGTGGTAGATAATACCCTGGTATGCCTACGAGAAGGTATGGTCGATAGACCATGTTTCTTCCAAAATCAGCCTTGTAATAATGAACTGACGGTACTTGTTTGTGTACCATTTGATGACTTCGATAATCGTAATAACGCCGACGTGAAGAGACGGCATGCTAAGTTACAGCACTGCTCGAGCACCGTGGAGTTCCAACGCCGGCCGGCACGTTACTTTCGAAGTCCGATCTTGCGGCGCTTCGAATTTGGTCTCTTAAATTGATCGGCCCCATCCGTGACTGGCGTCGACCACCGCTGAAGCGCTGAAGTCCAAACCGTCCTTGCTTTGACGTATGAAGTAACAGATCTGTTGGTATCCTCAAGGTGCATCCAGTGGGCTGAAGGATTATACACATCTCGAGCACTGGATTCCGCCAAGACAAGTTCTTACAATAACTTGAAGGGTTGAGTGGCAATCGGTGCAGAAGGTACGTTTATATCTCACTGATAGTACTATTTCTTCAAGGTCTTCCGTCTTTGTCCCGACAGCCTAGGCGCATGAGCACGAAAGCAGAATCATTCATCTACGTTCGTTGCTTCGGGCTAGTCCTAGGACTTGTTATGACCAGCCATGAGGCAACACCTTTCTCTGCCACGCATGAACAACGTGTTGCTTTATCTGAAGAAATTAATACTTTCTCATCACAGAACTCTGCACGAGGCAATAGGAAGCGCACTTTGGCAGGTTCCATACCTTCTTGGGCGTTATTCTACCCGCCCTCATTCCGAGGACTTCAGTGGCGAAACGATAAAAGACCAAGCCAGCCATTGGTCTTGTCGCGCAGCGTTCACTTTAGCATCCCTTGTCTACACATCCGGAGCGAATCAGGAAGATGCGGCGAAGCATTGTTGCAGCATTTGCTCTCCATGCAGCTGCAGTCGGGGCAGCACCCCAGACGCCCCTGGCTGCACTCGCTCCCACCATTATGCTCGACCAAGGCGTTTTTGAAGGCCAGATCACCGGCCAGACCGCGCAATTTCTGGGCATTCCTTATGCTGAGCCTCCGTGCGTAGATTTGTCTGCCGGCATATTGTTCTCACTGGCTCACGCCTTCATTCAGGGTGGGAGATTTGAGACTTCGCCGCCCCCAGGCGCCCGCGCCGTACACAGGCAGGCATGACGCCTCAAAATTCGGGCCTACATGCCCGCAGCAGGCTATGTCTCTCCCATCCGAGGCTAGCCGAATCCCAGCACTGGCAGATGCCATCAGTGCAGCCCTCAACACTATGTACGAGCGGTCCGCCTCGGAGGATGAAAATTGTGAGTACATGATTTTCACTGATCTGACGCGCTCTGTACTAAGTGAGCTTAGGTTTGACTATCAATGTGATCAAACCGGCAACGATGGAAGCGGGCACCAAACTCCCTGTGTTAGTGGTGAGTTGGGTAATGCACCACCAAACCCGCACGAACACTAAGCTTCGGTTCCTTGGTTTAGTGGATTTTCGGCGGTATGTTGGTTGTGTTTCAGAGCGACTAAATCTTCATGCAAATCTCCACAGGCGGATTCCAGATCGGCGGCACTGCGACGTAGGTGTCTCATCTTCAGATAAGTCGTCGGTGGTTGACTGTATTCATAAAGATATGGCGAAGCCGCACAACTGCTGGTCGAAAGGTCCATCCTGCTTCAAAAGCCGGCAATCTACGTTAGTATGAACTACCGGTATGTGTTAGTTTTACTGCATTTTCGCCGGGAAGGCTAAACAATTTTCTCAGACTCTCTGGTGAGTGGGGACATTCTGGAGCGCTCGAAGACTACACTCATCGATCTTAGCTCTCGGATGGCTGGCGTCAAGAGAAGTACAAGCTGAGAATGTTGCAAACCTTGGCCTTTGGGATCGTACGTCACCATACCAGGATTCATAGTAGCATGGCTCACGGTACAGATACTTCGCAGAGAGACTGGCTCTTGAATGGGTTCAGAAGTATATCGACAAGTTTGGCGGAGACCCTACTAAAGTAACAATGTGAGTCCGTCATCTTCTTTCACCTGTCGAAGACCCTGAACGCGTTACTTGCAGCTGGGGCGAAAGCGCCGGCGCTATCTCTGTGGCTATGCATATGCTCTCGAACGGGGGCGAACCACAGGGGCTGTTCCGTGCGGCTGTCATGCAATCCGGTGGTCCGATTCCCGTCGCAGGTGTTGAAAATGGGCAGAGATACTACGATGATCTGGTTCGGGATACAGGGTGTGACGGTCAGCCCGATACATTGGGCTGTCTGCGCGCAGCCCCTTTCGCTTCGTTGAAAGCTGCGATGGACAAGTCTCCGAATTTCTTCTCTTATCAGGTATGCCCGTGCTGTTCATACCAGTGTCGTGTCGCTTCTTCAACTCTTTATTGCCTACAGGGACTTGCTTTGCCTTACCTTCCACGAGTCGATGGAGACTTCATCAAAGAGTCGCCCCTGGAGCTGGTCAAACAAGGAAAGGTGGCCAAGGTGCCCATGATCACAGGTGATGTCTGTTCAACGAACTTGTCAAGAATAATCTTTCATATTATCTCCGTTTAGGCAATTGCGACGATGAGGGTTCTCTATTCTCCCTCGGAAGTCTCAACCTTTCGTACGTAGCACAACAAGCTTGAGCCATCGACTTAGCCACAGCTATCTACTGAACTTTTGCCTATAGTACTACAGCGGACACGAGGCAGTTTCTCAAGAGATACATGCTCCCGAATGCCTCGGCCGACGACGTCAAGCTCATGCTTCAATATTATCCTGACATTCCTCACTTAGGCTGCCCTTTCGACACCGGATTGCGAAACATGCTTAGCATTCAGTTTAAGCGCATCGCTGCGATCCAGGGAGATGTAGCCTTTCACAGCCCGCGCAGGTTCCTGCTGAAGCATACCGCGGGAACGCAGCCTTCCTGGTCTTTCTGTAAGCTTCTGGTACCTCAGATCTCCTCGACGTACTCATGCTCGAGTTCTGTAGTGAGCAAGCGAGGAAAGGATACGGCATACCTTGGCGCAGTTCGTATTCCCTGCGTGTTCGCCATTGGGATGCTCTGACATTGCATACGTCAGACTCATGCCACCGACCTCGCGAATTCATACGGCCCTTCGGGAGAGCTCAGAGACTATATCCTCAATTTCGCGACCAACCTCGATCCGAACGCCGGCGGCAGTGGCACTTTCAAATGGCCCAGGTATAACCCGAACACTGGCAAGCCGCAGGCGCTGGTCTTCGATGACTCTGTTCTCTCTCCCGTGAATGTCAAGCATGATGACTACAGGCCGAACGCGCTGGAGTTCGTCGCGAATCTTTCACTCTCGAATTCTTTGTAATATCCTCGTTCCTTTGACAATGGCTATTCGTACGGAGAGACTTGTCGGCAGTGGCATTAATGTCTAGCGACAAATTGGGTTCGTCTTCTCCCTTCAGTCAATATTACAGCGCCTCCCGCGACTCCATGGCCAGAGGCCGCGTATAGAGTGCTGTCGGCCGATGTGACGTCTACACAATTGCAGGTGCGGTGCTCATGACGCTCTTCATATCCGATTGACATATGACCTCTTCGTCGTGTTTCACAGGTCCCCAGCGCCACTGAACCACAGTCGCAAACCATAGCATGGTGGTGAACGTGTGTGTTCGAGCGCCTCCTGCGATCACAGAAGAGGAAACGTTCTAATCAGAAGCGATCGCCAAGTGGAAAGGCTGTTGTACAAGCCCTTTCACCGCCCCAATGCTGCCAGCGCCCTCCGCTCATACGCCAAGGCTGTGTACCGAGTTCATTTTTAGCTCCCCGCCGTATGCAAACCTTCCCGGGGTCGCATCTCTGGCAGGTACCAACACCAAGCCACAAAACCCGAGGGTCTAATACACTTGATGAAAGCTCCTGCAATTGTACGTCGTGGCATTTATATCCGCGCACCGCAGGCGCCGGCGCGCCCTCTATATCGTGATCCGCCGCAACTTGTACCCAAACCGAGTTCAAAGGGCTACAGCCTTACCTTGTACAGATGCACCGGCGCTAATAGTATGTATATAGTGGTGTATGCGGGTTGGTCAAATGAGGCTTCCGTCGTTCTAGCTGCGATGGCCTCGGGACTTCCTGATACAAACGTCCTTTCTGTGCAAGCTATTCAAGACGGGACGGTCGTCTCAGTGAGTAACGTCGGTGCTCGTCTCTACCTTGCTTACCTTTTTCATTAGTATATCCACGGTAAGTGATAGCGCGTTGTTGAGCTTTGCACCATCCTCTGATTCGACGGTCAATCCAGTCTGCGCTGCGGCCCTATTGGTGGGTACATATTCATGAAGACGACTCAACAGTGTTTCATTCGAATTCACCGCAGGCTTACGATTATGCGCTGACTCTCCCGCAAGAAGTCGCGCTCATCTGGCCGTCACGGCTGAGCGCAGTGAAAGTCCTATTCTTCCTGACCCGTTACTTGGCCGTCGGCGACCTTTCGATGCTGCTGTATCGTGAGTTGCTCTGTTTCCGTGATCAGAAGTGATGAGGACGGAATATACCTCCAGTGCAGTTCGCCAGCGCTCCATCTGAAGACGAATGCCGCTGTGTCTGGACCGTTTCCGGATGTAAGTCGCGACAACAGCAATCCGACCCACTCATAGAGCTGACCGAAGAACCAGGGATGATAATCTGGGGTGTCGGGATCGGCCTAAGTGCGACAACATCCTCTGCTCTACATGCCACTAGGCTCATACAGGCATTTCAGTCATCCAAGCAGTGCGGACTTGGGCAGTCTGGGACTGCGGAAGATCAGTCGGGATTATCCTCGCAGTCACGTTTCTCGGTACCGCGGGCGTGGACTGCTATGCGTTCGCGAAATTCACGTCTTCCTTGATATGTTGGTTCCTCTTTCCTTCCTCTCAGGACGCTTGACACATCCTTGATACGACTTCGACTCTGTCAGTTACCCCGATGCGCGATGTTTCCTCTGTGTTCACTCGCGGCTGCCTCGTTACGGGCGGGTCCCACATCTTGCTCACGGATTGCGCCGTGGTTGTGTTCTACGACACGTGTGAGTATCTTTTATTCGCCAAATCATTTCGGTGCACAGTCCTCACGGACGCCTTTCGCAGTAAATGTAGTATTGCTTCTGATTCGGGGATTCAGATTATACAATAGCAGAAGTGAGCCTCACACGAACCTTTCAGCATCACTTGATTACAAGGACTCACCATGCGCCGGCAGCTTCGCCCTCTAGTTCGACTCTAATTAACACCTTATACCGCGACGGCATCCTTTTCTACGTATACCTGTTCGGTACGTACCTGCAGCAAATTCTCGACGCAACCTCTCCCCAACGATGATGGCACAGGCATATCTCTCGCCAACCTAATCGTAATGGCAACCGCTCGGGTGCGTGTCTACGCAATACTGTAGTATGGTCACCAGCTCCCATCTAACCTGGCTCCCCTCCACTCACCAGGACTCACTAACGAACGTCCTCCCCGCGTCCGTCACCCCACTCCATCATCCCATCTCATCTCACTTCCTCCCTGACTCCTCCATAACAGACTACAACGCACGCTCTACTCCATCCTCTCCTCCCGCATCCTGCTCAACATCCGCAAAGCCGCGCACGCCAAGTCCGAGTCCGACGGCGGCGCGTCGGTGTCGCGGGGCGCACAGTCGAGAGCGGACGCGACGACGCAGATTGAGTTTCGGGCGATGCCGGAGACGCTGAGCGGGGAGATGGAGACGGGCAGCCTCGGTAATGGAGACTTGGGTTCGAGTCCGAGAGCAGGCGGGGGTGGGCCCGGAGCGGCCTGAGAATCATATGCATTGAACCTGTAGCTGTAAGAGTGAACCTCGTCGAGCGAGATATACACGTTGTGAATTCAGGATCTAGAGTAGCAGTCAGTAATAACAAAAGTGTACATTCGGAATAGCTTACCATACAACATCAACCTCTCCCATCCTCACGCACGCACACACGCACCCCCAGAAAACGAAAATTACGATGATAATACAACTGCATCTGCAATCCAATACTCCTTCCTACTCCAGCTACATACACCCCTCCGCCGCCGCCTTCCTTGTCAGCATTTTCATGAGCAGCCGGCGCCCAGCTACAGCAGCACTACGCTACAGCCTCGTGTTTCGTATACGTCTACAAGCTACAATCGTGGTATGCGCTTCGCCGCCACCCTTCCCCTCACCCCCCCCCCCGTTCTCGTTCTCTATTGTTGTTGATATTAGCGTTTCTCGTCGCAGTCGGCGTTCGGCGTTCGTGTCGTGATGTGATGTGATGTGGGGAAATTCGGTGAGTCGGTGTCGGTGAGTAGGCGGGTGAGCGAATGGGTGGATTGGTGAGTAGGCAGGTGAGCGGGTGAGGAAAAGGTATGTAGGCAGGGTTGGTTGCTCAAAGCGCGCGCTTTTCGCGAAGCTCCTGCTCAAGGATGGCATCCGGATCGCGGCCCTTGACTTCGGGCAGGAGCAGCGTGCACGCCGCGCCCAGGAAGCACACGCCCATGAAGACTAAATAGACCGCGCGCCGCGTTAGCACAGCGCAGAAGAGAAAAGGAAAGGGGAAGTGAAATAGGAAGGGGAAGGGGAAGGGGAAGGGGAAGGGGAAGGGGAGGGAAAAGGAAAAGGAAAAGGAAAGGGGCAGAGGGAAGGGGAAGGAAAGGGGGACGCACTCCACAGGACGTTCTGGGTGCCGATTTTCTCGCTGAGCGCGTTGAACGCGAGCGAGGAGATGATCGCGCCCGCCTTGCCCGCCGCGGCGGAGATGCCGTGCGCCGTCGCGCGGTAGCGCGTGGGGAACACTTCCGCGGGGTAGCACTGGCGAAGCGTCAATATCAGCTGTGGTGCAGGAAGGAGTCAGATGCGGGATCACGCACGTAGGTCGTTCTATTGGGTGAAAGCAAGTTAGCATACGTCAGTGCGGAAGTACATAGGGAAGGACGCACGAGTTGGCTCCGAAGTTGAAGAAGAACTGTCGGATGTGGAGTATCAGTGTCAAAGTGGAGAGCAGAGGGGAGTGTGGGGCGTACCTGGAGGAAGGCAAAGCAGACGACGAAGGACGCGGTGTTGAGCGTGTGGAACTTGCCCGCCATGATGCCCACTACACATGCACCCGTGAGTCCACATGGATCAGGAGAATGAACAGGTGTTGGGACGTACGGAAGAGCGCGGCGAGCAGGAAGCCTTGGATCTGAATCCACTTGCGACCGAGGTACTCGATTGTCAACACCGTCGCATAGTAGCCTGCAGCACATAACGTCAGCGCACGCCCCAGCGAACGTGGGTCCGAAGACGGGCGTACCGGGCACGAAACCGAGCACGGTGATGATGATGTTTCCAATTGCAATCTTCCACAGGCGCTCCCATGGCGTGCCGGAGGAGCCGTCAAAACCGATCTGCTGCAGCACCACATTCTGGTTAAGGTTAATACCGTAGAACCTGCAATTCTGTCTCAGCAAGTATAAGTGTGGAAGAGGAAGGGTAAAGCGTACGCAATGTCGAGCAGGAACCAGCACACGCTCGTCCCGATCAGAATCTTGAGGTGCCGCCATTCCGAGAAATAGCGGAAGAAATCCCGGAAGTGGTTGTTGTGCCCCGCGGGCTGCTTCGCCGGCGGCGTCTCCGACGGGGGCAGCTTGTCGGCGGTCGACGGCGCGGGGCTCGAGCTGGACGACTCGGACGCGGCCTGCTGCTTCTTGAGCTCCGCGATCGGGTCGGGCTCCTCCTCCTGTTGCTGCTTCGTCGCCTTGAGGTAGCGCGTGGACTCGGGGAGCGTAAGACGCTGATACAGCGTGCCGCACGCGGGGATGAGCGACAGGCCGACCGCGATGCGCCATGCGCCGTCGACCTTGCTCGTCTCGCCGAGGTCGTTCATGACGTGCTTGTAGCACGCGAGCACGACGAGCACGACGATGCTCCCGATGAGGCTGCCCCAGCCCTGGTTCGCGAAGATGTACGCCAGCATCGTCCCGCGCTTGCGCAGGTTCGCGCGGTCCGACGTGATGGATGCCGACATGGGATAGTCGCCGCCCACGCCGATACCAAGGATGATGCGGAAGACGGCCAGGTAGATGAGCGACCCGTTTGGCGAGAGATCGCCCGTTGGGTCCGAGATACACATGATCGTCGCGAAGATGATCAGCATGAGCTCCTTGCCGTCTATGAGAGCAACATGTTAGTGCAAAAGACATAATGTGAGAGAAGTGGGGACGTACAGATGGCCTTGCGTCCAAAGCGATCCGCCGCGAATCCGAACCCAAATTGGCCAATGACACTTCCAATGTTGGCAGCCGCCTTCATGAAGCCCTCCAGGCCGGCGGGCAGCTTCTCCCCGCCAAACAGGCGGTACTGCAGCATTGTCGCGACAGGCTGCGCAAGGGCATGGGCTGTCGGTGAGCTCTTCATGATTTTCTAGATGTGCACGCGACTCACGTTGATGATGAAAAGATCGTATGCATCAAGGAAGAATCCGACCTAGACAAATCCATCGTGAGCGTCATGAAGATTCCATAGTACGAGGACGAGGACGTACTCCGGCGATCCCGAGCAGCTTCACTTCGGCGTAGGTGAGGATGAATGGTGGGCGGTCCTCATTAGAGCGCTCGAAATCTTCCAGTGTCGAGTGGTATGGCGGCGCGTCGCTATCCGGTGCCGTCGTCGGCGAAGGTGCAGACTCTACTGCAATCTTCTCGTTTGTCGAGGCCATATTTGCGTCGTGCGGTGCGAACGGCCGGGTGTTGTGAGCTCTGTATTGAGGAAAAAGAGAGAGACGAAGGTCAGTCGCCCGTCTTATAACAATCACGAAAACAGAGAAGAAGGATATTTAGGACGCACGTTTGCGGGGCGGACTCCACTGGCCCTTGCTTGATTGACGGGAGGACGGATGGGGCAGACCGACTGAACGACTGGCGCACGACCATAAAGCTTTGGAGCCCCGGCTCACTCTCCCGCCGGGCGTGAGAAATTTTCCGGCCTCGGCCAAAGCCTCGGCCCCGCCTGCCTATTTACCTTGGCAAGCAAATTTGCTTGACTGTGCACTTCAGCTTACTGCTTTGACAAAGACAAGCAAGCCTTTGAAGGGGCTGGTTGACTGAAACTAGATGACGCGGGCCACCGAAGTTGAGATGGTGTTTACTGGTCGGCCGATGGAATGGTACATGGGTGCTCCTGGTGTAAGCCTCAACAGAATCAGCGCCGTAATCCGATGATTCAAATACGCCACTTTTCGACCCTCATCCTGATAGGAGGAGGAGTCTAGAGTCTAGACTGAGCGCTGAGCGAGAGAGTACTCGCATTTGAAAGAGATAGGAGAGCCTTCGCCTTCGAAGTCGCTCTAACCCCGTACGGGAACTCGTAAACTACTGGGAAAACCCCTGCTGTGACTGTAGAACATGGTGGGAAGAGGAGAGAAAGGAATGTTGGTGTCGATGGGCTCTACGAGTTCTTATACAGAGGTCGAGGGGCAGTTTGGAACTCATAAATACGAGGATACAATATGAGTATGCCGTCATTGAGACCTAACCTTAGAACGAGGTCACGACTAGACTTAGTAGCCGCATCCCCAGCCAATCAGCCAAAGGTAACCACCGTCTTCGCCCAGGATGATGTTCCAAAAATTGATATCCTGACGGATGAGCACGAGCGGCTCCGACTCTTCAAAGAGCTCCTTCTTCGAAGGATCGTCTTCGGGGACCTTTTTGTGGTCCAGCGTCATGCGGAGCCGGTCGTAGCAAGGTCGGAATACGAGGGGATTGGACCGCGATGTGACTGCACCTGGCCACAAACAGGAGGCTCACATATTCGCGGTCCGTGTGCGCTCAGCGGACCTGGCGGCGCCGTAGTGGATGGCGTGAAGCGACGAAGTTGACGGACATAGCGCCGCGGCGCGAACGCGACGTACAGCTTTCTCCGTGTCGACAGGCTCCGCCGGACCTGCACAAGTGTGGGCCCTTCGATGTAGTCCATGACGATCTTAAAACTCCATTGGAGCCACACGACGCGGCGGACGTGCGGGACGGGGATCATGGTCGTTGAGAGGAGGTCGAGGGCGCTGGCCTCAGAGGCATCTGCAGCATTTTCACCAATGCCTCGGGAACCCTTTCCAATGACGCTAGGTGTCACGGTCAGTTTCATCTGCAGGACACCGTATTCGGGGTGTAGTTGTGCGCTCTTTTATTCAAGCTCGAGTGTAGGATCTCCTCGTCGCTTCGATGATCCACGTCCGATGGCTTGACCAGCACCTGCATGGAATGGAAAAATGGGACGGAGTAAGTGAATTATACTCACAAGAAAGCTTCTTTGTGTCTCTGGTGTGGTATCAAAAATGCTAGGATGTCGTCTAAGACGTCCACTATCATTCCAAGGATGGTGTAGAGCGGCCATTTCTGAGTCCGAGTGCCCCAGGTGGAGTCACATATGTGAGTGTATTTGGCCCAGGCTTTTTGCAGTGGCTAGCATCAGATTGATTTATATCCCTGTGTCGTGAAAGGTGTCAGGCGGTCTAAGGAGGAGGTAGAAGTCGATGTTGAAACCAAATGCTTACAGCTGATTCAGAAAACCTTGTCCGCGCCGCGTCCCCCTCGCGGGCAAATCCGAAAATTCGAAAAAACATCGAAAAATCGAGAAAATGTGAAACCGTTGCTCTCATGCTCAGACAGTCTCCAAATTACCTGGAACTGTAGTGCGGATGACGATAATGCTCACAGGGGGCGTTCTGGGGCGGTGGAAGCGACAAACAAGCCAGGAGAGGTGTTCGGTGGAGAAGCTACGAGGCGAGAGCGACAACAACGTAGACTTCGATGGCGGTGGACAGGACAATGTGTGGCCGAGTGCAGAGCAGCCGTGGTGAGTTTAGGTCATCTTATGTGAAGCCTGAATAACAGTTGGTGTTAGTCGAATCGTAGATCCGCTGAGGTGACCCGCCGCCCACCATGCTGGGCCCCCACCATCCTCTTCCCGCAATCATACAACGTTCGATTCAGGCTGCGTGTCGAAGATAGCCCTTTGCCCAACTTTTCGAGAATTCTCATATGCTCGAGGACTGATCGATTTCGAAATGCGACGACGTACGACGGTCCAACGAGGACATCATCACTTCGCACCTTCCCCTTCCCCGCCTCACCAGATGTAATGCTTGCACATCCGAATTTGGAGACCTGATGAATTGGGCGTCTCCACGAAGATAGAGGTGCCTACTTAGCCGGTGCCCTCTCGATTTGCAGAGCAAATATGTGCGGTTTATGTGATCACGATCATAGTGCGAAGGGGGACGTGCAGGTATGTACTTTATGGCCGAAATTATACCTTGACCCTCAGAATCTCTGCATAGGCCAATGGTTATGGGGCAGGGATGCTTGGCAAGGCTAGGACTGCTTCGATGTGTGATGATTCTCCTAGCACCCAGATCTCTATTTTCTCACTGGCCAATACTTCCTCCAAAAACCTGTATTGTTCATGTACTGCACTGCAGCTGCCCTTAATGACATGTATGTGCCATCTGAGGTCCAATTTCGCTGCTGGGAGATGTTCCATGGCTTAATTCGCTGTGACGATGCTGGACACGTTGCCGCGGTCGCGCGGAGTCCATCGTGCATCCTGGTCGCCACCAAGTGCAAGCATCTTAGTCTCTAGACCAACCCAATTGTTTACACCGTTGAATACGATAACTATTGAACGTGCTCAGTGTCTTCTGCCATTTCTCGTATTTTTCGACATTTTCTCGAGTTTTCGGATTTAACCGGGCGGGGGACGCGGCGCGGACAAGGTTTTCTGAATCAGCTGTATCCGGCGAGAGGTCCGAGACCGTGAGAAACATTGGCCGGGCTTGCATTGGGCTTGAAGTAGGCTTGAACGGACTTTCCTTCAGTTGTAAGCATCTCTAGTAGTGCTTGACGCTAACGTTGACACTGGTCAGATTTCGGGTACTTGACATCTCTACATGTTGGCCTAACGTGTTCCTATATATTCATCAGAGTTGGACGCCTATAACACACGCGAATCATGGCTGCTCCTGCTAGGTGCGTCTCCACCGAAGCTCATCGCAGATATAAACGATCTAACCGATATAGAACGCTGGCTAGCTGTATCTTCTGCAAGATCATCAAAGGTGCGGTGCATGCCTTTTGTGCGGGTCATCACGCTGGAGAGACGCGCTGTATCAGGCGACATCCCGAGCTTCAAGCTTGTGGAGACCGACTTGAGGTGCGTGTCTTCTATCCGGGTAATTGCAGACGATGATTGAGTTTTCCTTCCGCAAAGCTTCTCGTTTCTTGACATCGGGCCGCTGTCCAAGGGACACGCTCTGGTCATCCCGAAGCGTCAGTCCTGGTTGCTGTGACTCCGACATTCGTGCTCATATAGGGAGCAGACCACACCGCCAAGATGCACGAGCTCCCTGATGAATACCTCGCCGATGCCCTCCCCATCGCGAAGAAGATCGCACTCGCTTTGGGCGCGGAGAACTATAACATCCTCCAGGTAAGTCCTCTCCTGTCCCTGTATCGGCCTCCTATCAGCTTACGTGCATCCCGTCAGAACAATGGTCGCATTGCACACCAGGTTCGTCTCAAGCATCTTTCCCCACCCATTTGATCATATGCTGAGAAATTGTTGTTACGTAGGAGGTCGACCATGTCCACTTCCACATAATCCCGAAGCCGTCCGCAAGCGACGACGAGGGTTTGGTGATCGGCTGGCCCACGCAGAAGCCGTCTATGGACGACCTCAAGAAGTTGCATGAGGAATTGAAGCAGAAGCTCTGAGAGGGGTATGTAAGGCAGTGTATTTCTATAGGTAGTGAAGGGTCAATATGATTATTTCGTGATCGCGATGTCCGGCATCTCATCTACATGGGGCGCTATCAAGGAAGTCATCACCTCGCTCATGCATGCAACACACAGCTGTCTGTTCCAGTCGCTGCACAAGCCACAGCGATCTATACAACCAAATGAAGTGCTATATGGATACATAGGTTAGATGAGAGCTAATACTACGTACGGCTATCAGTAAGAGTACACAAGTCTATTACTTTTCATCTAGCATCAGACCAACAACCCAACAACCCTCTCCTTCAACTCCGCCGGTGCCCAACTCTCCAACCACGCCCTCCGCGCGCCCTTCGTCTCTTCCCCCAGCCCAAAGCACGCAGGCGGCAACACAGCCGTCCCCTCCCTCCTCTGCCAATACAGCACCACCTCCCTCACATCCTCCAACCTCCCCTGGCCCACCACCGCCTCCAGCAGCTTCCTCGCGCGCTCCTCCGCCCCCGCCTCCCGGGCCGCGCGCAGATCCGGCCATATGCTCGCCGCGACATGGTGCACAATCACCAGCCGCACAAAGCCCTCGACGTGCCCGCGCCCGCGGCGGCCGAGCAGCACGCCGAGGTACGCGCCGACGACGCGTGCGTCCGGCTCGACGGGCCACAGCCACGCGCCCACGCGCGCGCCGAGCGCGCGCGCGACGGGCGTGCGCACCGTCGCGAGCACGTGCGGCGTCTCGCCGTAGAGCAGGTTCCGGTAGTCCCCGGCGTACCGCTGCGCGGTCGGCGGGAGGAGCAGCGCCGCGAAGAGCGGGTGCGCGAACGAGACTGCGTCGTAGAGCGCGACGAAGTCTGTGTAGAACTGGAAGAACGGCGTGTCCGCACCGAGGAAACGTGCGGCGGCGTGCTCGAGGTTGTCTTCGTCATCGTTGTCGTCGGGGGGCGCGGAGGCCGAGAGGCCGGTGGGAGAGGCTTCGAGGGTGTACGGCGCGAGGAGGTCCTCCATGAGCCCGTTGACGATGGTGTCGCGGAAGACTTCGTTCGAGTTGATGCTGGGGCCGGCGGAGGACTCGGAGGGCGCGCCCTGCACCTGGCCGTGCTCGAGCATGAAGACCTTCATGCAGCCGAAGACGGCCTCGGCGCGGCGCATGGCGAAGTTCGGGAGTCCGTTGATGCGCAGCGCCTCCCGCGAGGATCTTGCGAGCAGCAGTGCCGCCCGCACGATCTCTGTCTCGCTCGAGTCCCAATTGTCTGGAAGCATGTGCCAAATGGGCGATGTGCCCGAGCGCAGTAGGTGGTCGAGAGGCAGCAGAGTCCAGTCTCGGGCAAGAGGAAGGCCAGAGCCATGGATGCGCCGACGCACAGCCCACGCAGGCGGCAGACGTTGCGTCACAGAGTGCTTGATAGACCGCGGCGTAGGCCATGCCGGTCCAACATACACGTCTTTATCGGGGCGCAAGGAGAACTTGAGGAACGGCCCGATAATCTGCAAGCCTCCGCGTTCCCAAATACTGTCTGACACATACCACCCCCGGCTGCTGAGGAAAGGCTTGTTGATGAGCTCGAGCACTTGCGTGATCATCATCCGCGCGGCGTCCTCGTCTCCCGGGATGAGCCTGATCAGGACGGAGCAGGCTTGCGCGAGCCACAGATCGTCCGTCGTCGCGGGGATCTGCCTCGAGAAACGCACATACGTCGCCAGCAGCGCCGTCAGGGGCCGACAGAATGCATGCAAGTATACGGGGGAACCCTCTGCGTAGATGGATGACCAGAGCCGGTGCAACACGATATCGCCGCTAAGTGTCGCGAGGAGAGAAAATGGCAGCTGGAAGGGCGGTTCTGTCGGGCTCTCGACAGTCGCGGTCGGGAGGCATGTCAGCCAAAGGCGCATCGCTCCCGTAACGACCTGCGCATGCGGGTCCAACGCGCGCCACTTCTGTACCTTGTGCACATCTCCGCTCGCCAGACCATCCAGAGCGCGCTTCAGGCCACCCATAGCTTCTGCGAGCACCTCCTTCTCCGTGCCGGACTCGAATCCGCCCTTGATGGCCGCCACGACGCGCGCGCGCTCGCTCTCGCCAGCCCGGACGGCGTTCACCTGTGCGCCCTCCAGCCAGGCGGCGAGCGCGTTCCAGATCGCAGCCCATGCGGCAGCGTCGTGCGCATCGGAGCTCAGCTGCGTGCGGAGGGAGAGCAGGTCGTCGCCCCAGCCCCACGCTTCAACTTGACTCCAGAGAATCTCGTGCTCGGGTGTTGTTTGGTGCGGGTCGACGGCGCAGACGATCCAGGCTTCGAGGAGCTGGGCGTACGCCGCTATCAATGGGCGCGAGTTGCATGCTGGAGACAAAATGTAGGAGGAGAGGTTGGATAGGGGCTCGGATGCGGTGGTGGCGATGTGGGAGTAGAGGCCGTAGGATGCAAGCGCGGCGTAGAAGCGGAGCGTGGTGGTCAGGAGGGAGGTGGCTAGGGGTAGAGGATATGGGGAGGATGGGGGGAGAGATGTGATGAATCTCAGCAAGGAGTCAGCTGGGTCGACGAGGGTAGTGGCATTTTCGCGCGAAGAGAGCGCGAGGGTGGTTAGGACCTGGATAGCGAGTGGCGTGGGATCTGGCGTATCCTCAGGGTGAGGGATGGGCGTGAGGACGAATGTACGGAGGATGCTGGCAATCATCGAGGGTGTATTAGTGATCGCCGTTGCGATAGCATTGGTATGTTTCGCAAGTCTGTGGACAACGGATAAGAGCTTGAGTAGCGACTCGTGCGGGAGCGCCGTTGCGCCGAAAGTTGCTGAGATCTGAGGTAAAAGAAAATCGAACGGCAGTGCAGATGCTGCATCCACAGCTGCTTTCCGCTTCTCCTCGTCACTCTCAGACGAAAGCCCGGTAGGTTGTTCGTCTTGCAACTCTACACCATCGATTGCGGCGACCTCTTCGTCCCACCCAACAATGCACTCCCACATGACAGTGACAGCCATCGCGCCGACGCTGCCTTTCTCGCCCAGCGCCTCTACGCCCGCGGCCAAGATCCTCTTCCTGAGCTCCAGTTCCCTGCCCCGAAGCTCTTCCAGCCCCTGCTCAACACCCGTGACACCCCTTAGCATTTGCCCAAGTCTACGCACAATCTTTGCCAACACGCTCAGCATAGTCGCGCGCTGAGCAGGCACGCTCGAGCGTGAGAGCAGGAAGATGTCGTCGAGGGTGTAGCCTGCACGCGTGCCCTCGGCATGGTGGTGCAGTCCCAGGTGTGTCGGTAGCGTCGAAGAGACAGACGCGGGGATCGGGTTGCCTTGTAGATCGAAACGCAGCGAGGCGGAAAGGGTGGGATCTGGTGGCGGTAGCGATTCAATCCACTCGAGATTTGGGTCGCCGGCAGGAGCGTTGGGGAAGAAGCGTCGGCGGATGTACTCTGGGGTGCCTTCCTCGGGATCCTGGGAAGCAGCAGGTTCCGTTGCTTTTGCAACAGCAGCTTCTGGCTCCCCGGGAGACATAGGGGCATCCTCAGTCTCGCTGATCGGATTGTGCTGCTCAGGATTTTGCGGGGAAGTCATATGGACATCTGGCGGCGAAGGCGGAAGGTCTCTTATCGCGAAGGACGGCATCTTGGCCTTCCATTGGCCCAAAGAGACGGCATGGTCGTCGTCAGAAGGTGGAGGTAGGGCAAGTGGCTTCCTGCGGGGTGAAGGGGGGGCCGACTCGTAAACATGAATGTCCTGCGGTTTGAGGTCTGCAAATCGGAGCATGCGACCCGTGCGGCTGGAGGGCCGCGTGCTTGCAGAGGACAAGATGGGCGGAGGGGATGGCGGCGGCGATTGTGTGTCCACTGTGTCCTAAGATTTACGATATGTGGTAGATATAAGGGAGCCATGACTTACCTCTGAGAGGAGGAGGAGAAACTTGTAAAATACTATGGTAAGGATCCCTATGACATACCGGCAAAGACAATCACGTACCTCGAGAAATGCTCTCCGGATCGACATCGACGGCAAAGTCGTGCACAATGGGGTTCAAGTGCTCCGAAACTCCTTCACTGCCTGCCTCCTCTGCTGCTACCGACTCCTGCTGCTCGGCAGCCTCCCGTCTCCTTCGCGCCCTCAACAGAATGTCCCCAATATCTGCCCCGAAGCGCTCCTCGATTTCCCTCTTCTCCTGCTCTCGCTCCTCTTCTGTCATGGCCGCCACCCTCTTCTCGTTCTCGCTCTCCACCTGCTTCCTCCAATTCCCGCGTTCCACTGCGGCCATCCCTACACTTGCGCGTGGCACCGTAGCCGGCTTGACAGCAGGCGGCTCAGCGAGCCTTGCCAGAGACCCACTCGAGCTTCGAAGGTCCTCACGCCCGCGAGCAAAGGCACTCTTCGACCGATGCTGGACAGCAGGAAAGCCGGTCTTTCTGGTCGCTGGAGCGACGAATGCATTAGGTGGCTTCGGCGCACTTGAGGTGGTTTTGCGCTCGAAGATGGAGCCTACAACAGGCCGATTAGATTGTGCCATTACCTCAGTGAATGTTCATATCATATGCGGAGGTGAACGAAGAGGAAGAGAAAGTGTGGGCAGTGGGGAAAGGACAGGAATAAGAGCACAATTTCCGGCAGACTGAAACGCGTCTAGAAGATTCTCTGCCGCCAGGCGCCAGACTCTCTCAAATTCGCTTCAGAACGTCCTGGATGCTTTTCTGAAGAACCGGACAGGTAATACGGGAAGGCGATTATAAGAGTTAAGTTGTCGAAGAAGAACGCAAAAATTTCCCGTGGTTGAGCTCGAACTCGAAGCCTCGTCTGAACATTAGACAGCTAACCATTCAACCGGAATTATCGTCGGTTGAGACTGACTAGGAGACGCGCTTGACAAGTGAGCTATACGAGAACAATTATCCAAGGATATAATCATTATTTATGTCGTTCGAACGTTTACAATTTCACCCTTGTTCCCGACTGTCAAAGTAACTCCTGCAAGTCCACGACAGCCCCATGTCCTAAGCTCACACCACGCCGTGCATCCTCAACAAAAACCCCAGAGTATACCAGTCCCTCTGTGGTGCCTTCCTGTATCCCATAATGAACCACATCTGCTTGTTCGGCAGGCGTATCCTTCGGGTCAATGAGCGGCAGCTATCCGGATCACCGTTAACGTTGCTATCCACCCGAGAAGAGCAGTCTTCAGCACGTACCTTCAGCACACCGAAGTGGAAATCTCCCTGCCCTTCCGGGCCTTTAGCCACGCTGGTGTTGGGTATGGAGTGCGTCACCGCCGCAAGCGGCGACCCGTTCGTAGAATACAGTACCGCGAGCGTGAGTTTCGTCCAGTCCACGACCACGGCAAAGTTGTGCCACTCGTCAGGCGTGAAGGGCGCGATGAAGAGCTCTGTGAGGTCGTGCGAGCGGACCTTCAGCGCATGCGCCGTCTCGGACGGGGTTGTGTTGAATGGCGTGCCTGTGGGAAGCAGCCGGAGCGTCAGCGAGAGGACCCGGGGGTATATAATGAGTGGACGCACCGAGCTGCAACTCGAAGACATGCGACCCGTCATCAGGCTCGATCCATACGACCTGGTATTCGTGCCCGAACGACAGTCTCCTCGAATCATCCGCCTTCACGGAGAAATGGAACACCGTAATTCCAGTCTCCAACTGTTCATCGAAAGCCGTCTGGTTCGCCGCGACGAACGGCGACGGTATGGACTGCGCAATGAGCTCCGTACGGCGGAATCCGAATTGCGGTGTGCTGGAACCTGGCGTGAAGACGGACGAGTTGTCGATCGTGATGCGAATAGACTGCTCTGGTGCCGTCCATAGTGGTGTGGATGGCGTTGAAAAGCCAAGGAAGGAGGTGTACTGTATATACAACTGAGACTAGACTTCGAACCAGAATTCGACGGGACGCACATGGGTAGCAGGCTCAGTGCCTTTGACGGCGCTGAGGGAGGCTGTTCAGTCTTCACTGGTGTGGACAGGGCCGTGCACGTACGTGAGATAGGGCCCGCTCGATGCATTCAGTTGAGGAGCGTTATAGTCGAATCGGGCACGGCCATCATACAAAACAGGCGTCGCGCGAACCAACGACAACGATGCCACGGAAGCCCAGAAGAAACATCTCCACAGCATCGTAACAAGCTATTGCAGACGCTCCGTTGGGCGAAGGGAGATGACCTCGACGAACGTCGAGCCAGAGACATTGAGTGGTCGCGATTAAGAGTTCTGCGGAGAAATCATGGCTTGTGGAGAATTCTCGGGTTGTTTGGTATGCGCACGGGGGAGCAAGAACTCACGGGTGATGTAGATAATACAAAGGTTTGGGTGATCCCACATGCAATGCATCGCGCGAAGCAAACATCGTGCACGGCGGAGATTTGTGCCAATCGCCTGACCGCACAAGGCCATTAATGGTCCAGCGTCGCGGGGATCTGCCTCGAAAAGTGCACAAACGTCGCCAGCAGAACCGCCAGGGATCGACAGAGCGCGTGAAATCGTGCAGGGAAGCCCTCGGCACAGATGGACAACCAGACTCGGTGTAGCGTGGTATCGCCACTCGGCGTTGCGAGCAGATGAGCCGGCAGCTGGAAGGGTGACTCTGTCGGGCTCTCGGTGGTCGCATTTGGAGGGGGTACCGGCCAAAGCCGCATCGCTCCCTACACACGCGGGTCTAGCGCGTGCCATTTCGGCATCTGGTTCGCTTCTCCGCCTGGCAGGTCATCCGAAGCACACCCATTACAGTCGCCACGCTACTCGCTCGCTCGCTCTCGCTAGCGTAGATGCCGTCCACCTGCGTGTGCTTCAGCCGATATTCATAGTGCATCCGGGGGTCAATGAATAGGGAGAGGAGTGTGTGGGCAGTGGGGAAAAGACGGGAATAAGAGTGTAACTCTGAGGGAGAACACGTCTAGAATTTAGATCTGTTACGCACCAGATTCTTCAAAATTTGTTTCAGAACATCTTGGGTGCTGTTCAGAAGAGCCGGCCAAGTAATCCTAGAAAGTCGTTAGAAGAGATAAGTTATCTTAGATACAGGATTGCCAATATCATGTTCGGTACATTTGAATATTCGGTATGGCAGTAGCCATATATTGAGATTGATAATACACATCGTATCTACTGCTTTCTAGACACCACAAATAAGTTCAAGAGGAATATAAAGTACGACACCACTCACCACTTCTATTTGCCCTAAAGATCCGTCAATCAACAAGCAGGACACTGTCCAGCACCGAGAACCCTGCAGCCACCCCACCTTCATTGACCCCCTCCCCTTTCGTCCTCACCAGCCACCCAACCTCTGCCTTCTTCGCCACACCGCCCCTCCCCTCCCCGCCAAACAGCGCCCACCCGAATATGCCCAGCTCACTAACAACCTCCGCCCGCATGACGCCCGCCTCGCCCCCACCAGCACGCACCAGGTATCCACCGACCCCGCGCGGGGGCTTGATGAGTTCCATAGCGATCCACGCGGCGCGCTCGCGTGCGGGAAGGGTATCAAGGAAAGGCGGGATCGCCTGCTTGTACACGTTGTTCCCGCCGCCCTCTCGCTGCGGCTTGAGCACCAGGTCCTGCGCTCGTGCCCGCGCGCACCGCGTGCCCGCCGGCTCGTCGTCCTTCCCCACGCCCTCCGCAGATGCGCCGGCGATCGGCACGTCGTCTGCGCTCGCGTCGAGTCCCCACATCCGGACCCAGCTCGCACGCACCTCCTCGATGTCTTCTGCGCGGTCCAGGAATCGCTCGAGCACGCCCGGACGTGTGAGCACCTCTTGGACTTTCTTCCCGCCTGCAAGTTGGAGAGCGAGAGACGGACATTGGATTGCGCGGGAGCGTTCGAGCAGGAGACGCGTATCGTAGACTTGGGGCGTTGGGTAGTCTGTCGGCGTGTAGCCCGCGCGGTAGTAGACTACAGAGATTTCGTGTGTGGCGGAAGATGAGGGAATAGCGGGGAGAGGGGAGATGTGTAGAGTGCGTGTGGCGGACAGGTGCGCGTGTTCGGCCAGCTGAGCGAAGGTGCGGCGATGGACGTGAATATTATGTCTGAGGGGTTGTGTAAGGCAAACTGAAGACAACGGAAGAGAAGGAGAACATGCTTTTCGAGCAGTTCGTATTCAAGCAACCGCTGGTCGAATATATTGCGTTCGTCCGGCTGCACAACAAATAAGATACTTGCTCTGTCTGATGGCCTCAATATGGAAAATTCTTGAGAGATTGCAGGGGCACGTACGAAGGATTTCCGTACGCCGTGTGCGCTTCCGCCAGTCCTGCAGCCAGTACCGCGATAGTATCGTTCGGTGGGAAATTACCCGGCTGCAGCAAGGACGACGAGTCGAAATAGTGCGTCGTCGCCTGCAAATGCCTATATTATCCTTCAGCCGACGGCCTCAGCTCGTCCAAATACACCAAACGCACCGGTGCAGCTTCGACACCTGCTCCGACAGAGCTCCGAACGACGAGGAGATCGTATTGAACTCGACCTGCTTCAGCTCGATCTCTTTCGCACCTTCTGGTTGATGCAGAAGATAATCGGACCTGAAGAGTCCTAGATGCCATGTCTGTCCCACCTCAGTCTCTCTGATCTACCCTGGAGGACACGACGCACCTGTACCGGCCCCTCCTCACGCGAAGCTTTCCAAGCCTTCCACAGTGCGCCCGTGAACTCGTCTACCGCACCTGCGCCTGTGGGCCCGGTGCCCATCACCTCGTCGAGGAACGCGGTATCGAGCGCGACGCGCGCATAGAGATTGTTGTACGCCCGCTGGAGGCGTTGTGCGCGATGAAAGAGCACGCGGGGGATTGGTGTTGGGAAGAGCGAAAGGGGCGCATGGATCGCGGAGACTGGTGCGGGAGGTGGAGGCGTATTTGGCTCGTGGGGTGGCAGGTAGAGAAGAGAGTGCGCGAGCGCGTAGGTCGTAGCGAGCAATGTGAGATGCTCAAGTTGCTCGGGGGTTAGAGAAGGAGGCCATGATACGAAGCTCATCGTTGGCGTTGGATAGATGGTGGTATTGAAGAGAGAGAGAGATCAAAGGTGAAGCTTCACAAGATTGCGCGATCATTGTGTAGTGTAGTGTGATTACATTTTCGTTGTAGGGTCACTAGATTACTTACATATCAAGCTGTTGATTACGATCGCTACAACGACTCTACAATGACAACTATACAAAGCACCAATTCGACACATCGCGATCTATACAGAGTCTGGGAACGTAATAACGTTGCGGAATTTTGGTTTGCCCGCTGCCATGTCCTCGTACGCTTCAATGAAGTCCTCCAATTTATACTCCTTCACCATCGCCTTGACATCTGCAAACGACGTCAGCATCGAGATTGTAGCAAAATTATGACAGCACTCACTGGCCAGCGTCGAGAACCTGACACAGGCTTCTGCATCTACCGCCGCGCCGCACGCCCACCCTCTCAGCGTCACTCGATTCATGTTCAAAAACGGATTGAAGACTTCGACGTTCCCGTCTGTCGCAGCACTCACAAGTGTCACGACACCGTATCGCGAAGCCGCAGGTATCACTGCAGATATCTGCTTCACCGACGGTGCCGTGCAGATGATCGCCTTCGCGCCCCCCAGCGCCTGCATGTACTCCGCGATGTTCGTTGTGCGGTAATCGATATACTCCGTAGCGCCGAGGGACTTCGCGAGTACCTCTTTATCCGAGCCGCCCGAGGCAGCGTAGACCTTGAACCCCATCTTTGACGCGTACTGAACAGCTAGGTGTCCGAGCCCACCGATGCCCTGGACAAGACAGATGTCCCCTGGCTTATGTGGAGAGGTGCGAAGCGCGTCAAAGACGGTCACCCCAGCACAGAGAAGAGGCGCGAGCTCGGCGTAGCTTGCGTTTTTGGTCGCATCCTCTGGGAGTGAGACTACCGCTACAATCAGCACTCTTTAGTGAGCACCAAGTGGATAGATAACTGAAGATATGAGCACACACCTTCCTGCGGCGCGTACATGAACTCTGCGTGGCCCCCGTCCTGCGTGAAGCCGGTCACAGGCTGCTTCACGCACGCCGCAAAGTCGCCCTCCCTACACCGCACGCAGACTCCACAGTAGCCGCCGCTCCAGCCC
Source organism: Dentipellis sp. KUC8613 (assembly GCA_002286715.1). Classification (NCBI taxonomy): domain Eukaryota; kingdom Fungi; phylum Basidiomycota; class Agaricomycetes; order Russulales; family Hericiaceae; genus Dentipellis; species Dentipellis sp. KUC8613. The sequence continues at coordinate 276,661 of NSJX01000015.1, forward strand.
ACGCCGACAACCTGGCCGACTTGAAACCGCCCTTTTGGGTCGATGGCCGATCCAAGTGAGACGACGCGCCCGACGACCTCGTGCCCCGCAATGCGCGGGTATTGGATGCCTGGCCACATCCCGTCGAGGATGAAGTGGTCCGAGTTGCATATGCCTGACGCGAGGACCTTCAGGAAGACTTCATTAGGTCCGGGATCGCGGGTAGGAATGGTAGTATGCGTCCAGCCCTGGTGGACGCCATGGCATACGACTGTTTTGATATCGTCAACCTACTTCTCCAGAAGACGGTCAGTAAGACCTACCGGCTTTGTATTCCTTTGGAAGTCCAGAAGTAGACATGGCGAGGTTGGGTGCTCGAGTCCGGAGGTTCTTGGTCTACTTCAACGAGACTTGGACATCTCCCTTATATACCCTCCTGAGGCTGGCCCTGCAATCATCAGAGCGCCAACCCTGCCGATCATACCTGTATGAGGGAACGGATGTCAGCACTTCTTGTCTCCAATATGATAAAGCACGATCCACAACGCACCTATCTCCGTTGCGGTTCCGGGTAATAGGAGTTATCCGCGAGCTGCGTTTCTTGGCACGATATCTACCTAAGGCGTGAGCGCTTGAGCATCTGGCCATGGGTGAGCGCTACCTGTGTCTGTAAAAACCGTTCGTGCCTTTGTCAGTGATGAGAAATATGACCCACTTTCAGCCGCCCATGGTCGGCGCCTCCGAGCCAGGTGGATACTGAGGCTAGAACTATGTAGCTGCGTCCGAACACCGAGCCCCAGGGAGACGTGTCGTGTTATTTCCATCTCTAAAATGATATCGCGGTTCTGTCGATCGTGAGCACTTTACCATGATAAAGCTGCCCCTACAGCGTCTAATTATCGTATGGTGAAACCTCTGAAAGTCTGAAATACATTCGGCGCATTATAAAGAGGCAAACCCTTTTATTGCCAGGCGCTAGCCATCGTCCGATCTTCAATCTAGCTCATGAGATCTACATTGAGTCAGACTGCAGACTGCAGCGCTAGGTGTAGTTTTGAAGTCTTCTTTACAAGAAGAAATGTGGATCTTCAGGAGCAGGCGATGTCTGACATGCGCTACTACCGCAGGCATCTTTTCGCAAGTCACATATCTTTACCTAGGCAGAAACTCAAGGCCAGTTAACCCATTTACAGCCGGAAGGTGATAACTCACTAGAGGTAGTTTCGGTTGGATAGTGAACGTGAGTCGATAATGACGAAATATGCATAGACGATTTGCTCGCTCTCAAACAATTAGTGAAATAGACGCCAATATCAAGCACTTACACAGGGGTCCTGCGTTCCTGCGAGTAGGACATGCCGCTCATCCGATTAGCCTGTGGTGGTCCGTCGCGACAAGTAACTTGCAGGAGGCTCGTAGAGTATCGCGGTACCAGTCAGACCCCGGACAGTGCTACTTTCGCAATATTACTTGGGCGGCGTCTTGCGCGCTCACTACCATCATCAAGGCTCGTTATGTGTCGAAAGCCCTACTTATTTGAACCTGTTCGCATGCGATTGACGTACAAACTCTACCTGTGCACCCAACCAACCGTGCGCCCAACTGACACGCTACTCCTAGCCTAATTTGCAGCCGCAAGATGTCCTATTCACTCCCCACCATTCCCGCCGAGCTGATCCAAGAAATCGCTTCGTATCTACCACACACGGCCGACATTATAACCTGTCGCTCAATATGCCGCGCGATGAGGAGCGGGTTATCGACAAACGCGCTCTTCAAACGCCGTTTGGTCTCCTCTGGATGGGATATCGCCGCATGGGAGGCTGAGGAGCGGGAAGATAGTACACCGGACGAGCGGTTGCAGCGATGGCTGGAGATCGACTTCGTGCACAATCGCGCGTTGGAGTTCCTTGAAGAAATACGCTCGTATGAATACATTCGACTGATGGCTACAGGTGCTGACCCGGCCGATTACTTGACGGAGGCAAGTAGTGCTCGTGCACACAACAGTTTCGTGATCTAATTCAGTTTCGAACAGGTTTTTCCTTTCGTGCTCAAGATGGCAGAGTTGCTGCCATGCATTATCACGCACCATGGTGAGCACCAACACGACCCTTGCGTCTTCCTGAGTTTGACGGTGGAAAATCCAACCGCGATCTTGTTTTCAAGTGTCACACAATATTGGCCGTCTCACGCAAGAGACCTATCACATGGTGTGGTTGACTATATTTCGTTTCCTGGACTCCGTCATGTTGGAGGGCAAGTTAGTTCCGACCTTCCGGTTAGGGCGTCGCATCTATTCAACCATCGATGCCTTTACCCGTCTCGGCTTCTGCATCGCCGTCCTCATACCGCATTGTACGCCAGGCCACTGCTCTCACTCTACCCGAGCTCATGCATACGTCACATACTCAGGCTCCAGTAGTTTCCAAGACCCTATCCCTCGAATTGCCTTGTCTCCGGAATCCCATCCGCTAACGTTCCTAGACCCGCGAAGCCCCCGCTGCATGATGCAAGAAAACGAAATGTTATGGGTCTCCATGCGCGAACCTCCCTTCGAAATTGCGTCCGCGCGACGTCGAACTGCAGCCTGCTTCACCGCGATTTCCGTGCTCTACATCGCTATACTCGAATACCTCAGCGTTCAACAGCCAAATGCTACCTTCTCACCACCGCCCCCCGTCATCCTGCCGAGAGGTGTTGGAGACTGGTCATTCAAGCTGCCTAAACAATTCGTGCTCTCGGATAACTGGGAGCGCCCCTGGCTGAGCAGGCAGTCGATGGCCGCATTACTCGACAAGATCACGGACGCCGGCTGCGCGTGGTGCGGATATTACAGCAGAGGATTCAACGCATCGCCACATGTCGATCCGCCCATGCTGTTCACGCTCCACCGCAAGTCCTCTGAAGACAATGGCACGGATATTCGTTTTGAGGGTACGGGACACGACAGGGTTGGGCCCTTCCGGATCGTCGGCACGGTCAATCTCGATGTCGGATCGGTTGGTGCTACCAAGCAGTACACCAATGCCAATATCTCGTGGGGGTGGACGGGGATCATCACTCCGTTCGGGATGGTGGGCAGGTGGGGACACTATGGCTACCATGGTTGGTGGTGGATTTGGCCGAAGGAATGGAGTAGCTCGATCTCCGCGCCACGGGATTCTGAGAATTAATTCTGGTGAGATACTTCATGTTAAGCGTGCACATTGGAGTTCATACTCAATAATGCATCATTTTTACAGAGTGATACTGTATCACCGAGCCGCCGGATCATAAGAGTCCGAATCGTGCTGCCCCAGTCGTGCCCGGAGGTGCCGAAGTTCCAAGCCGACAACCAATAGAGTTCATCATTGTGACCGCGTCAGACTGATTTCCATGGACCTCTTCGACGTTACTTGTACTATTCTCGAATTGCAATCGCTCCTGACCAATGAGCGAAATCCGCCTAAGAGCAAGCTTCTCTGCGTATTTGAACGGCTACTCGAAGAGCCAGGGTGAAGGCTGCCCAGTGTCCAGTAGCTTTCACGAACCCTTTCCGGCTTGCCGACCATTTTCATGTCAAACAAATGGATTGCTCGGTGTCTAGTGCTAACGCGACTGCTTCGTCTCCCCGGTTTCTAAATGGTCACATTAGCAAGGGGTACAGGAATATATTCACGGTCGATACGTCAGGCAGCCTCTCTGGCAATGACATTCGTGTCTACGTCACCCTTGACATCAATGTCTGGCGAGCCCTCCTGGCCTTCGGCCGCTGCCGAATCTGCAGCATACATAGGGGGCCGCGGATAGCGAATCCCAGGCTGCAGCAGGTTGTTGATATTGGTGGGGCAGGTCATATCTTCGTGTGCACCCTCTATACCTTTTCCCAAGCCAACGCGAACAATGATCAGTACGGGAGCAATACCCTGTGCAGCTGTATGTCAGAGAATGCTGACAGCATGGGGGTGGGTTTCACGGACCATTATCTGTTGCATCGCATTATTGGGAATTGCCTAGTGTCCTGTTAGATCGTATAAAAGTCGAGCGGAAGGAAGAACTGACGACGTAAGTGGGAATACAGACATTGACGATGATGAAAACCAGAAGCGAGACGGAGTATAACGCGCCAGACTCAATGCTGCAAGAAGTCAGAGGTAGTTCAATTTTGGAAAAAGCTACGCACATCATAAGTATCGTAGAGCGATATCGAATCCCGGCTCGCTTCCCGAGAGTCCGCTCGAATTCTCTAGTAGACCACCAGATGCGGATCACTGTAATCGATAGTCAATATCCACAACCGTAGCACGAAGGACGTATCAAACACGCGCCGATGAGTACAGTCGTTATGATATTCGTCGCAAGGCCAAACGCAAAGCTGATTTCCGCGAGAATATTATTCATGCGCTCAGCTTCGACCAACGTCGGATCACGATTTCCCGGAAGGGGAGGGACGAGTCGATACCGGAATATTTGAACGTCATAGTATATATCGACGAAGTTCAAGACTGGTGGAAATTTTTTGACGAGCTTGTTCTTTGGTTAAGTATGATAGAGCTCACCCGTCATTGCCAGAAGTCCTACGAGTGAGGGCACTATGACCAGCTTCTTGCGGCCCCAGATGATGAGGCATCGGTATATCTAATCGAGTATTAGTGTCAGTTACTCGTGTCGTGTGACAAAAGAATATTTCCTACCAGCAATCCGTGGGCAATAATCCTGGAAAACATAATCAGCAAGCCCACATTCGCGCATCCGGCCAAGACACGTACTGAGCAACCGCCGACAGTGCGTCTTGCGTGGACAGAAGGATGTATGTGAACACCGGCTCATTGCTGCCGCCTTGCAAATGGCCATTCGAGCAGGAAAAAGACGTGAAGCCCGTGAAGTAGGTGCCGACGGTGAACTGCGGCGTTGCCAAGATCTTCACGAGGTCGAGGATCATGAACGTCGAACATAGGGCGAAGAGGGCTATGGTCGTGACTAGATGGTATTTGTTGGGGCGTTTGCGGGTGAGCACGTAGATCGACCCGGCGAATAGCCCCGCATAAAGGCCTAACGAACAATGTGTGATGAAGTATCATCGGAGGTAGACAGGCTCCTTACCATATAGAAATGTCTCAACCTAATGAAATTTCGAAGTTGTTACTTGAGAAAGAAGATCCAGCTTCCTAGGTGCTTACCCAGAGACTTGCGATTCGAGCCTGTGTGTCAAAAAAAATCCTGAAGTCAGTCGCGCCGTCGCAGACTGTAGCCATAGATATTCGACGCACCCTGAAGAATTCTTCACCACACATAATCCACGAATGAGCGGGGGCGCGGGGTATGACAATGAGCGACAAACTGATTGGTGCATCATTCTTATAAACTACAAAACTAGCGAATGTGGTGCTCGTCGGGACGTTCGCGGAAGTCGTAGTGTCGAGTGTTCGGCATCTCAGTAGGAATCGGCAACTGCCAGAGCGGAGCTCCGTAGCCCGAGGGCGTCTGCAGTCCTGAATGCAGCGTAGATCGGGACCTCCCGCAGTGTTTGCAGTCCACGCGCGGGGGCTTTTCGGAAATTCCGGACAGCCAGCTACTCGACGAGGCAGAGGCGCGACGTGTTCTGTGGAGGTTGTCAATGTCACGCCGGTGGAAATTATACCTCAATGGATTGCGGCGGCCAGTCCGACCACGAATTCCTATTGAGTCCCCAAAGATAAGAACTGTGGCGTCTCTAGCTCAAGTACGAATGACTCAGGAACAATTGGCGTGTCAAGACCACTCGAGTCTTCGAAGGTGAACGTAAAGACTCACCGGTGACTAGTCTTGCCCTAGCCCCCGTGGCATTTCCGTTGCCTCCCCACATGGTCGTCGATGTTATCGATACCCATGTCGGGTGTTTTAACCTGACACCCTACCACGGCAGCAATGCTTGGTTGTCTATGAAAGACCGATCTGTTTGTTTTGGACTTACGTCAATCACGGCGTTCCTTCCCACCCGACGCGCCTACGAGTAAAAATGTGAGTGTACCCCATAGCAACTCGGCCATCAGGGCGGAAGCTTCTCTGTCCAACTCTGACTCCTTCATCGTCTATAGAAGGATAAATAGCCTTGGGTCGGTCGGTCCGATGCTCCAGTGCGGTGCAGACCAACTATACCAACCAGGCAGCAAGCATAGGCTGCGCGTTCGGGGCCCGAGGGTCAAGAAATGTTGATCAGCTGGCTGCTACTGGGCCGCAAAAATATCATTGTCAGAGCAGGAATGCAGCGCGAAACATAAATAAACGACACAACACGACACGCTACACTTGCAACGCGGGCCCGTGCGGTAGCACCGCCCTAGATACTTCCCCTTCCTTGTTCTCGGTCGTCGCAGATTCCGCGTGCACTGGCGAGCGCGGCGTCCACGGCGAGGACTCCATGTGCTCGCGCTCCGCAAACCTGATACTGTGCAACGCGTCGAGGGTGGCGTTGGAGCGCGGTGCCTGGTCACTGAGCTGTACAGGCGCCTCGCTCTCGATGCCGGAGGCGAGCCCAACACGGATGATAATCATTGTGGGTGCAATGCCCTGTGAGGAGATGGCAACGCTGTTAGGGATTGGACAGCGTATGGATGGAAGGGGCAATACGAACCACGAGTTGAAAAGCCACGTTACTTGCGATTATCTGTGAAGGCTGTTGAGGGAAGATGAAGAGTAGGGTACAAAAGGGGGTAACGCACGGAGTACAATGGTGTTGTATAAATGCAGATGAGAGCTATCATGAAGGAAATCGATAAGACTGCTCCGGATTCGATACTGACCTCCGCATAAGTTCTTGACATATGCCACAGGTCATGTCGTGACTGCTCACATGATAGCAATTGCAGCATCATAATGCTTCGACCCGCCAGCCTTTCCAAGAGTGCACTGCAACTCCCGCTTCACGGACCATACCCGGAAAGCTGCCAGGCAATAAGATTGAAGTTCAGTGACCGAGAGCCAAAAGATAAGACCAGACAGACTCTTACAGATACAGAGCGTGGCCAGCACATTCGTGACCAGGGTGAACGCGTATCGGGTAGATGACATGACAAAATACAAATTCTCGTTCTTCGCCCATCCTTCCGGGAGGGAATCTTCCGATAAAGGAGTGGTCACGCGGATATGATAGATCGCAGCGTCATAATAGACGGTGGCGAAAATGCAAGCTGCCGGAGGATGTTCATTGAGAGAGGGAGCAGTGACTGAGCGGAACACGTACCCAACGTAGCCAGTAGAAGGAAAACGAGAGGATAGACAATCCATCGTTTATGTTGCCACAAGATAAAGCAGCGGGTGATCTGCGCGAGATGAATATGTATGTCTTCACGAAACGCAACCGCCCACTTACCAAGAGTGCATCCGCAATAAACCTACCGAGATATAATCAGCAACGAGTGAAAGTGAACCAAATGACAACCGCTCACATAGCCATACCATTCACGGCATCCCTCACTGTCAATAACAAATCCTCCCGGATTGCCTCTTCTAGGCGCGACCGTGTCTCACTCGTGCAAGACAGTACGGTGTCTTGAATGATGTCCGAATTCGCTGTGGCATCACGCGCAAGTAGGATGGATAGGAGGTCAAGTAGCATATCGGTCGTGCAGAGAATGAATACTGATATTGAAGTCGCAAGGTAGTATTTGCTGCGTCGGTGGTGGGTCAGGACGTAGACCGACCCCGCGAAGACCGCGACATTGAAGCCTTAATTGACGGACATTAGAACGAGCTCGATGCTAGATAAAAATACGGCAGTCACCATAAAACAATGTCTCAATCTTTGCAAGCCAATGCCACCAGTGAGACGCTGTGGAAGGCGACGAGGCTCACGCACTCACCCATAGACCTGTCAACTGCGCCTACAGCCAGTGACAAGGATCAGACGAGAATAGCTTAGAGACGAAGACAACTTACTCTATAAAACTTGTCCCCGCACATGGTGTAGATCGATCGATCGTATCGGGAGTATGTCTTGCTCTAGTTACGAGGCGTCCACACGGACACTTATAACCCACCACATCCCAGGAACCCCTCGGAGTCCTCGTGCGCCTACAGCGAGGTTCCACATCCACGAGGAAGCATTGAGAAGGCCTTCTAGCACGGCATCGAGAGCGCTGCACCACGTTTTGCGAAGACCACGCCGGACCCCGCGCGCGCAGCACTATCGAGGTGATGTTCACCAGGCCATCTATCAGCAATGCGTCTTCTCAACACCGCAAGAGGGCATTTGCAAGTCCGCTTGCTGCACAGGTGCGCAGATCGAACACTGATATGTTCGACGGACGTTTCCCTCGGACGCGCTATCTCTGTGAGAAGCGGATAGAACATCAGATACGCGCCAGGGAAGCGGATGTGCAGTGTTATCGGGCTGCATCGCACTTGCACTGGGCTTGCGGACGCTGTTGGCCTCGTCATCGAAGAGCGTCTTCTGACCATTGAAGAAGGCGCATAGACTGCTTGTTATTGTTATCGACTCACATCCCGAAGGTATGGCATGGGAACGGAAACATGCTGTAGGCGCTTGTGTGGAGTTAGACATACGGCCATGCCAGGGGAGGCCCGAGCTGTCCAGTGTCCCCGGGCTTGATGAACAAGAGGTATCTGTTTCGAACAAACGCCACCTGTGATCTGCGCGGCTTTACGGAGATGTCAGAATACAGGACAGATAATAAGCTTGAAAGACATACGGCCAATAGGTCGTAAAGAATAAAGACACTAGCTTTCTCTAGTACGCCATATACTTCTATCTTCACCCTGACTATCCCGTACACCAGAAAGCGCACCAAAGGACGGGCGCTTGGCACGATGTAGGCTCGAGGATATAATTGGCAAGAACATAACCAGATTAGGATGAGGTCGTTTCTTGGAGCCCCGAGCACAAGGCTCGAAGAGAGATGACTGCCTGTAGTACTCGAATGGGCAGTCGAATGCCCATTTTGATCTAGTGAAAAGGTAGCTCGAAGGCGGCGCAGAGTCGGGAGTTCAAAGCCATGGACGTCGATAAGATAATCTAGTTATTGAAACAAGTTAGCAATCGTATCAAGCGATATCGGAAAACATACTTCACCAATATCTCTCCATCTGGGCACCCAAGTACTCTAGAAGGGTGGAGAGTCAGCATCGGACAGGATAGGTAAGAAATTTACCCAGGCAACGAGAACGGCTTGACCACGGGATGGAGGGATAATCTGTTACAGGTAACATCTGCATACAACCAATCTCGTAAAAAGTACAACAGTATTCGATGCTATGTCCTTGTTAATTCTTCAGCAGCTCTTCTACGACCTTGTCTTCCGGAATCTTCGCGACATTCGCTCCCCTATAGTTCAGTCGCCGGAGCACATCGATCTAGAATGCCCGCCAAACATGAACGAGGGGATTTAATGTCGGAAAAGAAACATGAGGCGTACCACTTTCGCGCGCTCGAACCCAATAGCCTCGAACTGCTCTACATGCGCCTTCTCTAATCCTGCGATAGCGATCTCATCTCGCTCGCCGCCCTCCCCCACACCCGGGGTTCCAGCCTTCGGTTTCGGGCCACCGGCGTAAACCTATCATGCATCAGTCTCGTCAATCCAAGATCCTAGGTTCGGGTGGCGTAATTACGCACCTGAGTCCAATATCTCGCCGTATCGTCAAAACCACTGCGACTCGTCATATAGTGCTTCGCAACCTCAGCATCCTGCGGGTCATTCGGCTCCGGACTGCAAAGCAAGCTTTGCAGGCTGATGAGGGTTGACTTGAGCGTCAGCACAGGAGACCACGCGTCCTTGAGGATGTCCAGACAGATGGCGCCGTTCGCGGAAGACACATTGGGATGGTACACCTTCGTGATGAACTTCATTTTTGGAGGCTGGAAAGGGTATGTGGGAGGAATTTGGATGTCCTGGAGGTGCGGGGATCAGTGCGGAACGCGCGTGCATGATGGAATAGACGCACGACTTCGAAATGCCCGCCCTGATAAGGCGTGTCTTCGGGTCCAGGAAATGAACCTTTCAGGTGAAAGGGCGAATTGTCGATGAGATCGACCTCGATGTGCGAGGCCTTATCATTCTTGCAGTCTGTGCAGAGGCATGATTACAATCGCGAAACAGAGCACCTTAGCGCTTGCACGCACCCGCAATTTCCTTGTTTACGCGACGCAAACGAGCATCCATGTTGTATAAAGAGATACCTGTAGGTCTGAGGAAGCTTGGAAACCGTTGAGAAGATGGTGGTCGAAGGGAAAGTGTATGAGGATGAAGCTTGCCTGGGGCCACACACAGTGAAGCCGCACGCGTTTCGGCATTGTCCGAAGTGCCGCTCACGTGCGCGTTTGGATATTCTCCAATTCGACTTCAACATTTATTGCTGCTAGTCGGTGCCCTTGAACTGTAGTGCGTTTTCCTAAGCCCTAGAGTAAAGAAGACGAACTTTTATGCCGTTGAGCAAGTGAGTGCGATGAGTGAAATCGTTCCATGACGGCTAGATACCCGATTAGATCTACTAGGCGCCTGGTAGCCTCATGCTTGTGCTCTCGACCGCTCAAGTGATCTAGAAACCACATTCCAGCTGCGTCCAGCCAACCCGACTGAGCTCATTTAAAACTGAATTATTGTCTGCCGACTCTTCTTCGAACAAGCCCTTCTTACTGCCAGCTGGGAAAGCTACAATCCCCCACTGGCACGAACCAATCTCCTCTTGCGGTTCTCGTGACCCCTTCCCACCCGATTTCGTTATATCGCACATCCTCCAAATCCAAAACCACAAAACACCCCTTGGAACGCCCAGCATGCCCGCACAACCAATGCGTACCCGCGTCGCCGACTTCGTGCTCAGCCTCCAAGACAAAATCGTCACCTCCTTCGAGGAGCTCGACCCCTCTGCGCCTCCTTTCCTGCGCGACTCGTGGAAGCGCGCCAAGGGCGGACACGGCATCTCCTGCGTCTTCCAACTTCCCTACGGCTACGACAAGCCGACGGTCCTCGAGAAGGCGGGCGTGAACGTGAGCGTGATCCACGGCACGCTCCCGCCCGCCGCGATCAAGCAGATGCGCGTCGAGCACGCGTCCGTGCCGTACGACCCGCAGGCGGAGGCGGCGCTCCCCTTCTTCGCAGCGGGCATCAGCCTCATCATCCACCCGCGCAACCCGCACGCGCCCACCGTGCACGCGAACTACCGCTACTTCGAGATCACGGCGCAGGCCGCGGAGGGGGCCGAGCAGACGGAGCAGCCGGAGGTGCTCGCGTGGTGGTTCGGCGGCGGGTGCGATCTCACGCCGTCGTATCTCTATGAGGAGGACGCGGTGCACTTCCACCGGACGCTCAAGGACGCGTGCGACCCGCACGGCGCGCAGCTGTACCCCGCGTTCAAGAAGTGGTGCGACGAGTACTTCTTCATCACGCATCGGAAGGAGGCGCGCGGAGTCGGGGGAATCTTCTTCGACGACCTGTGCGCGGACCCGCACAAGAGGCTGCCGAACGCGCTGGAGGAGTCTACGAGCGAGAGGCCGTGGACGAAGGAGGACATATTCACGTTCGTGAAGAGCGCCGGCGAGGCGTTTTTGCCGTCCTATCTGCCGGTTCTCAAGCGCCGGGCGAATTTGGATTACACGCCGGAGCAGAGGAGATGGCAGTTGGTTAGACGTGGACGGTGCGTTCTTCCTTTCTCACTCGCTTCGCCTTCAACTCAATGGCCTATTGTAGATATGTTGAGTTTAACCTCGTCTACGACCGCGGCACGAAGTTCGGTCTTCTTACCCCTGAGGCGCGGATCGAGAGTATCCTCCTCAGTCTTCCCTCCGAGGTGCGCTGGGAGTACATGTGCGAAGTGGGCACCGAGGAGACCAGCGAAGAGGCGAAGCTGCTTGCCGTCTTGACGAAGCCTAGAGAATGGCTCTAATCCGAGTCGGGAGTCGAAGAAGAGATGTAATTTTACATGTATCACTACAGGGAAGGCAAATATTCATATCTGTGGCTACACCGCTCATTACAGCCATTCCTTGTCCCCGTGGTGCGACAAGAAAGAGCCGCTGTTCTCCGGCGTCAAGCTGTCGAAGACCTTGAACATCATCTCGACGGACTCGTCGGGCGAGAGGGGGCCCTTCCAGTCAGGGGCAGCCTTCTTGAACTTCGCGATAGTAGTGTTTATGTACTCGAGTTCTTCGGCAGTCACTATCATCCAGGTTCGATTATCTCATCGTGCCCACAATTCAGAGAGAACTCACGGGTGCGGGTTATAGTGTTCACGAAGCCGGGGCTGATCGACAAGAACAAGATGCCTTGGGACTTGTACTCGGCGGCGTATTTTGCAACCGCTACGTTCACCGCCGCCTTCGAGATCGAGTAGGGGCCGCTGGTCTCGTAGCCAGAGGCAAGAGTCAGGTCAACGTCTCCGGCGCCGCTGCTGATGACGATGACCTTCTTCAAGGAGCCCTTCTTGATGAGCGGTAGGAAATTGTTGATCGTGTGAACTACTCCGATGACGTTCACGGTAAACTTAGTAGACAATACGTGAATATGGTCACGACAGCAAAAGCCGATGCCGCGGAAAACAACTTACGAAGGCGGTGAGGTCGTCCGCAAGCAGCTGGTCCTGGCCTTTGGGGCTGAACGCTCCGTCAGTGCTATATACCTGAAGGCCCTCACGATGAGGAACGTACTATCCGTCGAGAGGTAGGGCATCCCTTTCGTTAGGAAGCATGGCAGCATTGTTGATGAGGACGTCCAACGATCCGCCTGTGATCTTTGCAGTCTCGGCCGCGGCGCGCTGACGGCATACCTCGGGTCATCGCTACGACAAAGGAGAAATTAGACGACGGCACCTACCTCGATGCTGGCGAGATCGCCAATGTCGGCGTGCAGAATGTGGACATTAGAGCGGTTCAAGCTCCTCAATCCCTCTGTGGTGCCGAGGTTGCGAACAAGGGCGATGACAACGTTCTCAGGTTTCGCGCTCTGAAGTCAAAGTGAGCGTGCATCGAAAAGCGGCACCAAATGACAGTACCATACCAACTTGCGGACGAACGCGAGGCCGATGCCGCGGTTTGCACCAGTAATAACGTAGGAGGGCATGTCTATGGATGTGGTTGTCAGATAAAAAATGGGGAGACGAGTCTGCTTTGCGAGTGAGCAAGTTGGCTTTCGACAGAGCTACCTTGGCTCCTTTATACCGCCGAATCCCAGGTCTGTTAATGCCGATGGACCAGGTCTTACAGCCGCACCGCTGCTGAGTAAGTCAAGTCTGACTGATCATAGCAGCGGAACGCGTGCTGGTCATTACGCCGTGCAATATAGCGATAGAACCCGGGTGGTGGGAAGAGGGTTGTCTAGGTGCGGATGTCCAATGGGGTGACGAGGAGCGGGTAAGACATTCGAAGTGGCTGATTCAGCAAAGTTCGAATGGTGCAGTCTCCTGATCATATCGGGGCCGCGGTATCCAACGGACTGCATACTCGACAAGTGCTCCTTGGCGCAGAGCCCCTAAACCGCGCAGTTGCATTCGACGTCTGAGCAAACGGTGCCGAAGCCGTTAGTATTCGGATGCAATTTGGGACCACCTTGCGGTATTCGCAATGAAACTGGACATGTACATGTGTTAGCAGAGGGTCAATTGCAATTGATCAGCGGCCAACTGAAGCGGAGATTGTATTGCTCGGGGAAACCGGCGGCAGGCGTTAATACGATGCTTGATGGCACACAACTCGCGCTGAGAGTACATGCGAGTTGCTAGCCATCTTGACTCTTGACGAAACCCAAGGAACGGCTGTAACCACTTGTTTAGGACAAGATGCAAATTTCACTGTTCGTACAGAAAACATTTCATTTCTGCGGTGGCATCGTTCGCTACAACCATTCCTTATTTCCCTTGTGCGACAAGAAGGCACCGCTGCTCTCCAGCGTCAAGTCATCGAACACCTTGAGCATCATCTCAACCGACTCGTCGGGCGTGAGGGGCCTCTGCCAATTGGGCGCGACCTTCTTGAACTTCGTGACCATCTTCTGCATGTCTTCGAGTTCCTTGGCAGTAGCTATCGCCCCAGTCAGCCGACTTTTATGTGCGCGAATAAGAGAACACTCGCGCGCGCGAGTAGCGGTGTCCACGAGACCAGGACTGATCGCCAGAAAGAAGATACCCTGGGACTTGTACTCGGCAGCATATTTTGCAACCGCCATATTCACCGCCGCCTTCGAGATTGAATAAGGGCCGCTAGTTTCGTGTCCAGAGGCAAGAGTCAGGTCAAGGTCACCGACTCCGCTGCTGATGACGATGACTTTCTTCGAGGAACCCTTCTTGATGAGTGGAAGGAAGCTATTGATCGTGTGGACTACTCCGACAACATTGACCGTGAACTGAACGAGACATGAGTATCATTCCGACAATCAAAGCCTGGGTCGGAGAAGACCTACGAGCGCGACAAGGTCTTCCGCAAGGAATCGTTCCTCGGCTTCGGGACTGAAAGCCTCCTCAGCAACATAAATTTGAAGGGGCTCGAAATGAAATACGAACTATCCATCGAGGGGGAGAGCGTCCCTCTCGTTAGGAAGCATGGCCGCGTTGTTGATGAGTACGTCCAACGATCCGCCTGTGATTTTCGCGGTATCCGCCGCGGCGCGCTGATAGCACGCCTTTGGTCACTGCTACGGAAAAAGAAAGCGCGGGGGAATGCCTACCTTAAGGCTGGCAAGATCGCCGATGTCAGCCTGCAGAATGTGAACATTGGAGCGGTTCAAGCTCTTCAATCCATCTGTGGTACTGATATTGCGAACGAGGGCGATGACAATGTTCTCGGATTTTGCGCTCTGAAGCGAACGTCAGCATGGATCGAAAACTCGTGCCGGGAGACGGTAGCGTACCAGTTGGCGGACGAACGCAAGGCCAATGCCGCGGTTTGCACCGGTGATGACGTAGGAAGGCATGTTTATCCGAATGCAATGTTTAAATCAAGAGAAGGGAGCGATAGGTCTGATTTACAGGTTAGCACGTTGGCTCTCGAAAAGTTTACCTTGGCCTTTTTATACCGCAAGATAGCAGGCCAGTAATGCCGACGGTGAACTTTTAGAGCCGCATCGTTGCTGAGTAAGTCAAATCTGACTGATCGCTAGCAGACGCGTACTTGCCATTACGCCGTGAAATATATCGCGCCAGCGCCAATAGAATCCGGGTGTTGAGAAGATAGTTGCCCGAGGATGGATGTCCAATGGGGTGAAGAGGAGCTGGTAAGACATTGGACGTGGCTGATTCAGCAACGTTCGAATGGTGGTCCCAGCGGAGGAGCAGACTGTCTGCCGATCATGCCGCGGTATTTAGTCGACTGCATATCCGATGACTGCTCCTTGGCGCGGCGCTCCTGGACCGCGCAGTTGGAATGTCTGAGTAAGCACCACCGAGGCCTTTGAGACGCCTCTGTGGCCGCGGTTTTCGCAGTGGGGCAGGACATGCATGGCGCATAACCCAGTAAAGGTTGTATCTGATGAATCTAAAACCTTAAAGAAGCACCTATACACAGATATATACATGAGCGATGCCCACCATGAACTTGAACCAGTAGTGTCACTTGACTGCCGGATGAGGAAGGGTCAGAGATAACTAATGAAGATTAGTCTAGATTAGTTCGCTATGCTGTGGAAGCACTGACTGCGTTTGAACTGAAAGTCGAAAATGACCGTAGACCGATTGCATTTTCTGCTTCGTTGCCGACGCAACGTAGGATAGAGCTCACCGAGACCATGACCACTACGCCCGTGCACAGCTCATCATGCATGTCATGCATTATGGTTCGATGGCGTAGCTGGTTATCGCATCTGTCTAACACTCTTCGCATTGCGATGCTCTACACAGAAGGTCCCCGGTTCGAGCCCGGGTCGAATCAACAATCTTTAACCCCGCCTCAAGTTTTTTCAGGTCGGGGAAGCCGGCGTAAGGCGGCTATCACGGCACTCGACGACCCTGCATGCTGTACAATTAGAGTAGGTTCCAACCGTGTTCATGCAGTCTCTGACTACCGTTAGGTCTCTACCGTTTGACCAGTTGCTTGCCATCGACAATGGTGAACGATGTTCCAGCAACTCGCTGGCGTGGGGATCGGCGGTGTTCAAGAGATCGGGAAGACTGAGGATTATCAGGCACCTGCCCCAAATTTTGTGATCAAAGCAGCACCACGACCGCGGCCTGCTCAACCATGCCGCATGGCGACCGATGCTAGCCTATTCCATCTGGGGATCGCGTCGATCCCGGGAGATGCGATGTCGCGTACGTATAATCTTGCAGGGTCGCTTGTTCCACCCGTCGTGCGGTGCGCGTTGTTGGCTTCCGTATCTCGCCCCGCTCAAGCCTTCGTAAGTACCACCTGCTTCTGGCGTACGACGTGAACAATGGACAGCTGCGGAGATGAGTGGTACAAGGTGCGTCGTGTTATCTCTACAAGAGGATCCCAACCATTCTCATACAGCTTCGCTTAGACTCAAATCGGTGGTCTATGGGTGAGCAGGGTGTTCTCGTGTGCTGATAAAGATCTCTCATTTTGTGCGGGCTTAGGCAGAGACGGTTCTCTTCGGTAAGTAGCATCCTTTCGGAATTCTCGAGGCGAATGCACTGAGACTGCTTCAAGGGCTCAATTGTGCTTTGTTCGGGGGCGCGATCTACGTGCTGACGCATGTGAAGCGCAACAAGTACTATCTGGCCACCTCGATTGCAATCTTCACGCTATGCATCGCGGTTGTAGTCATCGACTTGCTTCGGGTCATCCTAACACGCGTCACAACATCGACATCTGATGTTGTCGATGGCACGGCCGTTGCATGCAGCACTAGCAGCGACGAGAGGAAACGGGAAGCGCGCATCGCGAATCTTGGGACCACGCTGGTCGATTTTTTCTTCGCTCTCGCACTGTGAGTAATGCTACTCGTCAACGGATAAGGCTTCTCTGACTTGAAGCAGATTCATTGCGGATGGATTAATGGTGCGCTGCTAATAAGAAGATCCTTTCGCGTTTGGCTGACGTATTCTAGATCTTCCGCTGCTACGTTCTATGGGGTTACAGAAAGCGTTTTGCGCTCCCCATTCTTCCGATACTGTTCGCAATGCTAGGTGCGTCGTCTCTATCATTTGGGTGTCGAGACACCTAAAGAAGTCCAAAAAAGGGTGTAATCTAGCTGCAGTGTACTGCGATGCGACAATTTATCGCCTGACAGGCCAGCCAAAGACGAGTGCTGGGCTTTCCGACGAATGGATCAGGATATCGAACCTTGATACCGTCGTCGCGGAGGCCGGCTATGCGCTTACTCTCGCGACTAATCTTATCACAACTACATTGATCTGTGAGAAACATATCTTCAAATCTTGGGATAGCGATGCTGATACCTCTTCCTACGTAGCTTGGCGAATATTTTCCGTGAAGAGGGAGCTCGAGAAGGTGTCAGGGAGGACGTCAGGCGCAGTCTACGCTTCAACCCTGACTATGATGTGCGTATAGATCTCTTTCGGCATACTCCGCGCTAGCTCATGGCATCTTGTGGCAGAATTGAGTCGGGAGCTATACTTGCTGCGTTCTTCCTCGTCACGTTCGTGTCGTACTTTGTCGCACCACTTTATCTTGTATGTTTGCTCGCTTTCATCGTCTCGAATCTGCACTGACCGTCGCTCCAAGATCACATCTAATGGTGCAACCTTACAACTTGTCGTGAGTATTGACCCTTCCTACCTCTGCGTCCCGTCGTAACCGTCTTTCACAGGGCATCGTGCCGGTTCTAATTATCATCCGAGTCGGCCTTGGCTCGAGCTTCGAAGCGAAACATGCGACAGTCCACATGAGCGACGGCTCGCCCGGCCAAACACTTGGGCCCAATACCACCACCATCCATTTCGCGACACGTGGCAGCACGACGCAAATGGACTCCGAGACCGAGATGCAAGGGATAGGGGAATCGGAGGTGATGTTAGACTTGGAGAAGCAGTGACCGTAAGCATTTATAATGTCGCATTCCACCCTTTATGCGTCTGCTGTATATTTCGATACCAGATGAGAACTATGCGCGAACGATATCCTGATCTCATTTTCTCATTGCGAGTCTCTGGTCGATGAGCTGAGATATTCGGCCGGGCAGACACGAAAACGATTGAGTTCCATTTGGTCTAGCCTAACAACCCCACCGCCACCGCCGTCCGCAGCTATATGTGGACAACAAGACGCCAGACTAAGAATACAGCGCCTTCTTATCTTTGTGAAGCTTGTTCGACGCGGTGCCGCAATGGGATGTCGTTGTCTGACGGGCTCAATCAGTGAATTATCCGGAATATGGAAGTACGTGCCTTTTCCGTGTATACAGGATCCGAGATCTGCTCATTGATACCTCAAAAGTGAAAGTGTCATCGTGAGACTGATCTCTTCCTCACATGTTGTACCAGGAACAATTCGGTCATGTTACCACTGTCACACGCGACATACGGAGGCGCGTGTCGCTGTTGAGACGGTTCATGGCAGCTCAAACTACTTGCTGCCCGTGAGGCGAACCTTGGTCAAGTCGTACAGCCCCAATACTGTAGACCCTCGATGAAATATTCGCTCCAATTCTTGTCGTGTGCACATGCAAGTACGCTCGCCATCAGGCACGCTGCAGTATGACGCAGCTGGGCAGATAAACGCACACCGACGCCGCCGAACCTCGTTCAGAACATCCGACTTTAACGCTTCCAGCACGAGACGCTCTCACGGTGCTTTGCCCTGAATAGACTGACGTTCTTCCCACAATTGCCGCATACTCGGCATCCGCAATGATTCCGACGACCACTCTATCAGCGCTCCGGTATAAATCGCAGACTCGACGACATGGAACCCTCGTTTGACCCGTTCTGAGCTATGGTTGACTTGTCTAGGGATTCAGGCCGCTTCTCCTCCTAAGCAAGCTTGGTATTCGTAGGGCTCAGAGCCCTTCTTACTGTCAGGGGCTTCGCTGTTCAGTCGGCCATGTGCGGCGAAGAGTTCTTCAGGGTGAGTGACCGCGCTGTAGCTTCATCCCGTGTTGTCTAAGACATATGTCTGATTCCATGCAAAGAGCCGCTTGGCTAGTTTATGGGTAAGCAATCCCAATCTGTTCGCGTGTTGTCCGGTTTTCATATTGAACATTGGCGGCCCGGACGATCTCAAGGTCGAGACATTTCTATACGGTGTGTAATCCTCGCAAGAATCGTCAAGACACGTGCATTCTGACGATTTGTTAGGTCTCTATACGCTTCTATTTGCAGGGTCGATCTACGTCCTTGTTTACCGACGCCCGCACAGATACTATCTGCTAACGACCGTAACATTATTCGCCCTCTGCTCGACGTTCATGTTCATCGATTTCGTCAAAATACTCGAAACGCCGGACTTCACAGCGAACACATTCTACTCTGACTATTCCTCCGTCTCCTGTCCTTCAACGTCCCCCGAAAATAATGACAACGTCCGTCTGATCGAGACTGTGTTCACGGACCTACTCGTGACAATACAGGACGGGCTCTCAGCGCTTGCACAGTATGTATCTCCTAATATTGCTGGCTTCTCCACGATGAATGCAATTCACGGTGCAGGGTCATCGCACATGGTTTGCTGGTGAGTGAAAGCGAGCCATTGCAAGACATTCCTAACGCAGTCAATGACCGGCAAGATCTACCGCTGTCTCATCATCTGGGATCGCAGGAAATGGGTTGTCATGCCCTCAACTGTATGTTTGTTCGCCACAACAGGTAGGTTCATCCCCGGAGCCACAACACTACAAAGCTGGACGCTCATCGTTTCGCACCTCCAGTACTGAATCTTCTTGACATCTACTACGATGTTGAAATATACCACTTTCGCCACGTCATATTACGGTCAGATCCCAGCCCTCCTCAGCTGGCCGAGGCGCAGCGCATGAACAATGTTCTCGCAGAAGCGAGCTTTGCGCTGGGGCTGGCGACAAATGCCTTGACGACTGTGTTGATTGGTGCGCAATTTGCCTCAGACACACTATCGTGCTGTTCATCAACTGTTCGTTGATTATCTCTCTTGCAGTGATCCGTGTATGGCTGTCGACAAGAGAGCTAGAGCGTACACTCGGTAGGAGGGTGGGTATCCGATATCGCTCGGCATTACTCATGGTGTACGTAGATTCATGGCTTTCTCGGCGACAACACTGATCCATTCTTCAGTATCGAATCTGGCGCGTTATATTCGCTATCTTTGCTGATCTTTTTGATTGTCAATGTCTTGAGCCCTACGTATCTGGTAAGTACTTCGCACATCCACGCCCTTCCTCGCACTAAGGCAAAAAATCTTATTGTTTATCAGGCGATTCCTAATAACGCAATGCAGCAGCTCATGGTAGGTTCATAAGCTACTGTATAGCTCGATTAAAACGATTAATCATGATTCTCATACAGGGTATAGCACCCACGCTCATCATTGTCCGCGTCGGAATGAATAAGGGTGTTGAAGCATCACGGGATATGCCTCGCTTCAGCAACGTCGACGAGTTGCTCACCCCAGCATCGCATACAGCCCATTTTCCCGTATATCCTCCGGGGACAGAAATGATCAAGAATGAGTTCACTACTGCAAAAGAGGGCGACAAGTATCAAAGAGCGGAGGACGAGATTGCGAGAGGTGGCAATGTATGACAGTGAGCATGCATACCATCATTAGAGTCAGGCTTGTGTCATTCTCAGCGATGTAGATTTCAAGCCTGGTTCTCATTGTGGGGTAACGGAGTGTCAGAACATTCGCGCATCGGCAATGGTAGACTCTGTACGGTAAATAGAGCTGGTAACACTAGGAAGGTCACATATGCCGGATCATACGCGAACAGACACAAATGAAGCACGGTTCCAATTCAAGACATCAATATTGCCTGGTATTAATGAGCATTCGAATCGAATGAAGCTAGCACGCACGTTAGAGGGGCAAATGAGCGGCTTTTCTGACAGGCTTTTCGTAACAAAAGACAGTCTAGGCGTAGCAGCACTGCACCATTATTATTGAAACATCTCAAAAAAGCGTAGCATCCATGCCCGTCCGATGCCAGCCTAAATGTCTACTAGTATGACTGACGAGAAGAGCCGATGACTTCCGAAGCAGAGCTTGCTCGCTCTGTCGACACTTTGCCTCGGCAGGCACTCGCCTTGTCGGCATATTCCGTGATCATTCTCCAATAACACGGCCACGGCATGTCTGGATTTTCTGTCACCATGATAAGTCGTTTTCTCGAAATGCGGACCCCTGATTTGATGCTACGACTCGGACTCGTTGGCATTGACTTTGCCGCTGATTTATCCAAAACGTTCGCATAGGTTGTTTGTGAAGTCGGAGGATCGAATCTATCGGAACGCTTCATTGACAAGTTGACTTACGGGGATAAGAGGGTATTCCGATGGACATCCTTACATACACTCCTTGACAACATAATTGCATCGGGTGCAATGCCGCTGCACCGACTGGCTCACCGGGAATACAACAGATCTTCAGATATAGGCACCTGCATTTAGCTCGTCCGGGGATACGTTATAACGTGCACCAAGGAGGGGCTGGAATTGACTAAAGATTAACAATCACACCATTCCATTTCAAGCATCTTCACCCACACTCCTCGATGGTGCAAAGTCTACATCGGAAGCCCGGAGGGGATGAAGGCATCGCTGAACAGTCCAGGTAAGCACTTTGAGTCGGCTGTCGAGCGATGGTAACGGTGACCGGAGGTGGGAATAGGTAGCCTATCTGTTCCTTCGGACTTTTTCAGGTCTCCCGAAAGGGCTGATCGGGCAGGTCTCGATGCCGTTAGCGCGCGCCAGTCGCGACGTCGGTTAGATGAGTTATATAGGGCCCTGCTGTGATGCGCTCGCTTGGAGCTTGACTGATTCCCCCACGCCTTCTCCCCCATGAATCGTGCATTCAACGGCTACGAGTAACGACAGCACCTGTCTGTTCGATAAGTATCGAGTTGAGTTGGGGTTGGACTGTTCACTCTTTTTCATCCCTCCGGTCGAATGCTGGTCATGTGCGGCCATGACTACTACATGGTACGCCGATCTGCATCTAGTAGGGGAGGCGGTCTGACAGAGCTGCGTTCGTGTCGTTGAAGGCTACGATAGGAGGCCTTTGGGTGAGTCCTCAATTTCCATGATTCATATAATTTCACTCAATACTCTCGCGGGCAGGCGGAGACCATATTCTACGGTTCGTGTCGCATTCGGACCCTTCTTCCAATCGCTAACGGCTCTGCAGGACTTTATGCGGCTATCTTTATTCAGTCGATAATTCTTCTCATCACTCGGCGGCGCAACAAATACTTCCTTCTCACGTCTATCGCAATGTTCATTCTCTGCACGATTCATCTGGTTATCGATTTCCTCAAAGTCATACTGGCCCCGGCTGTAGTCTCGAACAGCATCTGCACCGGCGTAGCGTGCCTCGCATGCGGAGGCAATACTCAAGAGAGGCTAGATCAAGTCTTGATCCAAAATCTCCTGGCACCCATCGGCGCGAGTGTTGTCGCCGTAGTCCAGTAAGCATTGACCTGTCACTTTTGCGGGAAATACTCTGAGACGTGGCGCGATAGACTTCTGGCGCAAGGGCTTTTGGTGAGATATATCTGTGTCTGTTGCTGAAAGTGTTCGGTGCTCATGTTCGCTAGATATATCGCTGTATCGTTATCTGGAAAGACCGGCAGTGGGTTGCACTCTTCCCGTCATTTTTCCTGCTCGCAAGCACCGGTGCGCTCTTCTGGCCCCATGCAACGCAATCTCTCGTCTAATTCATGAACGCAGGCATTTGCTGTGTGAAGATCTACGCTGAAGCTGAAGTCTACCACATCAGACGGAGCTCACCGCTCTCAACACCCACGCCCCCGCCACGGTGGCTCTACCTCAGCAATCTGATTATTGTCCTCGAGTCGGCACGCGTCGCGCTTGTTCTTTTGACGAATCTTACGACGACAACCTTCATCTGTGAGTGCAGTACCTGTTTCGGAGCGGATATCTGTAGAAGATTGAGGCTAACCCATGTCCATTTAGCTTTGCGAATATGGCAAATCAGCCGGGAGCTAGATGCAATAGTGGGGAAAAGGGCAGGAGCAAGGTACTATTATAGCATCGCGATAGTGTGAGTGCGCTTGTTTCTTGGTTCTAGTGCTAAGCGTTTAACATTGTCGGTCCGGCTTCGATGATTTAGTCTGGAATCGGGCGCCATTTATTGCATACCGCTTGTCATCGACCTGATCGTTAGCTTCGCTAAGCCCGCTCTTTCCGTGCGTTGTCTCACTCAGGATCGCGTCGGTCTTCTTTCTAAAATTTTCTTCTGCTTTAGTCTCTTCCGGCCGGGATCTCGAGCCAGTTCATGGTGAGCTCGCTGTCGCCGTTCTTTTGCTTGTTTCCCTGACCGATGGCGTGTAGGGTATCGCGCCGACTCTCATCATCGTCCGCGTCGGGATGGGCAAAGAAATCCGGATGCCCACAGCTTCCATGCATCTCAGCAACGTCTCCGAGATCCTCACCCCCGCATCACGCGGTCTCGGGCGCTCGGACCAGGACCTCGATATGGACGCTTGCGAAACGCAGGCTGGGACCAGCAGACAGTGGAGCAAGGCATCGGGATCCAAGTACTCTGAATGGGACGTGGCGTCTAGGCCAGAAAAGGCGCTCACGGCGGACATCCAGTTCGGGCGATATCGACATTCACGAGAGGACATACACAGGCATAGTCGAGCGGTGTCGGTTTGAGGGTCTGCTTTGAGTGAATATCATTAGATTGTACTATTATTGTATACTAACCCATATACCACGAACCAGTGATTAGGTTCTTGTACTTGAATGAATGAATCGCATGAAGTTCGTCGAGGGGTCATCCAATGTCTCGTCTCCGCGAATGTCAACATTATGCCAGATGGTACAGTCAAATTCTTTCTATACTCATAATGGTCGGTTATCGTCGTGCCCTGAGACACGAAATGAAGCGTCTCAGACGGCGGAGGACGGATCCTCCTGCCTTTTCTCATCAGTGCCCTGCAGCTCGTCCGAATGGGTCGTCCGATACTCCGCCTTCTCGGGTCTTTTCTCCCCGTCCGTGTCTGCTCTCGCGTTCGTCTTTTCCTCCTCAGCTCTCCTCAACCTCTCTAGCACGATCTTCTTCCTCCACTCAATGCCACCTTGGTACCCGAACCACGTATACCGCTCGCAATGCGGGCCGCGCAGGAGCAAGACAGCAAGCTGGAAACCCGTAAGGGCAAGCGAAAGCGCCGCCGCGGGGCGCCAGCCGTGTTCTGTGAAGACCTTCGACCCGACCGCGGTCCCCATTACCTGGCCAATGAAGATCTGCAGCGCAATGTGGTCAGCAGGTGAGCGGTCGCTTCTACGCCGGTGGCAAGCGCTTACGGCAAGAATGACGACCGCGTTGAGGCGTGCTCGTGCGGCCGCGGAGATACTGCGAACCGATAGTCGATTAGACTGGGCACCTTCCAGAAGGGAATGACAGCAGCGACGTACCCGAGGACGGAGGATGTCAAGGACACCTGCTGCATCTGCCGTCCCACGTCCAGACCGACAGTGACAATTACCACGGCAGCAATGTTAACTCCTGCCGCACCGGTATTGATCGCCTGGACGAAGATAAGGAAGACCGTGGCAAGCAGGGTCGCGTACCACGCAACGAGGCGATCGATTGTACGTCCGAGAATTGGTGCCATGCACACGCCGAACATGCCGATGAGGCCAAAGAGGCCGATGACCAGCCTGTCCGGAGCGAAGGTGAGTAATGTCAGACTCAAGGCAGGCGGCGAATCGGAGCGTACGTGGAATAGTTGTACGGGGGTCCACCGAGGAGGAACGTCAGGGTCACCCAGAAGTTGGTGAATGTCGCACTGGACGCGATGCTCATCAGGCAGGCTTGTATTAGCTTGGGCTCCGTGACTGCGAGCTTGGCCATACTCCAGAGAATATGTATGTATCCTAGGCCGGGGTTCTTCGCTGGGTAGTCTGGGAGCGTAAAGTATAGTGTTACAATAACGCCGTACTGCACGCCAATCGCCATGTAATACACAACGCGCCAGGTGACAAATTGCGCAATGACACCTGCGACGACTCGGGCGATTAGAACGCCGAGAAGCAGCCCGGACATGACAATCGAGATGGCAGTTGCGCGCCGCTCAGGTGGAGAGAGGTCCGCGGCGAGAGGTATAAGAATCTGCGGCGCAACGGAGAACATGCCGACAAAGAATGTTATCACTTCGAAAGCGACGAGAGAACGCGTGATGGCGAGCCCAATGCTGAGTGTAGCCGGGACGAAGGTAATGATGAGGAGAAGCGGCCGACGTCGAACGAGGTCTCCCAACGGCGTGATGAGGACAAGGCCACAAGCATATCTATTGGGTAGGCATGAAGCTAATTCAGGTCTCACGAAGGAGGCGCATCAGACGTACCCTGCTTGGACCAATGTGGGTATTCTAGACAGAGAATATGTTAGATATCATCTAGTCGGAGGTTTGGACGTATTCTGCGTTATTGCCTCAGCCTCCGAAAGCAACTTACCTCGAGACCTCTCCATATGTAACATTGAAGGATATCGAAAACTGGACTGAGCACTGTCAGTCAGCTGCATTCCGGTTTGTCGTTGAACCAACTCACTCAACAAGGGCTGGCAATAATAAAGGTTCGCCACGACTGAAGTCTAGTCAGTCCATTACCTCTGAACGACTAAATATGTCCAAAATCAATGGGCTCACCGAATGTGCTCGCAGCACCAAAAACAGCATTGAGAAGGACTCCAAAGTGCACCTTCTTGTCGGGATGGTATCGCAGATGTTTGGGTATCGGCAAGAAGCCCCAGTCCCTCGAGTATTCTACGAAGTTTTGATGGACCACTTTCTCGGACTTGATCTCTTCCTCGTGCTTCAGGCCGCCGCTGGCAGGGCTGACACCATCCCGCTCTTCGTGAACCGTGTCGAGCTCGGATACGCTGGCACCGTCCTGTGCCATAGAAGAGTCAAGAGCTCCAGACGTTGGAAAACGTACGAGAGGTTATGAACAAGAGCCTCGCCGCAGTGCGGCTCTCCACCGTGCCGCCTGGACTGTGCTGCATGGTAATAATGTTCTCATGGCTTTATTTAGCCAGCCTGAATCCGTTTTGCATGTGGGTCGGTTTGGTCACCGTGGTCAGGTCCGAAGGGGATTGGTGCCGAGCCGGCATCGCTGAAAACATAGCCACAAAAAACGTAATCGCACAGGCGCCTGATAAGTCGCAATCGCATCGGCCGACACTGGGGGATATCGTGAATATGCGAGGTATGTCTGGGTGTCTAAGTGCAGTCTAAGGTATCAAGCTGAGCTACGAGGCAGGCGATCATGAAGCGTGTCGTAGGAAATCCCAAGTCGTAAGAAATGCATGCATCACTGATCCGGATCGTTCTTCTCATCCACGTTCTCCTTCACCTCCGCGATCACGTCCTTCTTGTCCTCCTCTCGCTTCTCGTCCTCCCCCGCCTCCCCCACCTCGGCCTTCTCGGCCTGCGCCGCCGCCTCAAGCTCCTCCTTCTCGCGTCGCTGGCGCTCGCGCACGACGTCCTTGCGCCACTCGGCGCCGCCCTCCCAGCCGAACCAGGTGTAGCGCCGCACGTGCGGGCCGCGGATGAGCAGGATGGCGAGCTGCCAGCCGGTCCAGGCGAAGGAGAGCCAGGCGGAGGCGCGCCAACCATGTTCGACAAAGACGCGCGAGCCGACGGGGGTGCCCATGACTGTGCCGAGGAAGAACTGGAAGGCATGTCAGCGAACGAAGTAATTCACAGAGCGAAGTATACATACCGAGAGAATGACGACGGCGTTGAGGCGCGAGCGCGCGGACTCGTTGATGCTGCGGGAAATTAAGCCGGAGCATCAAGCCGGTATAGCGAGAAACTCACGCAAAGACGGCCGTGGTGAGTGAGGTCTGTTGCATCTGGCGGAAAATGTCGAGCCCCACACAGACGATGACTACGGCGGCGATGTTGACGCCTGCGGCGCCAACGTAGATTGCCTGCACGCAGACCAGAACGGCGGTCGAGAAGAGCGTCGCATACCAAGGGATGAGACGGTCGACGATTTTGCCGACAAGGGGAGCCATCAGGACACCGCCCATGCCAATGAGACCAAAGAGGCCAATAGCGAGCCTAGTCGGAAGTGAGATTATGTGTGACAATTTATGCAAAGAAGCGCTTACGTCGAGTAGTTGTAAAGCGGACCGCCGAGCAA
The DNA here is from genome assembly GCA_002286715.1 of Dentipellis sp. KUC8613. Taxonomy (NCBI): domain Eukaryota; kingdom Fungi; phylum Basidiomycota; class Agaricomycetes; order Russulales; family Hericiaceae; genus Dentipellis; species Dentipellis sp. KUC8613. Next base: position 303,832 of record NSJX01000015.1, read on the forward strand.
GAAGGTGAGCGTGACCCAGAAGTTGGTGAAGCAGGCGCTGGATGCGATGGTGATAAGGCATGCCTGGATAAGCTCCGGCTCAGTCACGGCGAGCTTCGCCATGGTCCACAGGATGTCCAAGTACGTCAAGCCCGTGTTCTTGGCTGGATAGTCGGGCAGTATCGCCCAAAAGAGCAGCATCACAAAGTACTGCACGCCGATGGCCATGTAGTACACAATACGCCATGTCACAAACTGAGCGATGATGCCCGAGAAGACACGCGCGATAAGGACACCGAGGAGCAGGCCAGAGAGCACGATGGAGATGGCCGTCGCGCGGCGCTCCGGGGGCGCGAGATCAGCAGCGAGCGGGATGAGGATCTGTGGGGAGACGCTGAAGGTGCCGACGAGGAATGAAAGCGCCTCGAAGACTGCAAGAGAGCGTGTCACGGCGAGTCCGATGGTGAGGCTGGCAGAGATGACGGTCAGCAGGAGAATAAGCGGCCGGCGGGGCACGAGGTCGCCCATGGGCGAGATGAGCAGCAGGCCGGCGGCATATCTAAATAAGGATAGTCTTAGCATCCCTAACTTATTTGATAGTGACGTCGTCTTGAAGCTTACCCTCCTTGTATGAGCGTCGGGATACTGTGAGGAAATGAACATGTTGATAAATGTCATTTACAGAACGGGCGGCTCGCGAAGCTTACTTTGAAACCTCGTCATACGTAACATTGAAGGACTTGGACAGCTGGACTGCAATGACAGTTCAGGAGCTGCCGCACTCCGTGCAAGCCAGAACTTACTGAGCAATGGCTGACAGTAGTAGAGGTTGGCCACGACTGTCGCACGCAAAGAAATGACATGAATAACGAACTTTTCTCGAGGAACGCGAGCATCACTCACTGAAAGTACACCCGAAGCCGAACGCTGCGTTCATCAACGTTCCGAACACTGCTGGATGCTTGGGATCATAGCGAAGCCTCTTGGGAATGGGAAGGAACCCGAAGTTCGTCCTGTTTGGATGCCATTCTGATTTTTGATCGTCTACCTTCGAAGCCTCCACGCCATTCACCGAGGACGCGGTATTGGCCATAGGCAGCGTCTCCAAGCTCGAAGGTGCGTTCGTTGGGAGAGCGTTTGGAGCCATGAGTCCCAACAGCGACGGTCGAAGGAGGAGAAACGGACAAACGTGGGCGGAAGGCACTCCGCCATTTTTATCGCTCGTCTCGACATGCTTGTCCGCAAGCGCCTGTGATCTTACACATTCTGAAGAACTCTCGAAGAAGGCATCTAATCCCCACGATTGCTATCTTGACTCAGCAAAGCTGTGTAACATCCACCCTGAACTTGCCGCCGGCAGTTTATACTTGTCCTTTGTGCAACGGATACTTCAAGAGGACCTAGCGATTATCCATCAAATTTATTTCGCGCCGACACTTGAGAGTATGTTCTCCACAACATGCTGAAGCTTGCTAGGAATTTAATCTTCGTGCTTGACAGATGTAGTTCGATAAAGCAATGCTTCTTCCGGGATTCACGACGTCGGCCTCATGTGGATCCGCCTCCTTTGGTAAACGGCCTTCTAAACTCTCGATGCTTGCTGAACGAGCAGGTAGTACTCGTGGGCTTTTACATGCCATGATCGTCCAGTCGTTTCTGTGATCCGTGATGAATGCTTCGACCCACTAGCCAAACCTTAAGAATGCAATGCTCTACCACACGGATAGTATTGACGTTTCTGTGTGCAGGCCGCGAATGCTTCGCCGCTCGGGGAACGCATGTACACCGTGCACATGATACTCCTTGGATCTTCAATCTAGCTATTTGAGAAGAGCGCGGAGATACTTACCACTTTTACCGAGGGCACACTCGGAACGGAGTTCGACATTAGCCGTCAGTCTGGTGCACCTCATTGAGTGGTATGAATTGCAACGTTTCTTGTCGCATTAATGGGGTAGTGGTAACCTGGGTCGTTGCCATCGACCCGCCGGGGGTTCGATTCCCCCTCAATGCAAGAGAATTTAATTCGCCAGCTCTTTTTCTTCTGTCATTTTTCTTACTTTATCCACAATCTCACCGTACTCACAACAATCAACAATACTGACAGTACATTTCAAGCCAATGCTGACATTCACCGCTAGTAAAATCTTGTCAAGACGTTGTTGGGCAGGCATTTCTCTGCCTCGTCCCTCTCGTACACCGTCAATACCCCTCCCTCGCAGACTAGGCTGAGTTGCTTCGCCTTGCCATGCTGTATCACCATATTCCGAATCGTTTGAAGCATCTTCCCCAGCTTGAGCAAGCTTTCCATCGCAACGGCCCGCAGCCCTTCGAATCTCTCGTCATCGGTATTGAATTGGTGGACTTCTGAGAACTTGCCGCGATCATGTATGCCGAGATACAGAAGGGAGGTTCCGGAGAGGTAAAGCTGGGGATAGATGCTTGACCAGTCTATCTTATGGGCAAACCACTTCGAACGTGTCTTCAGTTCTGTAATCGAGGCTTGTGGCACTGGATGTCCAGCAGGTATGATGTTGAGTATCGATGCAGGAGCGCATCTGTTCATGGTCGGAGATATTGCCGACTCTCGTTCGTTCGTGATTTCAGCATTTGCAGCAGTCGGGATGCAGGCATCGACCTCGAAACGTACGATTATCTCCAGACCGCACAAGTCCTACGACAAGCAGATCAGCGTTGCTCTTCAGATCGAATACTCGGTTCGGACGCGAGCTTACATATCGGATGATACGATAATGTCCCGTGCTGTGTTCACACCCCGGAACGGGCACGGTATTTTTTCCCTCGAATGCAGAACCATACGACCGCCCGTTGCCTGCAACGTCCCTCGTTCTGGGCTCCCATCTATTCATCAGCACCGTACCCGCGCCAGCAAGCTCCATATCGATGCGGAAGTCCACCGTCATCGGACCGCAGTCGATCCACCGCGTGATTTTGCGCAATGCGTTGCGGTCGAGGATGAAGTCGACAGAGGGCCAATCGACGGGCGTGCCTATGGCGTCGACGGCCGCAAACAATGGCAGCAGGGGCGAGGAGGGCATTCGGAAGCCATTCTGGTCCACAAAGGACAGTCCCGTGTCTGGCGTCAGCTTGATAGGCATACTAGGATCTTTCCACACCGGCGGTGAACCTGAAGATGGCCTGCTCAGCAGGATTTTTCATACGACGAGATGAGTAACAAACCTGGTACGATGATAGTCGGTAGGGTGGAATCAGTCCAGTTATATGATCCGATGTACTGCACATTTCGAATATCCGCTGTTTTGATGTCTCCGTCGATCACGGGAGGAGTCAATATTTCGACAGGCAATGAGGTCACCAAATCCTCCGTGATATCACGATCGGGAGGCACGTTGTAGTGAGAGGGGACGGGAGCCCTCGTCCTTTCGAGGCGGTGATTTGAAGGATTGTAGTATGCCATGGCGCCATCTGCAACAGCACTCCACAGCTGCTTTTAAGACTAAAGAATGCTGCTGCGCAGTAGATCGTGGGATAGAGGGTAAGCCGCGCATGTCATTGAGTGAAGCTAGCTTACCTTTCTGGAATGAGAGGAAAGTGAGGCACGACATGAGGTGGGGGGAGGACCATGAGGGACAATAAATGAGAGACCTACATACCCTAATGATACGAAGCCTGGGGTCGTGCTCCGATTTTGGAAATAAGGTTGAGGCAAAAAGCGAAATCGATTGGCTGTTTCGCTATGAGGCAGCATGAGACCACTCGCAAGCCCTGTATTGCGCAGAAAACGTGCACAATAAAACAGAGTCTAACGACCCAAATTAAGAGAAGCGATGGCGTTAGATGAAGAACAGAGGAATGTTGCGCCATAAGTAGCGCAAGATGAACTCGAAATTGGAAAACGGATGCCATGCTGACCTGCGCTGATCCTTGTCTGGATCCTGTCCAGCATGCTTCTGCCAAGTGATTTGTCCTTTAAGGACCAAGGATATAAGTTCGATAAAATTGGCGATACAGGAGCCCGGACAAAGAGGCGATCACAGGAATGGGAGTGTTCGCAACTGCTTGGTATCTTGACTAGCGAGGCCTCCTATCTTCATAGCAGGTGGCCGTAGGCGAGTATGTTTCTCTACTCGTTATCGAGCCCGAAAAGACGAATCCGAACACAGTTCTGGCTTGTATACCAGCTTCAGGTTGACTGTTGACGGTGCTTGAAGCTTGCAAGTTGCGGGAAGTCTTTTGTTTGGCAAGAGCCTCTGATCCTAACAATTACGTAATATACTGTTGAAGAGCAGGCTTGGCCGCCTACTACACTACATTGACTAGCTTAGCATACCCGCTCATCCTGCAAGCAGCTACTTCAGACTTTATCTGGTTTACGGCATCCTTTCACTTTGTCTGAGATATCTTACAACTATACTGGACACCCGCTATGACAAGTCAGGCGCAAGCAGAAGGCGTCTGCCTCAAATTCCCGGAGAACTTGCCTCTACATCCGACGTTCTCGCACGAGAATGCAGTCGCTATGCTCCTACGCGCAATACAACTCTCCACGCAAGTACCATACAACTGGGGATATATAGACAAACCAGCAGGTGAGAACTTGGTCCTTGCTCGCGTCTTACTGCTAATTGGTGAGGCAGACGGGCAACTCTTCCTCATCTTCGTTCCGCAACGGATGAGCCTTCCTGTCGACGGAATCCACTTCCAAGAACAGGAGCAGAGATACGTGATACCAGCCGGGCAAAACCGCGTACGTACTCATGCGCTGTGACGACTGTTTCGGGACGTTCATGCTTCACAACAGGAGCTCGAGGTTGTCGAGGCGCGTCACGGCTTTATCCCTAACTCCGGGGAGACCACCGCCTCTCGTGTTCGTCGGCGGTTTCGCATGCTGAAAGGAGGGCACCCGCAACTTATCCTTATACACTACTCGCGCGGCTCCGCCTTGCGTCAGTTCCATTTCTCCCTATAGACGCCCCCGTCTGACAGTCTTTTCCTCTCCAGCTATACCACCCGCCCTGCTTAACCTCCCGGGCAGGCCGTACCCTCTTCCTCCCATCAACGAACTTTCCGTCTACGTCATGGGTGACAAGATGGGCCAAAAGGTTGTCCAGGGCGGCCCACCCGTCCCCCCTGGCATGCCACACCAAATGCAACCAGGCCCCCAGAATATAAACTTTGGTGGCAGAGATCCGCAAGCGCTCCTTGCACAACAGAACCGCGAGATGGAAGCGTTGGAGAGGCGCAGCCAGCGCGAGCGTAGTGCGAGCATGAGCCAGGTCCGTACGATGGGCGTCGTGCGTGGTGGGGAGGGTCACTTATACGGGGTTCGCCACAGCGCATCCAACAGCTTCCACCCCAGAGAATTGACGAAGAAGATTCTGCAGGTACGCCGGTGACCACCCTATCTCGAGATGACGCTGACATTACGCGTCGCCAGACGAGTTGGAGCAAATCTCCACACGAACGCTCGCCGCGGCGCGCTACAAGCGCAACCACGAGTTCATGAATGAGGTATTCATGCACGCCGCTTTCGGTGAGTCGCTCTCCCCTCCATCGCACGTTCGTGTGCTCACGCGTCCAATCAGGCGACAAACATGCACCAAAACCGCCACCTGCGTACTCCATATTCAACAAGTCCGAGCTTGAAGAGAAACTTGTGCGCATCGTACATCATTGTCGACCGCTTGTGTATTCACTGATAGGTCGGACCTGACAGGCAAAATTGACCTCTGAGATAGAGACGTTGCGAGCAGACGCTGCTGCACGGCAAGCTACGAGAGAAGAGGCTGAGAAGGCCGACGTCAGCATGGAGGCGCTCGGGGGCGATGTGTCGATAGCGATCGATCCTGCAATAGAGAGCCTGGATATGCCTGCTTGATTGTGAGATTTCTGCTCTCGCTGTTTCCTTGTCATGACTAAAGGAAATACCCTGACTTTACTAGGTTGTGTCACTATTTCTTGCCTTTCCTCTGTGCAGATATTATTTTGCTCTATCCGCCACTCCGAGCGTTCTCGACTGTCCTGTGCCTTCTTGTTTTCAGTATATTCCGACTACTCAAGTATGACAACTTCAAGCCTGAAATTACTGTATTCTAATGACACGATGCCTCACGTCGCAACTGGCCGCCTGCTCTCGCCCGATGTCCTTGTTCCGTCTCCTGGCGTCTCGTCATGATCACGAGCACATTGTTGAAAGGTGCGTGCGGCCTTTCATGGAACTTATGATGCAGGACCGCGAGAATACTCGCCGAAATGAGACTGGTTGACTGTGTGACATTTTACTCGAAATAACGAGATGCATCAGGCGTAAACTAAAGGTACAAGCCGCAACCCGTGTAAGCCGAACCATTCACGTCGGTATCCAAAGAGCCCTGTCTCATCCTCGCTTGTACTCCGCTAGCCGCGGTCATCATGGTCTAAAGAAGTTGAGCGTGATACGCAAACGGCAGACGCTGACGGTCTGCTAGCGCATGCGAAGAATAGCTCCCGGACGAGAGGTCTGACATGTGTCGGAAAAACCGCGCGAGCATTATAAAGCCTTACAATACAGTGCGTTGCATAAGAAACTGCAGTCAGCGCGTCGAGATTCTTATTTGTTGTAGCCAAATAGTCACGTACGGTCACACCCCGCGCCGTAAGGCCACGCCGCACTCTCGCATCCGTTCTAAGCTTCAAAATCTCTCTGGTGCCAGTCTGGTTGGCAAAGCCACGTAGTTTCTCAAATATATGGTATGCAAGAACCAATCGGAGGCTGAACAACCCCTCCTGGTCATTATGCTATTAAATATTTGGCAAATATTGGAACAATCGGTTACTACCGTGACTACAAGTTTGGCTATGACCCGAATACCGTGTGCAGCATCACATACACTTTGAGAGGGAAGCACACTCATCGGCCAACTGAGGGCTATCGGCACGGGCGTGTGTTGCGTCTAGCGGGCGATCAGCAACGGAGCTTCGGCGAAGGTGCAGGTGCGAGTGAGCCCGAAAGCGTTGTAACTCCAGCTGAGCCCAGCTGAGCATCCAAGGCACCTTCAATGAAACCTTGCGTCGCACGGTGCCGTTTGTGACTGTTAACTTGGTGATGCTGTGTTCCTTCAGATCCTTGTGCATTTCTGCATTTCTGTCAGTGACACAGGCACTGTGACAGCTATGATGGAGCAGAGCACATGCATCATGTTGAGACGAAAGCAGGTGCATCGGAGACTCCCCAAGTCACAGCCCACTTGACACCATCATGGAGTCACCTAGTAATACGTTGTCGACTCAACTGTAGAACGTCAACTCGACCACTGACGCGCACGAGCACTGCACGCACCGTATGGTTGGCAAACTGTCTAGAACCACAAAAATATTCGCATATCGCAGTAGGGAATACAAAGAGCTCACCGTCTGCTGAACAGTGCTGTCATCTACTCGGCTTTCGGGCAAGTTGCATGCAGCTCATCGATGGAGCAGAAATATTGAGGTCGCCCAGGCATGTCGGACATTGAAGTTGTCACGCTTTGGCTGGAACAAACAACAATCTTGACGCGGCGACTGCAGTTTCTTATGCAACGCACTGTAACAAAAATACAAAAATTCAGAGGGGGTGTTTATAACCATTGTAATAAAGGCTGGATCTCTTATAATGTAGATTATAAGGGGTCTTGTAATATCCCTCAGACGAAAACACAGCTGCCTACGCTTCTGCGCAACGTTTCCCCTCAAAACTTCGATGCAGCGCGTGTCCCAAGATACGCAAGAGTACTTTGATGGGAGCCAAAGAGTCTATACTATCAGCTACAGGCCGTGCAGGGCCGAACATGGAATTTACATTCATCACCATGTAGCGTTTTCAATTCATTCCAAAACCTTGCAAGACCGAGACAGAATGAACGCTGCCGTCGATACGCACCTATGTATATATTTTTCGCGGGAAGGGAGTCGTTGCTCGTTGAGCTATGGGCATTCAAAGTTTCGGGCACGAGGACCACACCTTATCAGGACGTCATAATCATCTGAGCGGATAATAACGTCCCGGGTTACTATTTTTTGGTTATTATAAGGACGTTATAATCGACTTTGATTTTGATGTCGGAGCGAATTTTCCGACATGCCTAGGGGTCTTCGGTGTGGTACGGTGTCGCGATTTGTATCACATAGCTGTGAACATGCTGCGTGGGGGTACAAATCTAGTGTGTAAGAATCTTTGTGAAACGTGGACTTGCCAGTCTGCAGCTGTTGCATCGTGCAATGCACAATTGAAGGAATGCGAAGGCCCGCTACGGCCCGGAGTGTACATGTACTGATCATGAGCGTCAAGCTCAAGTTTGAAGTAAAAATATTGTCGGAGACACTGCCGCTCGACTGGAGCTCTTGCCGTCATTGACGCAGTCACACTGGAGCTCTCATAACTTATAAGTAGTCCTTGCTCTCGCATGTTTCGCCCCCGCAGACCACACATTACTCACGGAACGCTCAAAACAATCACCTGCGGGCACCCACTCGCGACAATGTCAACATTCCCCTCAAACTTTGGCAATTCATCCCGGCCGCCCGCGAATGCAGGACGTGGCAGAGGCAGGGGCAGAGGCAGGGGACGGGGACGAGGCCAAGACCATGCACACACAAGGGGAAGACCGCAGGTTCAGGGACCCGTGGTGCATTTCGCTGGGCCCGTGGTCCCTCCGCTGGTCGTCAATCCGCAAATTCAACCTCCAAAGCCGCGCCTCACCCACTGTACGCCTCATTTATGACTTGATCCAGCAGCATCTTGTTGATGCTTTCACTGACGGTTGTCCAGTTATTTCTCTTCCGATCGTGAGCTGCGACGTCTTTATGTTCACGCTGTCCGAAGTCCTGAACTTTGTGTGTAGGGACACCATGTTGCGCTCCGCGACACCATTTCTGCCTTCACATCCGAACTGTTGGCTTGCAATCCTCCCATACCCGGTTTTGACAGCTCAATTGTGATATCACCCCGAAGACTGCACCTGACGCTGGGGGTCATGTCGCTAACAGACCCTTACGGCCTCGGCGCCGCCCGCGTTCTGCTCGCGAGCCTTCGCCCTCAGATCCTTCAGGCACTTGGAAGTAGCTCACTGCGTGTCGGCCTCGACATGGTGGACATTATGCCACCGGAGCGTGGCGATGCGAACCGCGCGCATGTTATGTTCGCTGGTCCTGATCCAGAGGGTCATGACGGACGGACATTGTGGAGAATATGTGGTACGTCTCAACCCCATGGCGTACACGTCTGTTCGAGAGGTGGGGTTCAACGACTGCGCAGATCTGGTGCAGAAAGAGTTCAAGAGAGCAGGGATGATTGTTGATAATCGACCGTTGAAGGTATGTCTCGAAGCCAGCTGCATTGTCTTCGTTCTTATCGTCAACCTATCGTTCTTGCGAATGTCGCAGCTCCATTGTACCCTCATCAATACGACATACCGCAAACCGAAGCCACGCGGCCCGCGCTTTCCATTCTCATATACCGATCTCGTGGCTTCGGAGGCTCTTCGGAGGCGTGCCCTACCAATGTCTCAGACATCGGCTGTGGGGGGTACAATACCCGGCGTCGAGCAGCCTGCGGTGATCAATAGCCCAAGACATCGAACTCGACCTGGTCCTTTGCGCGTCAATCTAGGATCGTGGCCTGTGGATGAAATCCAAATATGCGAAATGGGCAGCTGGGGTCCTGAGGGAGAATATGTCCGCGTAGACGGGGTCCGCGTTAGTTGAAGGTAGTCGACTGATCGTCTTCAATGGACACCGGATTTCGATATCTCGTCGAGAATTCGAAAGTGAACGACCAAGCTGACCGACATCGCGTCTGCGCTTTGCGCATCTCGGCCCTGATCTTTGGCATCTTGCTCCTTGTTTCCCATTCTCATCAATGCGGTGCGGTGGACAAAGCGAAGCTAGCGGCTCGCATTGCCATTATTGTCCGACAGATCAGACTCTCTCACTGTGGGTTGTGGCTTTGTTGAGATGTGACTTTTGCAATGCGTAAATATCCTTATAAGCAGGACTCCCTGGGTCGGCCTGCCTCTCATTCCACCCTCCATCGAACACTATGGTGAGCTTTTCTGATCGGTGTATGACGGTGTTGTTGACTTATGGATTCCGTAGGCTCTGCGTCTTTTCAACTACATGACAAACACACCAGAGCCTCCAATAGTCTCAAGCTTCGACGAGACTGCGATTGCGAACGCTACAAATCTCGGCTCTCTTCACGATGGTTCAGTATTTTACCCAGAGCATTACTGCTATAATTGCGACGCGAGGCCGGTACACGGAGTCGTGAAGTTCTTCAGATGCTCAGCTTGCCAAGTCACCTACTGCGTAAGTGCTACTCCCTATATCCGTTGCATCACGTCTCATCTGGAAGCGCAGTCTCCAGCATGTCAGAAGGAGCACTGGCCCTCTCACAGGCCGTCCTGTAAGATATTTGAGGGCTATAATGCGCTCGCATTGGAACTCACCGGCAACCCACGCGGGTGGAAGGACTTCCTATCTTGGATAAGCTTCCACTATGCCGCCTTCGCCAACGCCGCAATCGCGGCTATGGATCTTTCCGAAAACCCGGGGTTGCATGAGCATTTTGCCCTGGTTGTGAACGCTGTTTACGCAGACAGGCCCAGTGACCCTGTGCAGAAGCGCTTCGACTTGAAGAGTGTCACGGTCGTGGATTTCCGCAGAGTCGGTCATGTCCCGGGGCTGGAGCACTTGCGGAACATACAAAACCAGCGATCTGCCCATTCCATAGCGCACCAACGTAACCGGATTATCGGACATGTGACGATTGCGGTTCATGGCGACTTCAAGGGCAAGATGTTAGCGCACACAGACTTCTTCGGTGTTGATAAGTGGGTCGCCCGCGCAAAGCCCAATCCGGATTGGGCGGAACAGCTGTTTAAGTATGTCGTGCAGGGAAAGAAGATGAAGCCTTGAGGTTGGGACCGGGAGTATCGACGCCGATGCGTCTTGCGATGGAGATCGTGTGTAAGCATTTCGTGCTAGGCCAATCTGGTTCTACATGATCCTGTAATAAGTGATAGTGTGTGTATGAATATAGCGAGGCGGCAGTTAATATGGGCCTTAGGTCGCGAGGGTTTGAGATTGTCTTTGGGATTTCCATCCTAAGCATAACCTCCGATGCCGATGGCACATTGCGGTCTCGAAATCATGATCCGCTTAGTTTCCGAGATGTAATCCTTCATATCTCGTATGGTGAGGAACTAACAACCCCATCGTATGAGTGGACGCGGGTTAGCGGTCCGATGTAACTTCGAAGAGGGTTCATCTTTTGGGTTCATCTTGGGTTCATCAATAAGTTCGCCCACCGGCATTTCCCGGTCGGCTACTAGGACTCTTGCGCTCACTTCTACTTCCAGTTGCCAACGTTGAGGCACCTCAGCCGTCTGTGGGCTCGGAACAACGGACAGCTACCTCGAATAGCGGTTTGAATTCACCGAAGTAACAGTAAACATTGGGCAGATGGACCGACACATGAATGCACGAGGGTTCGAGGGTCCTTACGCCACATGTCCAATATCGCGCCTCAATCGCAGAAGCCGCTCTGCGCCCTTGGTTTCGCCTTCTCCTACGGAAATGCTATGGAGATAGAGGCGTGATAGACCTCGGATGGGCCAGATGGCAGAGCGTTGAGGTGACACTTCCTGTATCTTCATGAATCTATCCGTTCATGTTGGCTTAACATCTTTACTCCGTGGTGATGCCGCGACAGAATGCGTACTACGTGCATCGCGAGGCCCGGTTTATCGTGCCTTCGTGCACGTACCCAGATTGGTGAATTAACTACGAGTGTTTACCAAGAGGCTTAGCATTACGATGGCTACACGAATCAGACACCACTCGACGATCGATAGCGTGTCGACGGCAGCCTCTTTATAACCCAGGGAAGCTGCGTCAAGCATCTACAGCCTCGCAATGCATTTCAGCTTTTGCAACAAGGATATTCATAGTTACGGAGAGCTCCTTTGGGCTCTTTTCAAGTATGTCTTGAAATATCTACATAGCATCCGCGTCTTACTGACTGCATTAGCCGGAAGGGAGGCGGCTCTCAGAACGACACTGCGTGAGGACACCTGGTGCCTTTAACTCTCGTCTACAAGGCTGACAATCGCGACCATCCCAGCAAAATCCCTACTCCCATCCCGGTGCCCAGGTATGCTACGCCTATTCGTGGATTCTGCAGAAACAGCTTACGCAAATGCAACCCACAGCAAACCGCCCCGTTTCTTCGCGCTCATCATCGGCATTAACAAATACCAATCATTCAATATCGCGCCCCTCAAAGGCGCTGTGCCCGATGCCAACCAGGTCGAAAAGTACCTCAAGGACGATCTCGGGGTCCCTCCCGACAACATCAGGAACCTTCGCGACAAAGAGGCCACTCGCGCTGCCATCATCCAGGAATTTCGTGCTCTGGCGACTGACGACCGCATCCAGCCTGGCGACCCCATTTTTATCTTCTACGCCGGCCACGGTTCGACTGCGCAAGCACCCGAGGGATGGGAGGCCGGAGGGCCAAAGATCCAGCTGATCTGCCCGCATGATCATCTGGAGACCGTTGACGGTCACCAGGTGGTTGGGATACCAGATCGCACTTTAGGAGCTTTGCTGTCAAACATCGCGAAACAGAAAGGGGACAACATTGTACGTCGCTTATCCTCGTTGCTTGTTCCTGTACTGATGGATGTACGCAGAGCGTTGTCTTCGACTGCTGCCACTCTGGCTCGGGTACGCGCGACGACGAGTTTGAACCTGATCGCTTGGTGCGCGGTATCGAAACTTCTGCACCTATCCCGCCAGACCTCGACCGTGACATCTGGTCGGACTCCTCGAACGATCGCGCTGCCCAGATAGCCTCCGGTTTTGCTCACGCGGGATTGAGGTCCCACGTCTTGCTCGCGGCCTGCAGCGCGGAGGAGACTGCCAAAGAGGAGAAGCAGAGAGGTATCTTTACGAAGGCTTTGCTCGAGGCCCTTCGTAAGTATGGGGCCGACAAGGTGACATACAAGGATCTTGCTCAGCGGATTCCTCTTCTCCCTGCGTACGTGCTACCTTTCTTCATGTGTCTCACATCTCTCATCGTCCTATACGATCAGTCAAAATCCTCAATGCGAAGGCGTCAACATGGGTCGCATCTTGTTCAATTCCAGAGCTCCGTCGAGCAATCGCGTTCTTCACAAGGTTCACATGGAAGGCGGAAAGTACATCTTGGATGCTGGTGCCGCCTATGGCGTGACTGAGGACGCTATGTTCGCCGTATACGGAGATCGCGATGACCTCGAGACTCCGCTGGGCTCGCTCGTCGTACTCGAGACGGCTGCCTTCTCCAGCGTACTGGGAATCCCCCCTCATGGGAAGAAGCTGAAGCTCAAAAAGGACGCTTATGCTCTTCAGACTCGCGCAGGCGTGCAAGAGGAGCTTCGCATTCATATTGCTCTGGATGACCGCCTCACTGATTTGTTTGAAGCGCTGGCGAAGGAGATGCAAACTCCTGGTGCCGAAACGCAGAAGATCCTCTTGGATACGAAGGAGAAGTCCGTCCTTGACCTGCAGTTGGAGGATGACCACATCGTTTTTGATATCCTGGATCCACTTGTTACGGTTTACGGTCTGAAGCGAATCCCCTATACCATTCCCATCGACGTCGACGCTGCTCTACCCGTCATTCGCGCTGCCGCTCATTATTACTGGCACCTCAACCGGACGACCAAGACCCCGAAGCTACAGGGGAAAGTTCAGGTCGAAGTGTACGAGCTAGAAGAGTCCGATGATGAATCGGGAGATAGCTTGCAGGCGCTCTTACGGCCGAAAGGGCCGAACCTGAAACGTGGAGACATCGCGGATGTTGTTGCTGGCGGGACGAAGTACGGCCTGAAGGTTGTCAATACCACCGACATCCCGCTGTACGCGAGCGTGTTCTTCTTTGGTCACAGCGACTTGAGCATCCGTAAGTCTCCTTTCCTCATCTGTGTCGACCGTTGGTCTCACGTACCACGGTTTGTAGAGTCATGGTACGAACCGCCTGTTGCTATCGGCAAAGTGGACGCTCCTCTGCAGGCGCGCCAATCCCTGACCATAGGATATGGAGCGGGAGGCGCCGTGCCATACGAGTTCTATCTGGCGGATGATCAAGAGATCGATGTCGGTTTCCTGAAACTCTTCCTCTCATCCGAGCCCGTCGACCTGTCACGTGTTCCTCAGGCCTCTCCCTTCACTGAAGGCCGCGGAGACAGGCCACCGAAAGACAAGACAGAGGCCGTCTGGGATACTATCCTCATCCCTGTCATCCAGCACAAGGAATGACTGATTTCTCTGACGCTCGGTAACTCCGTGGGCGACGCCGTGCAATTGGTCTGAAGTGGATGCGCTGATCATATCGCCCATCCAATGAACTTCCTTGTTGATATACTCGGATGACAATGACGACACGTTACTTGTGACTGTCAAGGCCGTGAACTCAAGTTTCCGTCTAAGATTTTCTGGACCACCAGCCGTCCCCATCGATGGCGCTATCTAACTGTTGCTTCGTGTTTTTGCTAACCGAAAGGACAGCTACGAAAACTTCACTCCCGGATCGACCATGTCAGAGTTCGTGTAATTTTGCTCACTCGTCTGATCTTCAGTTACTTGGAATGCGTATCGCGCGATGTGGACATTCGATTGAACGACCCTTCTTTTTCGACTGCATCTTCACAGAATCACAGATATGGACTACGATAGACTCCGTATGGTCAAGGTGACACGAGTCGAAAGCATGTTGACAAAGGGCACACCTCTACGAGGTTATCTCGTCGAGAAATTGAAGCCGAAGTACGTCACAGTCTCATTGTATCCTGCCAGTATGTGATGTGGAGCTCGACCTATCTGATCGTCTATCCCCAGATCGCGAATAGGAGGGGCAGTCCTTACCATGAAGCTGGGTGCTGACCGCGATTATGGTTCCATGCACAAATTGCCGCTCAATCGATAGTGTCGCAATGACCTCTTTCAAAAGAGTCGCTGCGTCGTCAGGTTAGCATTCGAATTACCCCGAAATGCGCTTCAGCTTCTCCGACAAAGAAATCAATACATACGAAGAGCTCCTATGGGCTCTCCTGCAGTAAGTTTCTCAACACGTATACCCCTGACACCAACTAACTTTGGTTTCAACAGCCAGAAGCGGGATCGTAGCGGTAGACCCTCTCAGGACCGCTCTGCGTAAGGGCTTTCAGCGCTATGTAGCCATATTTGACGTCTGACACCACTTTGATTGCGACAGGAAAATCCCTACTCCTATACCGGTCCCCAAGTAAGTCGTAATTCGTCGCGCCTTCCAGTGCTTGAATTTGGGTCTTACGCTAATGCGACTGCCAGCAATCCTCCTCGTCTGTTCGCCCTCATCATCGGCATCAACAAGTATCAGTCATACAATGTCCCGCCACTCAAGGGCGCCGTTCCAGACGCCAACCAGGTCGAATCATACCTCAAAGACGACTTGGGCGTCTCTCCCGACAACATCAAGAACCTCCGGGACAGAGAGGCTACTCGTGCTGCCATCATACAAGAACTTCGTGCTTTATCGACCGACGACCGTATCCGGCCCGGCGATCCCATCTTCATTTTCTACGCTGGCCACGGTTCGACTGCTCGAGCGCCTGAGGGTTGGGAAGCCGGAGGGCCGAAGATCCAGCTGATCTGTCCGCATGACCATTTGGAGAAAGTTGATGGGCGCCAGGTGGTAGGGATACCGGACCGCACGCTGGGGGCTTTGCTTTCGAGCATTGCTAAGGAGAAGGGAGACAACATCGTGCGTCGCCAGTTTCATGTTTGTGATTTACGCTCAAAGGCCACCCTTCAGACGGTCATCTTCGATTGCTGCCACTCTGGTTCGGGCACACGCGAAGATGAGTTTGACCCGGATCGCCTGGTGCGCGGCATCGAGACTGTCGCAGAGATCCCGACGGACCTCGACCGGGACATCTGGTCTAACTCCACGGGAGATCGCCTTGCCAAGGTCGCCTCGGGCTTCGCTCACACAGGTCTCAGATCTCACGTCCTATTCGCGGCATGTAGCGCAGAAGAGACCGCCAAAGAAGAGGATAGAAGAGGAGTCTTCACAAAGGCGTTGCTCGAAGCTCTTCGTATGTATGGAGCCGACAAGGTGACGTACAAGGACCTCGCTCAGCGTATCCCTTTGTTGCCCGCGTGAGTGACCACAGTCCTCGTCATGCATACGACCTCTATATCTCATCGATCCTGCTAGTCAGAACCCTCAGTGCGAAGGGGCCAATGCCGAGCGCATCTTGTTCAACGCGAGAGCTCCCTCCCGTGGACGAGTCCTTCACAAGATCCGCATGAAGGGCGACAAGTACGCTATGGATGCTGGCGTCGCGCACGGCGTCACCGAGGGCGCCGAGTTCACCGTGTACAAGGATCGCGACAATCTCGACACTCCTTTGGTCACTCTGATCGTCATTCAAACATCTGCCTTTTCATGCTTACTGGACGTTCTCCCTCTTGGCAAGAAGGTCAAGTTCATCAAGGATGCTTACGCTCTTCAGACTCGTGCCGGTACCCAGGAGGACCTTCGGATCCATGTTGCTATGGACGATCGTCTCACAGACTTGTTTGAGGCGCTGGCCATGGAGATGCAGAAGACTGGGACAGGCGCGGAGAAGATTCTCTTGGACACGAAGGAGAAGTCCGTTCTTGACCTGCAGCTCGAGAAGGACCGCATCGTCTTCAATATCTTGGACCCGCTCGTCAAGGGCTATGGACTAGATCGAATCCCTAATTCCATCGATATCGACGTCGAATCTGCCTTGCCTGTCGTTCGTGCTGCGGCTCACTATTACTGGCATCTCAATCGTACGACGAAGACGCCGAGGCTCCAGGGAAAGGTTCACGTTGAAGTGTACGAGCTCGAGGAGGCCGATGGCGAATACGATGAAGACTTGCAGGCGATCTTGCGCCCGAAAGGACCGAATCTCAAGCGGGGAGACATCGTGGATGTCGTTGCCGACGGGACGAAGTATGGCGTCAAGATCATCAACACGACCAACATCCCGCTGTATCCTAACGTGTTCTTTTTTAGCCATGGGGACCTAAGTATCCGTGAGTCTCTTTCTCCTCTCACAAGGGATGTTCTTACTAAATTAGATCTCAGAGTCGTACTTCGAGACACCCACTGCAATTGGGAAAGTGGATGCTCCACTGCAACCGAAGCAGTCTCTGACCATTGGATACGGCTCTGGTGGTGCGGCGCCATACGAGTACTATCTTGCAGATGGTCAGGACATCGACGTTGGTTTCTTGAAGCTGTTCCTCTCGTCCGAACACGTCGACCTCTCGCACATCCCACAGGCCTCACCTTTCACCGATGGTCGCGGTGGTAAGCCTTCTGCTGTGAAAACCGAGGCCGTCTGGGACACCATCCTTGTTCCTATAATTCAGCACAGAGAACCTCTTGTTCCTGTGCCGCCCGCCGACTCGGAGTCCGAGCCGGCGCTGGAGCAAGAAGCACTAGCAGAGCCGGAACCGGAACGAGAGTCGGAGCCAGAGTCAGAGTCAGAGTTAGAATCAGGACCAGTGCCAGTATCAACCGTGTCGCTCGCAGAGCCAGTCCCGATGCCATCAGAGCCGAAACCAGTCCCGAACGTCCAAGCAGCGGGGCCACGCGCCATCACGGTCGGTGTCGCCAATACAAGGGACATCCGAGCGCCCAACAAGCCTCGGCCTATCACGACGAAAGACATTATTTTCGACAGCTTCATCGGTGTTCCGCAGATCCTTCCCATGGGCCTCACCGATCTCGATATCCGCCGCAACAGAGACATTCATGTGGCCACCCAGAAACAGAATACTGCGCGAGGGTTCGATCTTTCATTTGTCACCTGGGGCGGGACAATGCTGTATTCCGCTGGCGTTAGTTGGCTCCAACTTCCTCGCGAGGAGAAGGAGTTCCAATGGGGAGAATTCTCCACGCCAGAAGTTACGCCCCGAGAGCAGCCATTGCTAAGCGTGTCCCGTTGGATCGCTTTCGAGCGTGAATTTGCGGAGCCTCCTTATGTTTCCGTCTTCTTCTGCGCCCTGGATATGTCCCACCGCAAAGACTGGAACGTCACGGCGACTGCGACCGACGTGACTCGTTTCGGCTTCAAGATTCAAGTTGAGACGTGGGCCGGCTCCATTCTGTATTCCGCCAACGTCGGCTGGATCGCATATCCCAAAGGCCGCCGCGACGTCTATAGCGGGCGTGCGGATACCAGAGACATCCGCCCCTGGATCTACCCGCAGGCAAACAACAGCAACACTATCACGTTTGGCGATGTTACCTTCCCACAGCCGCCTCAAGTCTTCTTGGCTCTTAATTCTCTTAACATTCGCCGGTCTGCGAATCTCCGTGTCGTGGCCTCTGTGCATGAAGTGACTACCTCTGGAATGACTTGGCATATGAACACTTGGTCCAATACCGCCTTGCACAGCGCTGGGTTCTCTTACATATGCGTCGCTTGAGACTGAGCCGTCGCCTTGTTGGAAAGGAATACCTACCGCACCCACCTATGTGTACACTTTGCCTCTACAAGCGTCGTTCTTCGTCGAGAAAAGTTACTGTTACTGATCCCGCCGATTACATGCTGTCTTTCTTCGCGTTGAAGGTTGAAGTCTCGGATAAGATATTTCAATACAATGCGTTTACAGTATATCCTACGACATGACTGCTGCGTGCTGCGTCGAAGTTGTAGTGACGAGCTTGTTCGTCTTCTAATGGGACGCCGTCCGCAGCAGCTCCGAAGTATGTAGGCACGACATGACCACTT
Organism: Dentipellis sp. KUC8613; assembly: GCA_002286715.1. Classification (NCBI taxonomy): domain Eukaryota; kingdom Fungi; phylum Basidiomycota; class Agaricomycetes; order Russulales; family Hericiaceae; genus Dentipellis; species Dentipellis sp. KUC8613. Next base: position 322,608 of record NSJX01000015.1, read on the forward strand.
CGGCCGTGTTAGGTTCACTTTTTTCCTTGTGGGACGCTGCGGTCCCATAGTAGCCTAGGAAAATATGTCTGCGCTTCGAACGCTTCCACGCAGCACTGTCATGCTTCGTTGTTCAGGCTGCATTGCAGGCGAGGGGAAGACCGAGAACAGCACGCGCAGCGGGTTATACCAGAGCTGCGGGACGCAGACTTGGATGCTCATAAATGACAGAAAATCTTGCCTGACGACTCTCAGGCACTATGGTGTATTACAACAACCGCTCCTACCGTCGAACTCGTCTCTCTCCCTCGGCCTCCCCTCCCGGCCGTAACATTCATGAAAACCTCATCGTCTTGAAGCCGATCGAGACGTTGTCTGTTCCCCACATCCAGCCTGGTACTCCCCAAGAGGGCATCAGCAACGTGGAATACGTCGGGTCATACAATTGGACCAACAATAAGCAGCCCACAATCATTGTACCGGGTACGTACCACTTCTCAACTTCTCTAATAGTGAGCTAAGCCCAACTGTCCATTCCGCGACAGGATCCCCACCAGAGTGGACGAACTGCACCCCTCCGTTCACTCTTAAGCCTGACACGGGCTTGCGCTTCATCGACCAAGATGGCTACCGCATTCCCAGCAGCCGCTTTCTGCCCATGATGAAGGCCATCGACGTCGTAGGCACCGCCGTCGATTGGCCGAGCGTTGATGTTATGGCAGACCGCAACGGGCTGCGCAAGCTAGCCCGCTGGATCGACAAGGGAGGCGAGGCGCGGGACTTCCGGATTGACATCGAGCTCGGCGGGGACCGCACACTGCTCCTGAACAGATGGGAACCCATCACGCGCGACAAGGCAGGGAATGGACGCTCGTTCGGCTTTGCGTTTGAAGGTGCGACGACGAAACCTGCTCCGGGGTGCGAAAAGAGCACCGGCCACTACCGTATAACAAAATATGTGAATAATTGTGTAGTCGCGTTCAGGATGAAGATGCTCACCTTTCGACAGGACTTCTTTGGCCTTAAAATCGTGGTCGAATACGCAGTTGATGCGTGCCTTCTGTCGCCAGAGCCGGCGGACACGAAGGACAACAACGCTTCACAGCACCCGCCGTCCGCGTCCTCCAGCGTTGACGACTTAACTTCGACCCTTGCCAGCGTCTCCATTTCTCAGCAACAGAGCCCAATAACGAGTGCATCTCCTGCCCTCAACATCATTCATGCAGGCCACGAGGTCCCGCAATCGTCAATCATCGAGCTCACCACGCGCTCACAGAACTACGTCGATCTCCTCGACTGGACCGACATCTTCCCACAGCTCTACTTCTCCCAAGCTTCCCACTTTTACCTTGGCGTGCATCAGCGCGGCGAGTTCAAGGAGATCCGGAAGCAAGAGGTCGAGAAGGATATGAAGAAGCAGCGGGAAGCGGAATTCAAAACGTTTCAGCGACTTGGCCGGGTGCTGGAGGAGGTCCAGGAGCTGATGGTGGAACACGCGGAGAAGAAGCTGAGCTTGGTGTGTGAGGCGGGTGTGTTGAAGGTGTATGAGCGCACGACGACGACGAGCTGCCTCCCGCGGGAAATAATGGAACGATTTATCGCCACATGAGCTTCAGGGTCGTGGTGTAATTTTAACGGGGATATCTTGCTTGGTTTCATGAGCCGTGCCGTATGCTGATTTTGATGAACTTGATATATATGAACCTGCCTTCATGACAAGGCAGGAAGATGCGAAGTGCGAGGCGAGGAAATCGATCTTACTGGTGAATCAGAGATAACTCATAACTTACGCGTCCCATATATTCCAGATAAAGCTTTCCTGTGACGTCCGGGTAGGCAGTTTCAATGTAATCAGTCTCAGGGGGAGCATTGATTTTTCTGCAATTCCATCGGGGTGAGTTTGCCCAACGGACAGCGCATCTGATGAAGTAGACATACCTGTTCGCTAATAATAGAGGCTGGCTGCTCCTTTTGGGCCTGAATTATATTCGCTATATCTAGAAAGTGAATGTTGGAGTAAGGCGCAACTCGATGCACACCCCCTTCTGATCCAATAACACAGAAATTTTACTCTTGATAATCACAAGGTTCTGTGATATGATCATAGCGAACAGGTTGGCGTGTCGGCAATGATGGACATTGCGTTACATGTTGGAACAAGTTGTGGATGAGTTGTGGACGTGTTTGTTAGAGGGCAATAGCCTCTGATCCTAACAAAAGCAAACAAAGCAAAACGCCAGCGAAGCGGCTTCGGCAATTTACGTTATATTACCCGAACGCACATGTTATTGGCCATTCCGCTTGGCGTTTACAAGGTTGTCCCTCGGTAGACTGAAAATCAACAACTGCGGTGAGCTATCATCGTTTCGGGCACGCATCGAATAGACTATGAAACATCACGAGTTGCTAGCATCTGTCAGAGCTCAGGACCGAAACGCTGGGGGCGAGCTCATCTGACCTTGCGATCTAAGCTGTAGCCGTTTTTATCTTGATCGAGTTATGAAAAACTGTTATCTAATCTTCCCGCCTAGTCATTTATACACCCCCGCAGCGAACCAGGGTCCGCCCAGATCGCTCCCCAAAACCACCTCGAGCAAGACTGTAGTAGAGCATACTGGAGATGGCTTACAACCCAAATACTTTCAAGCCCTTGCTCAAAAAGCTCGTGCACACGCCGGAGTACTTCACGCCGGAAGACCTGCAGCTCTCGCTTGACCACATATTCACGAAGGATGCGACGCTCCCGGAGCAGATTGGCTCGCTCCTGACCGCGCTGCACATTGAACGCGTCGAGCGGCGGCCAGAGATGCTCGCAGCGGCAGCGGATGTGCTCCGCAAGCGCGCGTTGAAGGCTGCGATCGCAGACTGGGACAAAGACTTCGTGGTGGACATCGTGGGGACAGGAGGAGACGGACACAATACGTTCAATGTGAGCACCACGGCCGCCGTCGTTGCTGCTGGTGCCGGTGCGCGAGTGGTCAAGGTGAGGCTTCTGATCCTGCTGCGAAGGCACGCCAATGTCCTTACACCGCTTGATAGCATGGGAGCAAAGCGTCTACGTCCTCGTCCGGGTCTGCAGACCTCCTGCAGTCTCTTGACTGTCTTTTCACCGCGCCCTCCGCCGATACCCCCATGCCCATCGCCAACATCCCCTTCACCTTCATCCTCGCCCCGCACTACCACCCCGCGCTCGCCTTCATCGCGCCCATCCGGAAGGCACTGCCGTTCCGCACGATGTTCAACGTCCTCGGGCCGCTCATCAACCCCGCGCGCCCACGCGGCATGGTGCTCGGCGTCGCGGAGCGCGAGCTCGGGATGACGTTCGCGCATTCGCTCAAAGAGGGCGGTGTCGAGCGCGCACTGGTGGTCTGCGGCGCGGAGGGGTTGGACGAGATCAGCTGCGCGGGCAACACGCACGCATGGAAGCTCGAGGACGGGGAGATTACAGAGCTTACGCTCCACCCGTCGCAGTTCGGTCTGCCCACGCATCCTCTCTCCGACGTCGCGGGCGGCACACCGACGGACAATGCAACGTCGTTCAAGCTGCTCCTGACGTCGGGAGACGAGATCCCGGAGCATCTGTTGCCGATCTTGGACTTTGTTTTGATCAATGCCTCCGCTCTGCTTGTTGTTGCGAATATTGCGAAGGATTTCGAGGAGGGAACGCGTTTGGCGATGGAGTCGGTGACTTCGGGGTCTGCATGGAAGGCGCTTGAGGCTTTCCGTGAAGAAGGGAGAAGAGAGGCAGCAGCTTTGAATTCGAAATAAAGTGTATCAATATGTGGGATATTCAGTGTGCTCAGAGTAATTATCGATGTGGTAGTGGCATGAACAGCCTTCATCCAGCATCCTTTCTTTTTTTATCCAAACTCATCCAAGGCCGCCAATTTCCTTTTAGTCGCGCGAGTCAGGTGACTCAGTTTTGAAGTCACGTTATTCGCATATGCGGTCGGGCGCAAAGGTGCTGCCTTTCTGGGTCCCGGGCTCGAAATTTACTTTGACTGACTCGAGGACCTCCTCGGGCACACGTTCGCTCTCCTCCCGCTTGAAATAGGATATTGGGCTACTCTGTTCGGGATTTCTTGGGTCGGAGTACATCGCACACCATCGCCATCAGTCTTCGTGCTGTTATAAAGAATCCGATTACGATGAGTACGCGATACTTTACCCCGTCATTTCACCTCCAGACATTCTAACATGCTGGAGCCGTTATTAGATGCAGAATCATTAAATGGCCGTCTACTCTTCGCCATCCCAAAAAAAGGTGCGTGAGGCCAGACGGGATGGGAGTCAGGCTCTGAACAGGGTTTCGCAGGCCGCTTGCACGAGAAGTGTTTAGAGCTCCTAGCCGGTGCGCACATCAATCCTTGCATGTCTGCACCTCCCTCACATTACCATAGGCGCTGACATACAATTTCGTCGTCACAACCGGCTCGATGTCGCACTCGTCCTGAACCACCCCATCGCTCTGTGAGCCTTACCCACCGCTGCCCGCGGAACACGCTCAAACTAAACCATAAATCACCCACCCAGCGTGTTCCTCCCCGCATCCGACATCCCCTCCTTCGTCGGCAAGGGCAACGTCGACCTCGGCATCACCGGGCACGACGTGATCCTCGAGGCGCAGATGGACGAGCACGTCGAGGAGGCGCTGCGGCTCGGCTTTGGCAAGTGCGCGCTGCAGGTGCAGGTGCCCGAGGCGGGCCCGATCCAGACTGTCGACGGGCTCGCGGGAAAGCGCGTCGTGACGAGCTTCGAGGTGCTCGCCGGCGGGTACTTCGCGGAGGTCGACGCGCGCCTGGGCAAGATGGACGCGGAGCCCACGAAGATCGAGTATGTCGGCGGGAGCGTGGAGGCGGCGTGTGCGCTTGGGCTGGCGGATGGAATCGGTGCGCCTTTTTCCCTTTTCTTCTCTTACACCACCCGACGTGATGCTGACGAAAAGACGCGCAGTGGATCTCGTCGGTGCGTAATGTGCCTGCCTCCCGCCTGCCTCGAGGCGTGATGCCAGCATCTGAACCTCGCTTTTTTTACATTCTAGAGTCCGGCGAGACGATGCGCGCCGCAGGGCTGCACGCCATCGCGACGGTGCTGCAGTCCGAGGCCGTGCTGATCAGGTCGCGCGTGCCGAAGCACGAAAAGCTCGCGCCGCTCATCGCGATGATCACCTCGCGCATCGCCGGCGTCATCGCCGCGGGCAAGTACGTGATCTGCGAGTACAACGTCGCGCGCGCGCAGCTGCCCGCCGCGGTCGCGATCACGCCCGGCCGCCGCGCGCCGACGGTGTCCCCGCTCGAGACGGAGGGCTGGGTCGCGGTCAGCGCGATGGTGCTCAAGAGCACCGTCGCGTCCGTCATGGACGAGCTCGTGAAGATCGGCGCGGAGGATATCTTGATTTTCAACCTAGACAACTGTAGAGTGTAATGTGCTGTATTTGGATTGCCGGTGCTCGTTGATGTATTAGAAGGAAACACATTGTACTCTCGATGCCTTGCCTTGCCTTGTGATCTGCTTCGTATATAAAAAGTTAGATTGACGCGGGCAGTTCGGGGATGCAGACATGTATTACGTTCAGGGACTAAAGCTAAAGCTATCCAATAGCTTGAACCCGTACTGTAAGTACCGTGCAGAGATTATAGGGTTCGAAGAAAAGAGTAAGAGAGAAACAGGGTATACATGCTATTGTACACGTAGTAAACGTGGGAAGTTGCCAAGACGTAGTACATATGAGAGGAGAGCTCAAGGACATGCATGATCGAATGGAACGTAATGAAAAAAGACGAATGAATGAAGAGAGACCCAGCAAACTCGAACCGGAACCGAGAAGTAGAGTACTGACATGGACCTGGCGCGGAAATTAGCTAGCTACAGTATGAAACGCCGCTGTCCGGCCGAACAAGAAATTATGTACTGGCAGATACAGACACCGTCCGCCGCCCTACGACGGAGGAGCTAGATCGACGGCTGCCGCTTTTATACAAGGGTAGACATGGAATAGAAGATGATGCACGACAGTCCGGGCGGGCTAGATGTGTGACCTCCTTCGCCCCCGCATCTCCACCCCAGCGCTCCGGCTTCGTGTGCCCGCAGGCACGGGGATAGGCGTCGAGCCCGCCGTGAGCACGAAGCTCGGCGATGCATGCGCTAACGCATTCGACACGCCAACGCTGGGGCTGGAGCGAGCGACATTCCAGGGTGGTGTGCTCCCCGAGCGGCGAGCGCGTGGCGACTCGCTCATTCCCCTCTCCCTCTCTTCATCAATCTTCTGCTGCATGAGCAGCTCGAAACGCGCTGGTGAGCGCGAATGGCTCGTAGATTGGGGAGAAAGCGTCCAGTGGAGAGACTCGTGCAGGACGTCGAGCTCAGACGACGGCGATGCAGCCGTGCCTGGGTGACAGCGGAATCCCTTGCGACCGCGAGAAGGATCACGTGCAATGGGAGGTGCAGGGGGAAGGAACCGCGCATCGGTGGGAGTCATGGGCGGAACACTGGGACTTGGAGAGCGAGACGGGGTCTTGCCGACATTGCGGCCACGACCGCGGCTCTCAGCCGAGCGAGCGAGTGAAGGTGCAGAGGACGCAGGGGATACGGAGGCTGGGTTCGAGAAGGGGAGCGGGGCGCGCAGCCGATCCGCAGAGCGGGATCGACTGGGGGGATGCGAGGACCGCGAGCGGGAGCACGAGCGCAGATGCGCGCTGGCCTCTTCCGCATACTCGTCGTCCTGGATCTCGCACGGCGCGCGTGAGCGGGACCGCGAGACGGACGCGATGACGCTGCGCGAGTTGGAGTGCGAGCGGCTCTGCTGTGCCTCGAGCACCATCCGGTCGATCTCCTTGTCGGCGGGGCACGGCTCCTCGCCCTCGTGGCCCCAGCCGATGCTCCAGCCGAGCTCGTCGACAGCGACGATCGTCCAGCGCTGGGCAACGGCGTGCTCAAGGCAGCCCTGCAGGACGAGCTCTGCGCCGCGCCCGATGCCTGGGGGCATGTCGTAGACACCTTTGTGGTAAAGACACGTAAACGCGCGTAATGGAACAACGTGCGCGCACCTGTGCGGAAAGTGACTCACCATGCAGGATCTTCATCTGCAATCGTGGCTCGAACGAGTCCATGAAGGGCAGTCGGCCAGTCAAGAGCGCGTAGAGCATGACGCCGAGCGCCCAGATGTCTTGGGCGGGATTGGGCTGATAAGGGTGGGAGGCTGATGGCGGACGTAAGAGCTCGGGGGAAGCGTACGGCAAGGAGCCTGGCTGGAATTCGTAGATGGCGTGCGATGTGGCGACATTTTGCGCAGAAGGAAGGGGAGATGAATTGCGATGGCGGGGGCCAGAGTGATGGCGCAGTAAAGAGAGATGAATCGGAAGGCCTGTCTTGCCCTGACGCTTCGCCTGCATCTGCAAGCGGTGGGGGATCGAAGACATGTGCTCGTTGGTTACCGACCGCTGGCGCCTCGGTGGCGGCTGCTGCACCTGCTGCGAATGCTGTGGCTCCTGCTGTTGCTGCGAGTCCTCTGCTTCATCGAGGACACCGATTCTTCGGGTCATGCCAAAATCTCCTATTTTGCATACACCCATTTCGTCGACGAGCACATTCTCTAACTTGATATCCCCGTGCACCAGCCCCATCTCCTCATGCATGTACCGCAGCCCCCGGACCACCTGCCTGAACATCATGCCCGCATCATCGTGAGGAAGAGCCGGACGACCGTCGCGCTTGAGAATGTCGTAGAGCGTGCCGGCAGGACAGTAAGGCATGATAAAGAAGTCGGCGTAAGGAGTGTGTACGGAGCGGAAGAGCGGGAGGATGTGTTCGTGGGAGAGGGTCTCCCAGATGGCGGTCTCGTTGTCTAAGCGCTCGCGAGCCAGAGATGGGTTCGCGGCCTTGTCGACATCGGCGCGACGGACGACCTTGATGGCGACGGTGCCGCCAGAGGGCGATGTGCCCTTGCGGATGGTCGAGAAGCCACCGTATCCGATGGTAGGACCTAGAGTGTACCCGGCGACTTGCTCGCCCTCGTCATCAGGGAGAGGGGCGAGCGAAGCCGCCGGGCTGAAAGCAGAGAGAAACATGGCAGCAGGAGACATGGAGACATCACCGAGCGAGAACGAGGTCGACATCGGCGACGGCTCTAGCAGAGGCGAAGAGCCCGCGGGCCGGCCATCAAACGGCGGCTCAGGAGCAGAGGCCGCAAACGTCGTCTCTGGCCCCTGTCCTAGGAGCAACTGCCGCGACAGCAGCTGATCCTGGTCCACACCTTCCTCTTCCCCATACCCGAGAAATCGCTTCGCACCGTCGTCTCTGGAGATGCTTGTGGGCAAGCCATCATGCAGCGCCTCGTCAGAAGAGACGGTGAACGCTGCGCCCAATCCTGACCCTGAAAGCAGCTGGCGAGACAGCTCTGAGCCACGCTCTTCGACCTCTGGATCTCCATGTGCCCGGAAGTGTTCGATATCGCTGCTTGGTGTGAAGATTTTAGGAATCTTCGGCCGTGAGGCCGACGAGACAGGTAGACCGTCGATAGGTTGTTGTCGAGATGAGCTTTGAATGCGGGTATCCTCTTGGTACATCCAAGTATGATAAGCAGAGATATAGTACGAGGATTAAGAGTAAAAAATGAAGGAGAGATGGGCGTCGCTGACAGAGAGAAGACGCACAATTGGGCAAGACTAAGTGGCTTGGGAGCAAGTATCGGTATAGGAGCAGCGGAGTTGTAAGACTCGGCATGTTCCGCCCCGGGTGGCGGTGCTCCGCTCGACTCTGTTTCGGACAGTAACTGACTCCTCCGCGTAGCCGCGACCTGCTAAGCTGTCGAAGCGAACAGGACGGCGCTGGTCAGGAAATCTAAGTTGAGGAGACTGCAGATATGTTGGTATCTTGTTTCTTTATTTGAACACCGCTAATTGTTGTATAGTCCTACCATGAGTCGTCTCTCTTAGCTGACGAGACCTGATATGAACGTAGCGGCCACTTACCACAGATCTTTTCAGCGCCGCATTCCTCATATCGTCTGCATGGTGATATATGGCAGCATTAATATGTGTCTTTCTCATTGTAGTGACTGCTACGTCACATTATTCTGTCATGCGTGTGAAGGTCAGTCTTCAAGCTGTTGCGAACAGCATGAATATCTTACGAGCATTACACAGGGCAATTTGTAGATCATCGTGGTCGGAAGTCAGACAGGAGACAGCTGACATTCTCTGAAAGTAGCATGCCGCAAGGTCCCCCTTCAAACATTCGGGCGTACCCCGCTTGTCTGCGTGGCACCGTTTCATTTCGAGAAGGCCGAATTACCCTACAATTCTTTCTGAATGAGGGTTCGCAATATCGCACCCGATGAGGGTCATAAATTACGGCAGCTATCCTGCATCTATCTACATCGCCCGCCAGTAATTGACAAGACCTAGTTGCCGTTCGACACCTGACTCGACTCAAAAGGATATTGACTTGTCCCATCTGTCCGGAATTTCTGCCAGCAGATACGCCGCCACCCCGTCTCATCGCAAAATCCAACTTCTAATTACATTCAGAGATCAACAATGCTTCACTTACCCCCGATGAGACGGACTCTCTTCACACCCCATCTGGCTCATCCTGCGACGTCTCTTTCCATCTAGAAAATCGGTGGCACCTGATTCGATCAACGCTGCCAGACAGCTTCTCTGTCGTCGATGTGCAGGCAAATCCCATTTACGACCGCTTACTTCGCATCCAAGCAGACTCCTACGACATCTCTCGTACCCAGATCTGTATGCTATACCACGGAGCAATCTCTGCAAGCCAGTACCGACTCTATGGAGACCACTTTCACCACTATCACCCCATCTGCCTGCCATCACCACGCTCATCTGCCGCAGCATCTGACCACCGTATCCAAAGAGCTGGAAACCTTCCGGCCTAGTCTCACTATCGCCTTCTCTATCGCTCACCAATGGGTGCCTCCCTGCCGCACGCCGCCGACCAACGGACTCGATTACGCAAATGATCCACGCACCTCCTCAACACAACCAACCCGCCCGCGCCCTCGGTACTCCTCCTTATCTCTCTTTCACCCTTACCACCGCCACCCACGACCCCGCATCCGTCATCCATCTGCACCCTATCGCAACCCCGCCAACCAGAGCTTCGCTCTTACCTCACTGAACAAGGAACCCGTCCACGCACCCTATTTCCCCGCTCCCCGCGTCAGTTTTGCCACGGTTTGCCCGCGTCACCTCTGGGCGCCGAGCTCGCGCCTTCTCACCCAGCCCTCACTTTCTCCCCACATCCCCCGCAGCCGTCAACCGCGTGCCCTTCGCATACTGCCCCGGTGCCCCTGTCTTCTCTATCCCCGGCGGCCAGCCCGCGTTTCAATGCCCTCGCCCCCGTGATCCACGATGAATACCACTATGTGCCCAACGCCCCGTGTGATCTGCCCCGCGGCCCCTGTCCACACCTCCCATACCCCCACTGGGCAGATCGAGCGATGGTGTGGAAGGCCACGATCTGCGGCCCATTCAGTCGACATTCGGGCTAGCCTCCCAACTGAATGTCGCCCACCATGACCCGTGCATCGTGGCGTGCTCGCCGCCCGGCCCCCAGACCACGAAGTGCCCGCCGGCACCGACGCCCGCCAGCGGACCCAGCGGCAGACATGAGCGGACCCGCGCACCTACCTGCCCAGTGGGTGCCTTCAGAAACGAAAACCCAGCCAGCGAAGAATACTCCACCGCTCTGCACCGCTTGTCTTTTAACGGCCCTTCCCCGCCTCAGACCGCGCACCGCGCCAGGAAAAACCTCGCCACGTCAACAATCATGCATGCTCGCAGCACGACCGTGACGCCCAGCCGGAGAAAACGCGGTGCATCTGCCCAAAACACCCTATTCCGCGCCGAGATATGATATGGCACAGATCGCTATCGACACGCCGACACGCCGATACGCCGCGGGAATAGCGTCTGCCCAATCCAACCCACTCGCCCTGGTTTCCCGTTTCCGTGTTCTCTGAAACGCTTCAAGGACAAGGGTATAAGGGACGAGGGGCGCCGGCGCGCCGGCGGGACGGTGTCGATTTGGCAGGTGTTGTGGAATGGCACGCTCGGCCGTCGCCGTGCTTCTCGGGCGCTTATCCTTGTTAGGCTCTCAGGCGCAGTGACTCTCCCAAGCCAACACCGAGCGCTTACTGGTACTTGCTATGATATGTGGAAGCATCATATGGGTCTAGATCCCAGATACACGATGCGCGATGCGGGACTTTCTTCGCGCGTTTCAATCCTCTAGTTGCGGTGCATGATTGAACGCTGCTCTAGCACTCGCCCCTCGACCCTCGATGCCGGCACCTTTCCTTTCTTTGTTGTCCGCTCGGCGAAATATCTCTAAATTCCCGCCCGCCATCACTGCTCGCCGGACAAAACACCCCGCGCCCATTCTTCGCTGGGCAGCTACAAGGACGTGTACAGCTAGCATCTCCCGCTAGAAGCGACGAGCCCCAGCCTAGCATCCTCGAGCTTCGAGCACCATACACCATGGATCACGCATCACGCATCAGATTCCCGCCTTCGAACAGGAGCGCAGGCTTCGCAAGATCCGACACCACGCCGCACGCCTCCCGCCTTGCAGCCGCTGAAGCCTGCTTGTGCGCTCGGCGAAATACAGTATCACTGAAACGTCACCTCGGACGCCTGGAACGTGTGGCGTACGTACGCGTATCGCCGACCCACACCCGCACGGGCGTGGTGCGCTTCGGGTTCTCTTCTCCAACGCTACTTTATTTGCATCTACTTGTCACTTTCATGATGCTCGCTGGAGTACTGGGACTTCGAATTGTAAATCTGTATCTGCATCTGTGTCTGCATCTGACCGTCAGGATCGTAGATTCGTAAATTGCATGCTGGCGCTGTTCACATTAGCTCGAGCAGCACGCCACCATGCTGCTCGGTGGACGACAGCACCTCGACCCTCGCGGTCGGAATTTCACTGGAACCACTGCATCCGCCTCAGGCTAGAACACACCGTGACGTACGCGCAGCAGATATACCGCATGCACACCTCGGTGTATGCGCACTACAGCCCTACACTGAATACCATGTAGCTACCTCCTCCCACGCACCTTAAACCCGCATCCGAGAATTCCGAATCGCGAACCAACCATCAACTACTTCCGTCACCGTCATGTTCCCTCGGAGATCCAGATATCGATACCATGGTCGACTCTAGACCTTCACCCTCCCTTCCTTCAGGCTCCCGCGGGCTTCTTCCCAGAATGCGACGACGTGATGCATGGTGATTCGATACTTGATCGCACAGACAGATGTACGCTAACGTTGCGGGCACCGACGTCGACGCCGGATCAATACGTCCATTAACGCATACCATCATGATCGCTCCCCGCGCGCGACGGCACCACGACCACACTGGCAGTTGTACATGTACATGCATCACGCAAGCGGCATATATGTCCGAGGAAACGGCTGTTGGCCACAAGTGGGATCCTGTTACCTGCAACCTGCAACCTGCAACCTGTAGCTGTTATATCCGAATCTTGACATCAGACTGACTGATCTCCGCAACGCACCGCCCTCCGCGATATTTGCTTCCAGAATCCCAATCCAGAATCCCAATCCAGATGCTGCGCCCGCATATATCAATCCCGCTATTCGAAGAAGCGCGACACCACTAGTAAACTCCTCGCGCGTGAAAGAAGTGCATCTGAATCCAGCCAGTACTAGTTGCTGTCATTTGCAATCCCAACTCACATCTGACCACTCAATATCCTGGCATCCCAGACAATTGCAAAAGAACCACCACCCGCACGGAAACCCTCGTGCGATTGGCACAGGCTACTGCTTCTCGCCCACGCGCACCGCAAGCACATGCACACCTCACCCACCCAAGCACTCGGAGCACGTGCCCACCTCTGCGCCCTTCCCAGCACAGTCCTAGTGCACAGCATCACGCTCAATCAGCATCACTGTCCCTGTCAAGCACGAGTCCAAGCATAGCGGCCAAACGAGCGTGGTTTCCAATCTGAATTGGGTATCGGTAGGTACGGCCAAGGGCAAGGCGAGTCGTGAAGAGAAAAGAAAAGAAACGAGACTAGGAACAATAGAAGCGGGGTGCGAGGGAGCAAGCGGGTAGATAGCACGGTGCGGGGTACGGAGGACGGGGCGCGGGATATAGATGTGGGAGAGGCAGAGTGCAGAGTCAAAGTGCGTGCATACGACGTCCGGCGCGGTGCGTGCATGTACCATAGCGCGAGGCGCGAGGCGTATAAAGCGTAAGTACACGAACAAGAAGGCGGTGCAGGGGCGTGGGGTGGGAGTGCGAGTGGGTGGGTGGGCGAGAAAGAGTAAAGTATATTGTATATGCTACGTACGTGAAATGTCTGCTGCGAGTCCAACCAACACCAACCGACCACCCAAGCCGAGCCAAACCAACTGACCGACCGACCGACTAATGACTGCTGATCCTGATCATGGCACGGAAAACATCGAACATCGACAGCCCGCTCACCATCGCCACCATCACCATCGCCGCTCCCCGCCCAGCACACACACGGATGCGGGATCGACGGCCACGCTCACAGCGCGAGCGCCATCGCGCTCACCGCTGCGAGGCCGGCCAGCAGGCGCCCGAGGCCGGCGCCCGACTCGAGCCTGGGGTCCGCGGCGCTGCGCTTGCGCGTGAAGAGCGAGCGGGACGAGACGCTGCTGTTGCTGGCCGCGTCGGGGTCCGCGCCGGGCGGGGTCGTGTTGCGGAGGGACTGCGTGGGGAGCATGTTCGGCGTGGTCGACACCTGGAACTGCGGCGCGACGGGCGTGCCGTCGAACTGGAACAGGTGCAGCTTCGGGCCGTCGATCGGGTCGAGGAAGATCTGCCAGCTCTGGTACAGCTCCGTGAAGTTGTAGATCTGGATGAAGTTCGACACGGCCGCGCACGGGTCTTGCACCTGCATGTACCCGTCGCCGAAGGGCACCATCGAGATGGACCCGTTCGGGTTCAGGGTGTACTTGCCGTGCGCCCAGCTGATGATTCCGGTGATGCAGTTCGGTTGCGAGCCTGGAGAGCGGTGAGCTGTAGCGGTGCAGAAGTGACGATACGGAAGGAGACGAACCGTTGGAGTTGAAACGATACCGTGAGATCTCATAGAAACCATCTTCGGTGCTGCGCACGGCGACCAGAATCAGCCATCCCTCCTGCCCGACCGCTTGAGCAATAAAACACGCACAAAGAATAAGCGACACCCGTTGTATTGGGGTATGTGAATGACAGGTTTGCCGGGTTTGCGAAGCTCTGCAGAGGGCCGCGTAAATACACTCCCACGGCGAAAACTAAGCAGAAAAGGACGCACAGGGCCGGTAGAAACGCCCTTGCTGCCTGAGGACCAGGAGCCGCCGATGGGCGTCGCATTGTGTGCCGAGTTGTATACGATGGGGGCGCCGGTCTGAGCGAACGCGGGCATGGAGACCGACGCCAACAGGGCGAAGAGGGAGGCAAAGTACATTTCTTGATTGAATTTGAATGCGAAGCGCGGATTGCGAGAGTAGGATATATGTATGGGGAGGAGATTAGGAAAGCGGGGAGGAGGGAGGATGGGGGAGGAAGAAAGGAGAGGGCGCGCTGGGCGGTGTGGGCGTCGTCGGTGACGGGTCGGTGGAGAGCGTTGCTTTGGCTGTGTTTGGCCTCTTGGTCTCACCGGCGACCACTCGACCGTCTTCACACGGCCTGCTCGGTCTCTTCTCTATTGTCTGCTCGCCGTTCCCTCTGCATCTCTGTGCTCCATCTCCTTGCTCTCAGCACTGCTCAACACCCAGCATCGGGTCTCCCACAAGCACACTACACAAGCGCAGATCTCGCCTAGATAATGCAAAGGGCACGTGACCTGGTAGCAGCACGAGCGTCTATGTTCTATCCTTAGTACGAGTGACTATCCTATTTACCCCAAAGCCCAAAAAATACAGGAGCGAGCAAAGCTACGAGTCTATTAAACATGAGCGTATCGTGATGAGATGTCGAAGTGTGGTCCATTGCAGTATGCAGTACAACAATACGCAGCTAGTCTTTCTTCAGTTCCCGGCGGACGACAAACACGCGCTCGCCGTCCGACTTGGAACTCAGCTCCTGCACCCCACGCAGCGACTCCATGCCCTGCGTGTTCCGGCCCTTGGCGAGCACGATGTACATCTCGAGCCCATCGCCCACCTGCACAGCGCATCAGCCATCCATCAAGCGCACGATAACAACCGCGGTCCGCGGCAAACAGACTCACTTCGATATGACGCTCGGTGGCGCTTGTAAACGAGTCGATGACGATCGACAGCACGTCCGGCAGGGGCAGATGACTCGGATGCGTCTGCCCGGGTGCAGCTTGCTGGTTCTTAAAGTAGATCTGGACATAAAAGGCAACATGCGGGCGCAAGGGGCGCGGGAAAAGGTCGGGGAAGCGTCGGTGAGCGCGTGCGCGGCGACGCACAAAGGGCACGCTGTCGACGCACCTGATTGTCAAGGAAGGGCTGCACGAGCGACTGTGCGGCGCCGGCTGCGCGACACGCTTCGCGCTCGTAAGATCCGACAGGATCAAAGGAGTAGACGGCGCCCGTGCCTGCAGGGCGACCGAACCATGTTAGCTTGGTTACGACGGGCAAAGGAGGCGCACGCACCGTCGTCCTCGATGCCGCCGAGGATGTTGTAGACGTAGTATGGGAAGAAGCGCTGCGCGTAGAGCATCGTCTGGATCAGACGCGCAATCGCGCGGAGGGGCATGTCTTTTGCGTGCGCGTGACGGTACCACTGGGTGCATTCAGCAAGCGCGGCGTGCGATGGAAGTCAATAAAACTCACCTCGAGACGCTGCTTCACCTTCTTCACGAACATGTTACCGTCTGCGGCGAAGCCATTCACCGCAAGCACGGCGCGGTCCGTCCTGCAAGTGTACGCGTCAGCCTGCCGCAACGCAACAGCAAGATAGGTGTTCGGATACACACAATCGGAAGACTTTGGGCGCATAGCGCGTCTGGATGCTGTAGCCCTCGCTCTGTCGCGTGTCGCCAGCGATGACAGTGAAATCAGCACCTGCGATGGCGAGGATGGTGCCGCCGTTCTCGGTGTAGGGGTTGAAGGCTCTCTGCTGGGGGTGTGCGACGTGTTCCATGCTGGGCATCTGTCCGTGATATTCGAAATATACAGCGTGGAGATCAGGGGGTGCACAAACAGGTGCGGTGACGGAGGGGGAGGTTCGGAGACGGAGAGGTAGGCGTAGTACGCAGGGGTATTATACTGGGGCCGCGTCATTTGCGAGTCCGAGGGCCCGGCGAGCGGAGATCCAAGATACTCCGAGTCCACTTCCCGATCAGGCAGCCCCGGCCAGCAGGCACGCCGCCATCACTCGACTCTGTAATCCTCCCGACGTCTCTCCGTCTTCTTATCGCGCCCCTTCACACACACCCGCCTTGCCACGCCCACCCGACCACCCCAGAACCGGTCGCCGCGTCTCCTGCGCCCACCCAAAAATAATCCTGTCCATTTCCCATTTTTTTCGCGCGCCTCTCAGGCCCTTTCCGTCCTCCCGCGAGCGTCAGTCTAAGTACGCCTCACCCCACTCCACAACGACGCCACCAATATCGCCGCCGCGCGCCTTCTAGCCTGCACGCTGTTTCCGCGTTCGTAGCGCCCGCACACACTCACACTCCATCGCCATACCACACGGTGAATCGGGCTGCGCGCTCTCACAGATTCGCCTGAGATCCCGCCCCCGCCGTGCCTGTCTTCTCACAAGTCTATCTTCTTTCTTTCATGTGCAAGTTCCCGGCCCGTTCTTATCGTCCGTGTGGGACCCCGGGGTCTCACACTCCGGCCATTCATGACGCGGTCGACGGTTCCAGGATTCCACCGGATGTGCTTTGTTCGATGAGGCAAGGTAGGCTCGTGGCCAGCCTTTGCAACTCAGCTGAGCCCTCAAGAAGAACGGCGAGGTAGCCTCCTATCTGCTCGAAGCTAGAGCAATCGCTCGACATGGACAGCTGAATCGCCTATAATGTGTTAGTCTTGTCGTTCCCAGAGGTTTGCTGCATGGTTTTATCCAAGCACCCCACTCGAAGGCTCCGAACTGTAGGATGTATCATCAAATCAAATCTTGTCGCCATATCAAGCGGTGAATTCCGCACCAGGTGAGCGTGTCGCGGTGTTCTTCTTTCACTGGCTCACCATCGGCGTAGCTTTGGCGCGGTGCTGATTTTCTATGTGCTCTGCAGTGATTCCTGGCAGTACTTTCCATCCACTGCTTGTTGCAGGCTAGCATGACGATAATGGAATGGGGATTCCCTGTTTGAGGATGTCAAGTACTCGGCCCGGCCCGGCACCCCTCGTATTTGAAGTCCGCCAACCTTCTCCGCTCCAATTACAGTCCGCGCGCCATGTCAAGACTGCAAAAGGCGGTAATCCGCATGCTTTACTTGCCACGTCTGAAGTACCGCCTTCGAATCCTGCAAATTTCCTCCATAGTCTTTATTGGAGGACAATTGACTGCGGATCATTGAGGCATCCATTCCACACAGGCGTCTGTAGCAGGGATACAAACTTAATTGAATCAACGACTACTGTAGACGACCGCCGGCTGTTGCATCTTGAAACAGCAATGTAACACTCCGTTTCCAGAGGAACCGATCCGCCGCGACATTGAATGACTCCCCGCCGAATATTGTCCGATATCACGAACGCATACTCCGGGGTCCTAGGGGAATGTTCTCAAGTCAAACCCGTATCTGGACGTGGCCTGCGATTAGGAAGAACGTCGATGCAGATGCGCGACGTCGGGCAGTCGCACTCACCGACTCACTTACTCTCTTTCTCGCGTTCTGCTGCATGCCCTATCTGTTCTCTTCGCGATCATGCATGACGCGTGCGGGGCAAGTTTTCGCGAACGGGCGACCATCTGCCCATCACGCCTCGCATCGTCTCGCTTCCCGCTCCAGCCCGTATCTCCATTCCAGCGTGCATGCGCCATTCCCGAATTCACCCCGACCCACATCCACACCACGCCGCGCGCTTGCCGAACATATGCACATACACACCACGGCCTGCACGTGCACGTACGTACACGCTGCTTCCCTGGCTTCCCTCGAACCTGGCTGCTTCTCTTCTGTACCACACCGCCGGACTGGGCTGCGCTGCTGCGGGCAATTAGACGTGTTCCTGACCTTGACCTTGGGCACGCTGGGAACGCGCACCTCTCTCCGGCCGCGGCACGCTTCTAAGTCCTGATACATCCCGCATGTTCTCAGCCTCCCTCGGATCGTCGCGTCTCCTGCAGAATGCGAACGACAGGCGTGCCACGGGATGCCGTCAACGCAATGCAACGAGGCGCCGGCTATGAAGCTCGCGTCGAGCCGTTCTTCGTGCACGCAGCAATTTGGCCGCAGGCCTGGCACGTGCACCGTCTTAATCCCCGTGTCCCTTCATTCGACAGCCTCCCGGAAGCATTGCGCTTTATGGCGCATAGCGCCCCCCTCGACTCGCGACGCACGAGACCTCCCTCGGCACCCCCCGTCCCTTCTGTGACTCTCCCTTTCCACATGCTCGTATCCATCCCAGTGACCTCCGTGCCTTGTTAACCTGCCTGCTCTCCCCCCTCTATCTATTCTTATCGGTGCACCCAGCTCAATCACCTCTTTGCTAGGCCTAGATCTCGAGCCTGAGCATGCGCAGGCGCAGGCGCAGCACCCACTCCTCCCCCGCTCCATCTACACCATCCGATTCACGACGGCTACCAAGCACTACAACAGCCCCCGGCAGACGCGCCTCGACTGCCCAGCGTCGATCGCACCCAGCAATGACGACAGGCCTTCCCAATCCTCGCCCTCGACCTCGACATCGACGCGGTGCCTGCTTGCCAGGCGAACCCTCGGCACCAGTAGCGTGCCCTGTCACCCCGCACACAAGGCTACCGAGCGCGCACTCGCAGGCCGCCAGCGCACCACGCGGTGCACGGGATTCGCGCCTCCGCCTCCGCCTCTGGTGCCCGTTCCGCCCGAGTCCCTCCGCCGTCCGCTTCGAGCGCGTCTGCATCACCGCGCATATGCGGCGTGCACAGATGCGTCCATATGTGCACACCCCGCTGCGCGCGGCCATCATCCCTCGTCGCGAATAGACGCACCCGCGGGAGCGGGCGTCCTAGGAGGGCACTGCGCAGCGCCCGCCGCCCGAACCCCGAGCCCCGAGTCCCGACGTGCCGCCGCTGGATCCCCGCGCCCGCGCGTCGCGTGCGTCTGCGCGGCCCGCCGCTGCCCGCGCTGCCGCCTTCGCTATTCAGCACACCGAATGCCCAGGGCACATTCAGTCCTGCAGGCGAGACGAGACGCGGCGCCCGATG
Source organism: Dentipellis sp. KUC8613 (assembly GCA_002286715.1). Classification (NCBI taxonomy): domain Eukaryota; kingdom Fungi; phylum Basidiomycota; class Agaricomycetes; order Russulales; family Hericiaceae; genus Dentipellis; species Dentipellis sp. KUC8613. The sequence continues at coordinate 341,928 of NSJX01000015.1, forward strand.
CGTATGCACGCTTGCTCCTTCGTCTTCGTCGTCTGCGCCGTCTGTGTGTGCGCATGGCCCCAGATCCAGATTCTGATTCTGGGGTCGATGCAGATGCACGGTGCGGCGCTCACACGCTCAGGGAATGCAAGTATAGCGGCGAGTAGGTGCAGGGCGGCTGCCTGTGCGACGTCGGCGGAGCTGTGCGCGTACGTCTCCCGTCCGAGGCTCCTCCGCCCGCGCGCGCAGATGTTCACACCGCGCCTCTTGTCGTTCTGGCATTGGCAGCCCTCGCCTCAGTTTTTGCCCCTATGTATAGCAGTGGCCAGTTGGCCAGTGGCGACCAGCGGACGGGCGTTCGCATGCTATCTGATACGCCCACTCGCGTCCATCCACCCGTCAGTGCCGGAATGATGCTGGGGTCGAGGCGAGCTGATACGCTGATACTGGGAATCGGTTCCGCGGAATGGGATGGGTATGCTCGGGGTATCAGATACGACTCGATTTGGGATACGAGACACCGGATGCTCAAAGCTATCCGCCAGTCGCCAGCCATCGGGCGCAGTTGCTTAACGTCGTCCGTCCTGGCACCCAATGACTCGATGCTCACATCTCATCATCTCATACGAATTCGAAATTGATGGGATGATAGATCGGACGTCGACGCGTCGTGTCGTGTCGTGTCCGCGTCGGGCACAATTGCGACGGCGCTATGGCGGGAACGCGCGCTCAGAATGCCGGCGGCGGGGCCAGAGGTCGGACTTGGCCTCGGACTCAGACGCGATGACAAAGGACGCAACAGCTGGCGTGTGGAGGATTTTTTGCGCGTTGGGTTTTGTGTGGGCGACGTGGGAGATAGTTCGCGTCCTGGGTGATGGTGAGTTTTTTTTTTCTTTGTGTTGTGTGGCTTCTAGGAGATAATTTTCGGCTGTCGCAGGGAAGGCTGGTGGGAGTTTTTGTGCGTGTGTGAGATTTCTGCGGTCAAAACAACGATGGTCTGGTTCTTCTAGAGTCGACGCGGAAGCTTTTGATCAAACATTTCAAATCTCGAGGTCTATTTGGTCTTGTTAGGATCAGAGGCTATTGCCGTCTACTTCGGGCGCTCTCCTCCAATTACCATCAGTCTCGATCTCGACATGCATCCCAGCTTTGGCTTTTTTGTGGGCAATGTCCCGTCTACTACGACTAGTTCGAAATCGTTTCTCATCTCCGGATTCGACGTGGTGCTGAACCATAGAGACGCGGGGCCTCACCTCGTATTTCCCACACGAGGGACCCGCCTAGTCTTAGAAGTTGTTGCGCATCCCAATTGCGCATCATGTATCAATCTGGGCTTTGTTCTCGACCGTAATGGCTGATTTCCAATTGGCAGGCATTCAGTGGGTTTCCGCGCGCTTGCTTCGCATGCAAATGGACAACTCAGCCCGGGCGTCATCCGGCATCTTCTTCGTCAATACCACCCTGTCCCAAGATTCTGGCGGGATCTAACAGACACCGCAGGCCGCCTAGGCCAGTATGCGACACAACCCTGTTTCTGCAGAGCACATGCATGTTTCAGGCTGAGGGAAACCCCGAGCCTGGTGCGACGAGCAAGCAAGCAAGCACTCACTCACCACAGCGCTTGACCAGATCAGCCTTCGGCATGCGTCGTTATCGTTCCCGATAACGTCTACCCACCGCATGGATAATTAATGCTCTTGCTGCAGATCTTTCAGTTTCCCCGAGATTACGCCACCCGCTGCTCGCCGATTTGCTCTCTACTGTACCGCCCGCGACTAGTTTCTCCCATGCACTAAGCTCCCGACGCGAACGTGCGACCTCGATTCCATGACTGATCTTTCGTGGATGCCGACATAGTGGGTATCTGGTATGTCGATGATGCGACGGTGTCGGCATGGAGGTTTTTGGTAAAATCAGACTGGTGCGTGCAAGTGTCATACGTGTTTTCTATTTCTGACTAGGTTCAACACTTTGCATGTCTATAGTCATTCTTATGACTGAATCATTGGGTTACTCTGGAAGGTAGCCAGCTCTAAGCTCAGAACCCTACGCATTTTCACCATCGTGGTGTTCACTGTAAGCATTAGCTTCGACGGAGACAAACAGAACATCAATTGCTCAACACTACTGCACAAGTCCGGCAAAATGCCATTATTGAAAATTTCGCGACGTCTACGAAGCCACAAACCTCTCCATGACATCCTGCGGGAGGCAGCTTCTCGTCGTCGCACGCTGATACACCTTCAGCACGCCTCCCTCGCAAACCAAGCTCAGCTTCTTGTCCGCATGCTCCACCATCAACTCCTGGATCTCCTCCAGCACCTTTCCCAGCCGCTGGAACGTCTCCAGCGCTGCCTCGCGCTGCTCGTCCATGTCCTTCCCCATATCCTGCTTCCGGATTTCCTTAAATTCGCCGCGCTGGTGCACCCCCAGGTAGAACAGCGGCGTTTGGGAGAGGTAGAGCTGCGGGAAGACGTCGGACCAGTCGAGGAGGTGGATGTAGTTCTGCGAGCGCGTGGTGAGCTCGATGACAGAGGATTGCGGGACCTGACGGCCCGCGTGGATGATGTTGAGCGAGGAGGAGGAAGCACCCGTGGTAGGGCTTTGCTGCTGGGAGACGGAGACGCTGGCAAGGGTCGAGGTCAGATCGTCGACATTGGACGACGCGGGCGCCGCGGGCTGTGAAGCGTTGTTGCCTTTCGCGTTTGCGGGGGCCTTCCCCGGAAGGCATGCATCAACTTCGTAGCGGACAATCAAGCTCAGACCGAAGAAGTCCTGGCGTGAGGTCAGTCCTCAGCTCACCGGCTCCTGAACTGGACGACACTCACATATTTCGTGATGCGATAGTGGCCGGTGCTCTTCCCGCACCCCTGCGCATGTCGCGTCGTCGCTTCCTCAAAGCCAAAGCCGAAGGACCGTCCGTTGCCCGCGCTGTCTCGCGTGTTTGGCTCCCATCTGCTCATAATCAACGTGCGGTCGCCGCCGAGCTCGATGTCGATGCGGAAGTCGCGCGCACTGGCGCCCTTGTCGATCCAGCGCGCAAGCTTGCGCAGCCCATTGCGGTCCGTGACGACGTCGATGCTCGGCCAGTCGACGGTGGTGCCTGCTTCGTCGGCGGCTTTCATCAAGGGCAGGAGGGGCATGGTGGGCATGCGGTGGCCGTTCTGGTCGACAAAGCGCAAGCCTGTGTCCGGCTGGAGTGTGAATGGGAAAGAGCGATCTGTCCATTCCGGTGGAGAGCCTGTGGTGGAATTGGTTGGCCCCAGTCGCCTTAGCCTTAGCTGGAGTATGGTACGCACCTGGAACAATGATGGTGGGCTGCTTGTCGTCTGTCCAGTTGTAGGACCCAACGTATTCCACGTTATCAATGTCCGTGCGCGAGGAGGCAGGCTGGACACCGGGGACTGATAGCGTCTCGACGGGCGAAGAAAGGATCAAACCGTCGTGGATGTTGCGGTCTGGAGGGAGGACCAGAGATGGTCTGCGCTGGCCACGAAAGGATGCTGAGGAAGAGATACGCGTGCCGCGGTAAGAACGGTTGTTGTAGTAGGACATGTTGGTGTTGGTGTGGGTGTGGGTGTGGATTCATTAGTGAGTATTCCAAGTCTCTTTTATATCGATTCGTATTTAGTCTGCCGTCATGCAGCCTCCACGTCTACTTCAAGTTCGCGCAGCTCTATACTGCCAGCCGGCTGCGCAGGATGCTTTTAGTCCAGCTCATGCTCGCTATCGCCAACGCAGTCAGTGTGACAGCGGCGAATTACACTGCGTAGAGATGCGCAAGGCGCTCGTTTGCTAATCTCGGCTATTAGGAAATCGAAGGGCGCCACGAGGCAAATGCGGATGTCCCAACTCGGTAGCATGTAAGCCACAAAATATCGTGAAGAGCTGCTGCGGACGGTGTCCGAACGACCTTACTTGACAAGTCGAGCTAACTCACTCAGTTTGAAGATGGATGGCCTTGGAGTCGCAACTTCGACGCAGCACGCAGCAGTTAGGACGATGCGCAGATTGTCGTCGCGCAGTGACCTTTCCTGTTTGAGGGTTGAGTGTGGACAACCATGAAACAAGATAACGAAAGGTGGAGGAGGGGTGTGAATCACGCCTTCCCGGAGAACAGGCACCAGTCCTCCGAAGTTGACGAATTGATAAGAATATTACTTCACAATGGAATCTTTTGATACATGGAACTGAATAGAATACATTATGATCCGCCTGACATCCCTGCGCTCCTGGCGAGAGAGGTTCGACCGTAAACATTTCTTCTAGCTAAGTCGTCCCGCGCGTGCTTGGCTTTTTCTCTTTGTTCAGACGTTCGAAGAGCAAGCATGGCCACTCGGGGCTCGGCTTTGCACGCGCGCTCTCCTTGCTGAAGTAGAATAATTCCGGGACCGGAATGAGAACGCGGCCAAACACGCCGAGGATAATGAGCGACCCAACACCACCGTAGTCGGCGCCCAGGACGTTCCTGCCTTCCGTTACCCAACCCTGACGTTCCGACAAAGCACCTCCTACGCAAGACATGTATTCATTCTTGCTGTAGCGCGTGTCCAGCACGATCGCCGTGGTGACGTCGAAACGCTTCTGACCGGGCGCGTTGGAAAAGTGTACCTCCACCACCAGGACGGACCACTCGTCTGCGCCGGGGTGGTCGTGGAGATCCATCGATGCTAGAGCCGCATTCAGGAAAGTGTTGCGATGCGAATGGATCCAGGATAAGAAGTCTCCCCAAGCGCTGTCGTCTTTGATGTCTACGGTGAGTACTCGGCGGCATTCCAATCCGTCTTCGCATGCTGCCTTGTGATGGGACCTATGTTCCCGCTGGCATTCTTTGGACTAGAAGCCAAACAAATCAGAATATTAGAATGCGCCGTCGATGATCGGAAGAAATCCGCACGCAGTAGAAGCCGGTACCGCAGGCTGTGCACCTGAGGAGCTTATCAGTCCCGTTCCACCTAGTACAAGCGTTTTGGCAGGTGCGGAACGCGATGGAAGGTGGTGCATCATGGAAGGTAGCAGTCGACCTCGCTGCGTTTGGTGCCCGATTCACATACGGGCTCGCGTAAAGGACAGTTCCTGTTTCCTTCAACGTCTCTATCGCTGACATGCAGGTCATCTGGAAGATATATTTCACTCGTAAGCTGCTAGTCATGAAATGTGTTGCATGCACTCTGGAGGGACAAAACTTACCATGGCGTTCGAGGGGGGTACGATTCAAGTTTTGGGGAAAGGCAGCAAGGCGATCCTGCTTATAAATATGCAGAGCTGCTGTGTAGGCCATTTCTTCTCTAGTTGCCGCATCGTGTTCACAATAGGATCTTTAATAGAGTGGACGTAGCTGGTGTAACAATGCCTCAAACTGAGACTACACAATCAGTCTCGCATGGATCGTTTCTCCCTGCGTAGTTTGAAAATCGTTCGATTGGTCGACGTGCCGACCAAAGCTCCATAGAGAATACAGGCGACAATGGCATGATCGTCGACTTCTGAGACCTGTCAGAGAGAGCGGTTGTTCGAGAACGTTGAAGACAATGATAAATCGTTCACCTTACCGAGCAAAGCGAGTCAGCCCACATGAACGAGATCTGTGCCCACGACTCACATTTGTTCATGGCGCACTCGCAATTGTAATGAACAACAGTACCGCCACTTTGAGAGATTTGAGACACAGTTGAGTGCAAGGGTCGACTCGGCCGTGCGCACGGGAATTTCTCCGGTGGCTGTGCTTACCGTCGCCGTTCATTCCGAGTCAATATTGGCGTGTTGTTTGTTCTTCTACTTACACGTCCTTCATGACAACAGCGATAGGCTCTCACTCACGGTTCGCTCAGATGAAAAGTTTCACTGACTGTCTTCCGCAGGAACTCAACGTCTCGTTTCACCTGTTCAGTGATCGCTCAAGGCCACACGTGTCTATCTATCTGACTCGGGTGAGACTGGCTGGCTTGGCGCCCTTGTTCAACCCCGCACTTTGACGTCGAAACCTGCAGCACGGGACACCTTGTACGTCAATGAAGGGAAGTTCGATGTCGTGTGTCTTGCGTGTCCAGCTCTACCGCTCTTGTCACACAAATATCCGATTTTGGATCTGCTCACCCGAGTCATCCATGAGCGCTCAGACAGCGACCTATTGGTCCCTTCTTCACCCTTAGCCGGCTAAAACAAATCATTGACTCGATGCATCATGGGAAGGATAGATCTGCAACATCTTGCAGACCTTGGGCCGGTCTGAGTTCCGGGGAATCCTGTCTGGGTATATAAAGGCTTCTGGTCCTCTCGGCGTTAGTTCAGCAAGATGTCTTCGCAGCCTTCACACCCTACTCTCACCACCCCAGATGTTCTGAAGCCTCTTCATGACGCTATCACTTATAAGCCTCCGTTCGTCAGCGGCACCCTCCCTCTTGATCCCAAGAACTTCCTTCTTTGCTACGCCGGCGCTGGTGGCGGCAATACCTGGCAGTGTGTCGCATTTCTCTCGTCTTACTCGTCTTTCATTGACCTAACTTTCCACCTTCACGCAGCTGTCTCGACCTCGCCCATGCGTCCGCTGAAGAGGTCCAAACCCTCACCGATGCCTGTGATCGTGCTACATTCGGTCTAAACGATGAGGATGTCCTAGACGAGACCTACCGGAAAGCTGGCGAGCTCGATTCAACGTCGTTCATGACGCCTATCGTTCCCGAGCGCACCGCGCTTGTCGAGATCGTTCGCAGTGGGCTGCTTGAGGGCAACGACGCGACGCGGCCCATCAAAGTCGAGCTATACAAGCTCAACGTCTATAGTACGTATGCCCCTTTTGTCTTCAGAACCAAGGCTCACCATATACGAAGGCGAAGGATCTTTTTTCAAGGCTCATCAGGACACACCGCGGAGCGAGTCCATGTTCGGGTCTCTTGTGCTCGTCTTTCCTACATCTCACAAGGGAGGCGCCCTCGTTCTTCGCGAAGATGAGCAAGAGTGGACTTTCGACTCTGCCCTCGCCCTTTCCCACTCAGCTGATGATACACCCTCCGTTGGTTACGTCTCGTTCTTCAGTGACGTTGAGCACGAGGTTCTCCGCGTCGAATCCGGCCATCGCGTCACCATCACGTTCAATCTCTATTATGCGGATATCGAGACGGACGTTGGTGCGTCCGCTACTCCGGCTCTCGAAGCTGAGATCCCCCCTGCGATACTTCCCAATGAAGCCACCTTCAAAGCTGCGTTCCAGACCCTGCTTGACGACCCGACTTTCCTTCCCGACGGAGGGACGCTTGCCTTCGGCATGCGTCATGTGTATCCGATCAAAAACACACTGAAGCACATCCCAAAGCTATTGAAGGGCAGCGACGCACTGGTCTGGCGCATCTCCGAGCAGCTCGGCCTGAAGCCGCAAGTGTATCTCCATTACATGGATAAAGACTCGTGGATGGGTACCCAACTCGCCTTAGTCCCCACAGTCCCGAAGCTCGAGGGTGATTGCTATTCAGAATTGACCCTCGTCGAGCGGCTCCGGCAGGATTTTAACGCCATCGTAATCTACGGTCGCACGTGGATGGGCGTTGATGAACGGGTTAACTGGGTCACAAAGTTGAGGGCGCTTTCGAGGGTGAAGAGTCCGTATATGGCGTACGGGAATGAAGCGCACTTTGCGTGTGCGTACGGCGATGTTTGCTTGGTCGTTCGAGTCGGGAGACCTGGGAGCCGCACTGAGATCGTGAAGCGTCAGCCAGAGAAGCAAGCTGAAGTCAGGTAAAGATTGATTGAGGTGTTGCAAGCAGGTTGGCTACGGATATAAAATGGAGTTTTGGAATGGTTATGCTATGCTTGTTAGGATGTGCGGCCCGGGAATGGTCTTGTTTGGGGGAGACAAGCTGGTTGCTCAGGTAGGCACGGGACCAAGCCAAGGTCAAGCGCTGGTCTCAATTCGAACGACGCCCGGCCTGCAGGCTGCGGCGTCGAAGCTTCCAGTTCAAAATTTCTATATTTACACTCATCTCATGCATCCCACGAAACCATACTGATGTACACATATTATACAGAATCTGCAGCTAGACGTTTCGGTTTGGTCTGTCGCGTACGTGTGAGTAACAACTTCGATCATTTGGGAACCTGAACAAATCTCTTCATGACATCCTCCGGGAGGCAGCTTTTCGATGTTGCACGCTCGTAGACCCTCAAGGTATCTCCTTCGCACACCAGGCTCAATTTCTTCCCTGGATTCTCCTTCATCAACTCCTGAACCTCTTTCAGGACTACCCCAAGCTTCTGCAGTGCCCCACGTGCTGCGTTGAGCTGCGTTTTCATGTCGTTGGCCATGTCATACTTGCGAATCTCCTCGAACCGGCCATGTGAATGCAGCCCAATGCACAGGAAACGCGTTCGGGAGAGGTACATGCGTGGGTATAAATCGGGCCAGTGGAGCAGGTCGATGAAGCGCTGCGAGCGCGTGGTAAGTTCGATGATGGATGACTGTGGGATTTCGTGGCCCGCATAGACAATATCCAATGTATCAGCTCCTGACGAGAAGCTGCTCATGATAGGAAATGGGAGGGCGGTGGGTGCGGAGGTGGTGGTTACACAGGTGGCATTGGCATTGAAGACGAGAGAGGTCGGTTTCTCGCACTCGCACGCGTTGTTGCCTGTCGTATCCGCGGCGACGGCCGACGGAATATAGGCGTCGACCTCGTAACGAACGACCATTCTGAGGCCATAGAAGTCCTGTTGAAGCGTGAGTTTCACGCCTCATTCTGTCTGCATCGAGAAATATCATTACTGACATATTTGATGATGCGGTAATGCCCCGTGCTCTTCTCGCATCCTTTGACGTTTCTGGTCATCAAATCTTCGAATCCTGACCCGTAGGTGACCCAGTCTCCGCTACCATACATTGTGTTGACTTTCCATCTGCTCATAAGGAGTGTCTTGTCGCCTCCAAGTTCGATGTCAATGCGAAACTCCTCCGCCTGAGTGCTCCCGTTGATCCACCACAGGAGTTTCCGCAATCCATTGCGGTCTGTCACAACGTCAACCTGTGGCCAGTCGACAACGGATCCAATGGCATCAACACATTTCATCAAAGGGAGCAGCGGGCTGCCATCCTTGCAGTGGTTGTTCTGATTGGGACGCGGTCCGGCGTCGGGCGTCAGGGTGAAAGGGACTGCATGGCCAATCCACTCGGGAGGAGAGCCTGCAGCAGCTGGAACATCAGCCATCTTAACACAGAGGTCTTCAGTGGTATGCACCCGGCACGATGATTGTGGGTTGCTGATCGCTCGTCGAGTTGTAGGACCCGATGTGTTCTGCGTTACGAATTTCTGTCCCGAATGTGCCAGACGGGACGATAGGAATCGATAGTTCCTTGATCGGTGCAGAGATGAGCAAGTCTTCCTGGAGGTTGTATCCGGGAGTAAGCGGGGAGGGCGGATTTTCCCGCCTGTGACGAAGAGCGTAGAGTCGAGTATTCGCTCGTAGCTGGGGCATGGTAGGTTTTGAGTGGGTGCCGGCTACATATTGGATCGAAAGGTGAGTCTTTTATATTCAGTCCTAAGGACCCGCAGCACTAGCCTGACTTTCAGGCTTTGCGGCTGCGCATGACTTGTCCTAGGGCTGCGGATCCTCTGAAGGTGTTGCCTCCGTTGCATGTGAGAACACAAAGCCGTATTCGATGCGTATTGCTTCAAGCTCTTGCTGCGGCCACAATCTGGCAAGTCACTTCCTTAAAGTATCTCTGAACGTGTCTGGGCAAGCCGGACTCCAAGCATAGATGAGTAGGCAAATTGTTATGCTCGTGACCAGTTATGTCTAGTCGTACATAGACGATTCACTTCACCAGGCGGCAGACGAACAATCGCAGTGTTTGTAGATACTACAGAACATCAATATCATTCATAGTGTGATGCGGACTGAAGCCTCTGCATGTACTCCAACAACATATATGGGCTTGAGTGACTCCGGAACTCTCAAACAAACGCTATACTGGAGCGTCAGTCCTACATGAGATGTCTCAAAATGAGTTGACGGACTAGAGACTGCGTCCTAAGCGACGCATATGTAAGAGATCCCGGCGCTGTACAATGCAGTATTGGACCAAGCATCGATATGCCAGGTCATTCCAGAGACATTCACGTCGCTGACGGATGCCTTGATACGTGGATTCGCGCCTCGGTTGATGTTGACCGAGTTCAGGGCGAAGAAGACTTTGGGCCGTTGCTCGAAAGTGACGTCGCCGAACGTAACTTTGCCACTGTTCTTTAGCTGCGGGTACACCCAGGGCCGTACATCCCTAGTGTCTGCACGCCCGCTATAAATGCCGCCGCGGCCCTGAGGGTATGCAATCCAGCCAGCATTGGCGGAATAGAGAAGAGCATCGGCCCATGTTTCGACTTGGATTTTGAAGCCGGAGCGGGTAATGTCAGCCGCAGTGACAGTGACGTGGTAGTCTTTGCTATGTGCCATGTCAAGGGCGGATAGGAATACGACGACATGGGGTGGGTCCGTAAACTCGCGCTCGAAGGCGATCCATCGGGATGAAATGGGCTTTGGCTGCACCCGAGATGTGACCTCGAGCGTAGAGAATTCGCCCCACTGGAAGTCATTCTCTTCCTGAGGAAGCTGAAGCCAGCTCGCGCCGGCAGAATGCAGACTCGTCCCGCCCCAGGTGATGAAAGAAAGGTCAAACCCGTGGTCGATGTCCTGCTTTTGTGTGACGACGCGGATATCTCTGCTACAGCCAATATCGAAGTCAGTGAGGCCCCTAGGTAGGATGTGAGGAACGGGAATAAGCTTGTCGAAGGCGATGGTGATTGTCGTCACGGGTCGGGGTTTGTTCCAGGGATGAATTTCCCTGGTATTAGCGATACCGACGGTGATGGATTGTTTCTTGGTCTCTGGAACTTCTGGCTCTGGTGTCGGTATAGGTACTGGCGTAGGCGTCGGCTCTGGCAAAGGCGTGGGCTCAGGATTGATGGGAGATGCAGGAACTAGTGGGTCCCTGTGCTGAATTATCGGGACAAGAATCGTGTCCCAAGTCGGCTCGGTCTTGGGTGGCGATGGCTTCCCACCGCGGCCGTCCGTGAATGGCGAAGCCTGCGGGACATGCGAGAGATCGACAGGTTCGGTGGAAACGAACAGCTTCAAAAAACCGACATCGATGTCCTGGCCATCTTCGAGATAGTACTCGTAAGGGGCTGCGCCCCCAGCGCCATACCCGATAGTCAGAGACTTCTGTGGCTTCAGGGGAGCATCCACCTTGCCTACAGCGCGAGGTGTCTCGAAGTACGACTCTGCGTTGCGGGATGAATAGGGAAAACGGTAAGCACAAATGTGAAAGGGGCTTACGAATGCTTAGATCGCCGTGGCTGAAGAAGAACACGCTCGCGTACAGCGGAATGTTGGTCGTGTTGACGACCTTCACGCCATATCTTGTCCCGTCGGCAACCACATCCACGATGTCTCCTCGTTTAAGGTTCGGGCCTTTCGGCCGCAAGATCGCCTGCAAGTCTTCATCGTACTCTCCATCTGCCTCCTCCAGCTCGTACACTTCAACCTTGATCTTTCCCTGAAGCTTAGGTGTCTTCGTCGTCCGATTGAGATGCCAGTAATAGTGAGCTGCAGCGCGAATGACGGGCATAGCGACTTCGACGTCGATATCGATGGAATGAGGAATTTGCGTCAGACCATATCCCGTGACAAGGGGATCCAAGATATTGAACACGATGCGGCCCTTCTCGAGCTGAAGGTCGAGAACGGATTTCTCCTTGGTGTCCAAAAGTATCTTCTGCGCGCCAGTCTTTTGCATCTCCATTGCCAGCGCCTCGAACAGGTCCGTGAGGCGGTCATCCAGAGCAACATGGATACGAAGATCCTCCTGAGTACCAGCCCGAGTCTGAAGAGCATAGGCGTCTTTGTCAAATTTGAACCTGTCGTCGTACGAAAGAACGTCCAGTACACTCGAGAAAGCAGCCGTCTCAAGCACAATCAGAGTGCCCAAGGGAGTGTCGAGGTCGTCACGATCCTTGTACACAGTAAACTCGGCGCCTTCAGTGACACCGTGCGCGGCGCCAGCATCCATGGCGTACTTATCTCCCTTCATTCGGACCTTGTGAAGAACACGACCGCGGGCGGGAGCTCGAGCGTTGAACAAGATGCGCTCGGCGTTGACTCCCTCGCACTGAGGATTTTGACTACACAAGATAGTTAAACACGTGGTATGCACGAAGACATTGAAGAAGCTTACGCGGGCAAAAGAGGGATCCGCTGCGTGAGATCCTTGTAAGTCACTTTGTCGGCTCCATACATGCAAAGAGTTTCAAGTAGAGCCTTAGTAAAGACGCCTCTCCTGTTATCTTCCTTGGCAGTCTCCTCTGCACTGCACGCCGCGAGAAGGACGTGGGACCTCAAGCCAGTATAAGAGAAGCCCGAGGCGATCTTAGCAAGGCGGTCTCCGGAAGAGTTGGACCAGATGTCTTTGTCAAGGTCCGACGGGATCTTCACGGTGGTCTCGATACCGCGCACCAAGCGGTCCGTGTCAAACTCGTCGTCGCGCGTACCCGAGCCAGAATAGCAGCAGTCAAGGATGACGCTCTGGATGCACACGTCAGCATAATGGAAGAGGTGAGCAGCGGCGACGTACAATGTTGTCCCCCTTCTCCTTGGCAATGCTCGATAGTAAGGACCCGAGCGTACGATCTGGTATTCCAATCACCTGGCGACCATCGACGAACTCTAGGTGATCGTGAGGACAAATGAGCTGGATCTTGTCCCCTCCCGCCTCCCATCCCTCTGGAGCTTTCGCAGTTGAGCCATGGCCAGCGTAGAAAATTAAGATGGGGTCACCAGGCCGGATACGATCGTCAGTTGCCAAAGCACGCAATTCTCGAATGATGTCAGCTTTCGTAGCGTCTTTGTCTCGAAGATTCGTGATATGGTCAGGGGGGACTTCGAGCTCATCCTCGAGGTACTTCTGAATATGGTTGGCGTCCGGGACGGATCCTTTCAAGTTTGGGAGAGAAATCGACCGGTATCTGTTGACGCCGATTATGAGGGCGAAGAACCGAGGAGGCTTGCTACAGGGTGAACTCGCATCAGAATCATATCTCGAATGCGGGTGCGAGAACTTACGTGGGGACTGGTATGGGTGAAGGTATTCCACTGCAGAGCCAACGAGCCATACACAATATTAGCGACACAGTAATTAAGCAAGAAAGAGCGTTCTTACCTCGACCGGTCTGAAGCAGGGTTTCCGCTACCTTTCTTCTGGCTAATGAGAATGATCAGATGTGAGATGTCTTAGTTCGAAGAACTGAATCATGAAACATACTGCAAGAGGGCCCAGATCAGTTCCTCGTATGTGTCGATTTCTTTGTCGTAGAAGCTCAGTCGCATGGTGAGGTAGTGGAACGCTGGTTCGGACAGAGCATCTTTGAGGCCTTAAAGAAGCCAGACAACCTGACCGGTATAGTCTGCGCACCGGTGGCGGCAGAATTTCAGGATGGTTCCAGACACGCCTTATGCACGTTTGGGGTATATTCGAGATGGACCTTCCGTGTAGAGCTTTGGCAACAATGCCCGCAGCATGGTCTGCTTCGAGTTCGATTCGCCTGTCATCGCTGCGCCGACACCCTGATGACACGGTCTTCCGCGATCTGTCACGACTTTGGCCCGGTGTATAAGCCAATTGAGATTTATCGCACCTCATCTCCGTGACGATTCCGGAGGACACGTAGTAGCCAAGGGTATGAAGCCGCTGCTGAAATCTCAGATCTGGGTTTGTGTCGGTTCAGTCGTGCTTTAGTCCACATAAGCCCGCTCCCGAGACCATTGAGGGGGGATTTTGTTTTGTGTGCGTCTGCATTGGGAGCAAGAGCAAACGAACGTCTACTTGTGAGTATCATGCCAATGGTTAGAGGAGTGAGGCGGCGCAGACGGCTTGGCCGGGAGTTGCCTCCGAGTCGCCACGACTCTCACTGGCTGGCACAACTCTCTTTCCTCCACGATAGGCACTGCTTCCGATTGTTTACCGCGCGCCAGCAGATTCATCTTTTCGGTGCTGGGTTCAATGTCGCGGTATGGGGGCTCATGTAAATGAGCATCTTTAGGTCGTAGATGAACGGCAGAGGCAGACCTCATCCCAATCTCATCCAGGCGGAATTGACGAACATCTTGAGCATATGGCAGGTATGACTATCACGGTTTCCTTTGTCTGACCTCGTACTCAAACTGTAGGCAGTCATCTTTACGGATTCGCGCGAAGCAGAATTTGCTATAATCGGCAGATCTCCGTTTTCTTTCCGAAATCCCCTCCCGGCCTCTTCGTAACACTCAGTGCGTGGGTTCATCAACGATCACTACCGCAGATGACGGCTTGTACGCACATCTGGGCCCACAGCGCTTTCCATCTCGAGAGAGCGCAGCGGATTGGATCTATAGTCCGGGAAACCTTTCCGACATCGGTTTCGATCTCGGAATGAGAACGGATGGCCAGATCCGCGATTCAGTGCGCCCGGCGTCGTGAATGAGTGCATCTTGTTATCCTTGGTCAAAAGTATCTGGCGAACTGACTTTCTTACGACGGCTTTCTCATCTAGCGCGTTTCGCTGCCCGTTGAATCTGAATTTGTTGTTCAAAGACGCTGACAGATTGTCTGCACGCTGTTTGAATTGCCTCGTCCTGCCTCAGTGTCTCGACACAGATGTACCCCATCAGGTGACTTCATGGATTTGATAGCTTTTCATGTCCAGAGTTACTTCTTTGACTGGTGTAGAGTGTGCAGTATGCCGAAGGGTGGACTCCAAGCTGTTGGGCTGGGCCAAGTGCCATATATGTATTGCTTCTTGTACATAAAATTCAGAAACCCTTGGTCTGATCAAACATAAGGCATAATTTCATAAGGCATAGAGTGAGAAAAGCAGAAATTGTGAGTTGTAAGTCTCGATATCAGACTGTGGAGAAGCACTCCAGAATTGTGTCAGGAAGGCAGCTCTTCGTCGCAGCGCGCTCGAAGACCTTCAGCGTGCCCGCCTCACACACAAGGCTCAATCTTTTCCCGCCATCTGTTACCATGAATCCCCGGATCTCCCGCAGCAGCTGGCTAAGCCCCTGGAACATCCCCTCCGTGGCCTGATACTGCTCCTTCATCTGCGAGTCATCTGCCACATCTCGTTTGCGGATCTCATAAAACTCGCCGTACCGGTGCAGTCCAGTATAGAGGAGTGAGGTCTGTGAGAGGTAGAGCTGCGGGAAGAGGTTGATGCAGTCAATCTTGCGAATGTTTTTCTGTGATCGCGATGCGAGTTCGATGATGGATGACTGTGGGACCTCGCGGCCCGCGTGTAAAATCTTGAGGGTGTTTGTGATTGTCGTAGGGGTGTGTGTGGGGCGCATGGACATGCTCTCGGGCGCGGTAGATGTCTGGTCTTGCCCATCTCCACCGCTCCCCACACCAGCGCGTAGCGCGGGCGAGAGGCAAGCGTCCACGTGATAGCGGACAACCATGCGAAGGTCGTAAAAATCCTAGTATGAGATGAGCTTTTCGCTTCTTGACCAATACAGTGGAAGGCACTCACGTATTTGATAATTCGATAATGCCCGGCACTCCTCTCGCACCCTCTTTGGTAAGTAGTTGTTGCCTCCTCGTATCCGAACCCGAAGGATCGACCGTTCCCCGCTTGCTTGCGTGTGTTGGGCTCCCATCGATTCATGAGGAGTGTCCGCTCCCCGGCGAGCTCGACGTCGATGCGGAAGTCGGGTGCCTTGGCTCCCTTGTCGATCCAGCTCACCAGCTTCAGCAGGCCGTTGCAGTCCGTCAAGACGTCGATGTGCGGCCAGTCGACGGCGGCACCGACGGCGTCAGCAGCGATTACCAAGGGGAGCAAGGGGCTGTCGGGCATGCGATGCTCGTTTTCATCGACGAAGCGCAGGCCGTTGTCGGGATACAACGTGAATGGGAGGGGGCGATTAGTCCACTCCCGAGGAGAACCTTGACAGAGACGATTGAGTTGGCGTCGCTGTAGCACAGAGAAACTGCAGTATGTACCTGGGATAACAATTGTGGGTTCCTCGTCGTTGGTCCAGTTATAGGACCCGATGTACTGCATGTTTTTGATCCCGATACTGGCGGCACAGTGCTCAATATCGGGCACGGACAGTATTTTGATGGGTGTGGGGACGGTGAGGCCGTCAAGGATGCTGCGGTCTGGAGGCAGGGCGAGTGATGGCGCTGGCTGGCCGCGAGGAGAGAATGAAGAAAATGAGGAAATAAGGAGTGGGCTGCTGGGGTGGGTGCAACGACGAATAGGAGGCATCGTAGCCTAGGGTTATTCCGACTAGATCTACCACCTTTTATACTCCAGCTGCGGATGCTAGAAATATGCTCTATCATAAAAAGCCCGACGTCCTTCTCGCTGCGAGGTTACTAGGAATGAGAAGCACACCACGAGGCGAAGGCCAGGGATCGATGTGTTTCAGGCGGAGTAAAATATGCTTTTTGATTGCTGCGAACAGATTCGGGTAGTCTGTACGACAAGAAAGTATGCCAACTGACATGATTTGAGGAAAGTACTGAGTCACTGTGATACAACAAAGAGTTCAGGACGGATCAAGCAAAGTAATCGGAGAACTCAACTCGCTTGTTTAAGATACAGCTGCGGGAGAGAATGTCGCCGCAGCGACCCGCTGCGGTATAAAAAGAGGGGGACTAAAGAACCCAGGGACTGTTATCATCTTCTAGAACTTGTAAGGAAGGGGTGCCCCGGTGGCCTGCTTCTGCTGCGGGGAGCGCTCGTAACGAAATAAAATACAAGCCTACCTCTGGCAGGAGTTGGTATGGAATCCTCTAGCAAAGATTCGAACCTGCAATAAAGATACATGATGTCCGTGTTGCATTGACCCTAGTAAAACACTGAATACTGAGACCCCAATAGAAAAGCTCCCGCGTCCTGTCTAAGCGTACCGCGCACTTCCAGAGCGGCAGACGCGACGCAGCGAGTAGAGATACAGAAATAGAAACCTAGTTTTCGCTGGCCGCAGCAGGCCAGCTGCCTTCTCTTTCCTCATGCCGCAGCCGTATCCTCTCCCGGTTCACTCCATTCTTTGGGCCAGATCCACCACCAGTGACCGGAGCCGAAAGTTTGACAAGTGCCCACCATCCCGAATGGTGTGATAATCCCAAACCAGTCCGATGACTCGTCGCTGTCTGGGTAGTGCTTCATGGCAAGCACCGTTCCTGATGTTATATCGGCCGACCCACCAAGCTGAAACGTCCCTTTTGAATCCTCCCCTGAGCCGCTGAACCAGATCCGATTGTTAGGCGAGTCGGGTAAAGAGATATCGCTTCCGTCTTCATCAGTAGAGGGACCACCGGAATCCGTCGAGAAATCGCTGGCACTGTCGGAGGCGTCGCTATCCTCGCCTTCAGAAGATGAAGTCTCTTGCTCGTCGGGTAGGAAGGGCTGGCGTTTGAGAGTAAACAGCATAGGTGTATCCAAGTACGGAGACTGGTAGAGGCCGTTGCTGCAGTAGCCACCCCATGTGCATCCCGCGTCTGAGATCTTGTCAAGCAGTGGGGCCATCGAGCGCTCGCTAAGCCAAGGCCTTTCCCAGTCAGCGCCGTACTCGAGCTCCACAGTCGTTCGAAGCGTCCAGTCGTCCGACGTATCGCGAATCATGAATGGCACCGACGGCGCGCGAAGCTTCTTGAATCCAGGGTGCCGGTCGCATGAGTCGATCAAGATGTACAGGATCGTGAGCGCGATGAGACAGGCGCCTGTTTGTCGCTGAATTTCGTTCTCTTCTGCGAGATCCGGCAGCCTACGGCCCCAAGTCAGTCCTATGTCTTGAGGGAACGAGGCGAACGACGAGTCGTATCGACCATTCGGGTCTAGAAAGCTCAGAGATGTAGGGCCGCGGGAGAAGGTCATACGACGGATAACATCAAGGTTGTCGGCCTTGCCTAGAAGGTCGATTCCCTTAACGATCGTGGCACATTGTGGTGTAGCAAGAAAGACAAATTCACGTACAATGCGGGATCAGCACGGCCATACAGAGACCCAAACGTTCGAAGGCGTTGATAATCGAATATGTGCGATTTGCGCATGTGAAATTTGAATGAAGGCCATTATGCAAGGCCAACGCGTCCAAGGTACGGAGGATCGCCAGCCACGCCGTGTTATGGGCCTCCTGCATCAGGTGATTGACGTTGCGAGATGCTTCAAATGGAAAAACACTTGACTTGTAAGGCACAGAGACCCGAGAAATAGCAAAAGGCGTCGCTCGCTCACCATGGTGTGCCACAACCGTCGGCAGAACCTTCGCCATCTTCACCATCCACGAGACCACGGGAGAGTTATTCGCCAATTTGAGGAAGCTCAGGGGCTGCCGACGGTGCGAGGCCCACAATGAGGGGTTGGCCACGATCCAAGACATTGGGTGATTGATACCCTCCGCCATCTGCTTGAAGTTCGACTGCGAGCACGCCTGGTTGAGTAGCTCCTCCACCTGCGAATGAACGCAGTCGATCCGCATCCATCTCGCCAACCTCTCCTCTGAGGTGAGATTTTCTGCCTCCTCATCCTCCCATGGTTTAAGGTCCCAGCCGTACGTGACAAGACGCCGCTTGTACAACACAGGGGCCGAGAGCGCATCCTTCATCATGTGGCACACGACTCGACAGGTTAGAACATCGCTAGTGGAGGGCAGGTGCAAAACGACTTCATGAATAATCTCGGTGGGCACGGACGTCAAAAATGCAGACATCTTGGAGGGTGGCTCTGCCGAGCCACGGAATCGACGACTTCCGTTCTGAGGCTGCAAGATTAATATTGGGATCTGCCACAGATATATCCAACGTAAATAACATACCTGATGTACAGCACAAGGTAAGGCTCTCACCCACCCAGCGCTCAGTCCCACTGAGCGACGTCGAGGGACGGAGCAGGAGCTCCTTGCAAGACGGAGAGATCAGCCCGGCCGCCAGAGCGCTGGTCCGCTGCATGCCGGAGCCCGAGGAGCGTTGCCCTGCCAAGTCTCTCCTCGATCTCGATTACAACCATGGCCTCGACTGTTCCAAGCGGAACGCAAGCATTTAATTATCACGCCGACAGAGATCTCGAGGGAGGAGGAGAGGGGGATTCAGACAAGTAAAGGCCTGTACATCGCTCAAATATTCAACCTGCGATGTACTCCATCAATGCAATATCAGGTGAGCGGCATTGCCACGTTCACACGTTCTAGAGCCGGGCAAGGTCGTATCTCAAGTCTACAGAGCTTATGTAGCAAGCTGTAGACGGGCAGCACCAGTCGTCATTGCCTTTGGCGATTGCAGACCATTTAGCGCTGGGTCAACGAATCTATATGGCGAGTTTCCAGTCATCTAGGACGTATTCTCAGGTACTCAAGATATTTCTCTACGTGGCTATCTTCCGTACCCTTCGCTGGATCGATTCACGTCCTACAGCTAGGATTTCAACGACGGAACTTTCGAATTCGGGGACCTATGCTTGATACTTATGAATCTATTCGGATTCACTACCTCAGCGTCGAGTCTGCGTCAATACACTCCATGGTCGCAGTCATCACCACCCTCACCTCTACCTGACATTTCTCTTGACATCTTAGAACTCTCGGAAAGAGTCTCCGATGCGTTTGTGGTGATCGCAGCATGAATCGGGTGGGAAACGATGAGGCTGGGTATGAGCACCAGGGGCTCGGGTGAGGCATGCCATCGGATGTGGAGTAGAGAGGATGCGCTATATTCTTGTCTGCTTGAAGAAAATCTCGCGCTACTCAATGGAACGTCGTCTTGACTGTCAAGCAATCATGGATGTTCATTTCATTTCTACATTCGTCAACAACGTTCGAAAGAATCAGAGACATATAAACAGACTTGTTTAGCGGCATGATCACAGTGTAGCATGCTGTCATATCTGACGAATGTTTCAGGACAAGCCAGCAGCGGTTCTGAGCTTCACGTAGTCGGGCGTGCCTAGACCAGTGACCTGTACAAACGCGCGAGTCAGAGACGCAACACAAGCCCTTTCCAAATTTGAGACTTACAGGGTCCCAGCCTTCCACAGCATTGAACCCGTCGGTAAAGCACCCGCCATTGTTACCTACCGACTAACGGATGAATTTCTTTCAGCAGAAAAAGAAGACATCCGCACTGACCAGACGTAATATCCGTGAATGCCTCTGGGTGAGCGTACAGGAACGGATTCAAGAATCCCAGTGGGCTCTTGCCTGCCGCGATAAGCTCGTCATTGAGGAGCGCCACGATGCTGGTGACGACCGTGCTCGAAGTCCCCGTTCCACTCGTCATGATCTGCTGGCCGCGGAACACGGTCTCGTGGTTGCGAGCCGTGGCAGAGATGTCCGGGAACGCCCGTCCCGAGGCGTTGAACCGTCCCTTGTACGTGTCGCCGAGGACTGTGAGGAAGGGCGGCACTGCGTCGGCCTGATATGCAGGTCGCGCAAACCAAGAAGAAAATCCGCCGCCTGAGTTCCCGTAGGCGGACTCAGGAGGGATGCCATACGTGCCACCGACAGAGGTTACACTAGTAGTCGATAAGGAATCTGGATAGAATATAGGAAGAAGCGGACGCACTATGGACAGGATGACGGGAAGGTGGCACTGAAGTTGTCGCAAGAAGTGCCCTGGTCACCGGATACGCCCTCCATACCTGAAGGGAAGATCACGGAAACACCCCGTGCTCCGAGCTGCGCGTACGCGCTGCACAGAGCCCTAATTGAGAATTTCTCCTGCATCAGGATTCTCATGGCGCGTATGCTAGGCGACAAGAGGGACGCACATGCCGAGAGAGAATGGGTAGTCGGTCTCTCCGTAACCATAGTCCGTATTCACGACAGTGGGAGGGTTGTCCAGGGATAGAAGGTAGTTCGCAGTGTCAAGGTACCCTTGAGTCTCGTCTATGTCTTCGCCAACGGAGATGAACGTCACAGGTACGCCAGACGCTACACCGACAGTGTATTGCACGTCACCATCCTGCGTGAAACCATCAGGGCACGCGTGTGGGAGGCTGGAAGTAAGGAGGACTTACTGCTGCTGAGCTGGCCTCGGAAAGATCTTGGGGATTCTCTCCACCGTCGAGCGTCACCAGTGTGAAGTTCGTAGACGGGTCCAGGTCGACTCGGAACAACTCCAGGAACAGCTGCATCGCAAGAATTCAATCGCGGCGCTTCTTCAGGAAAACAGCGCTGAGACCCTTACCTCCAGATCAGCTTGGTTGGCAAATTGATTGACGTAGCCCGTGACGGCGAGGGTGTTTGACTTCTGCGTGGCCAGGGTTCTCCGGATGTTGTACATCTGCTGCAAACATGCCGGAGTGACTGCAATTTTGCAGAGGTCTGGTACTGGGGCATCGGCACTACGAGCGTCTACCACCGAACGCCGAGTTGAGGCTGATTGTCTGGTGCTGGTCATAGCCGTCGGGAAGCTGTAAATGATGTAGTCGGTCGATTGTGTGTTGGAGGTTATAGATATTGTACTCACGCAGTCGTAGGATGAACGAACTGTACTAGTCCATGCAGATTGTCTGGTACCGAATACGACAGAGTGCGAACGACTTGCTTCCCGGTGTCTGCATGCGTGAATTTCGTAAACTGGGCTTGAAGGAGTGCGTTCGCCTGTTCCACGGTTGCGTTGACGGCGAGCCAGTCACCAGCAGTAGAAAACGGCGTAGACGTCAAATTGTGAGCCTTGAGCCAAGCCTGCACATAAGAGACCGTCTCCGACGCAGGGGCGACGAAGGCCGCAACCTAGCAACATAAAAAAAAGGTCAGCAGGGTGACGATAGAAGGAGCCGATGGTATACAAACTTCTTCTTTCGAAAGATGTTTGCCATACTTGGAGCTTCCGGGAGTGCTGACGTCGTACAACGCTTTCTCGAGGCCAGGAAAGTTGTTCTGCGTCAAGCCGATGCGCAAATTTAGTACATGGTCCGATGGTGCGGGACCTGCGGAGACAAAACTATGTGGAGCACTGTCACGCTTCTCGAGGAGACGCATGCCGAGACCCGCCTTTGGGACGGCGGCATCGGCGACTGCGGCGAGCCAGATGACAACGAAAGAGGATATCGCGATCATGGTACGACCAAGTGCCCTCGCAAGGTCAATTCAACCAGAGTGAGAGGTACATTTTATAGGGGAAGATTCGCCCGCGGAAGGCGATTCGCGACTTGATCAGCAGTGTAGGTAGGTAGCATGTGCTGAGTGAGAGGCAATTACGACGGACTGCATGCACCATGTGAGGTATCCCCGCCAAGCACATGTCTCTCGGGGTCGCGATGGCATTGGACCACGCAATAAGTCGACATCCGTTTGCCGACGTATTTCAGAGCTTCCTGCGCAAGCAGCCGCTCTATGCCATCCAAGCAGCGCGAACGACAGAGAAGAGTAGCTGAGTAGGACTTGGCTGCCGACTCGTGATTGATGTCCAGGAGACGCATCCACGTGGGACCAATTGAGGTCGGTGAATCCTTCAGAAGACGCAGTCAGCTACATATGGGGGATCCGGGCTCCCTCCAGTTGCATATGGTGAATCGAAGATTTGACTCGTCGGCACGTAGGAGAAGCCGCAGAATGTATTGACGATTGGCCGAACCTTTGCTTGACCAAGCGCGGTTAGAACAGGATGCTCGGTTCTCTCGTCAAAAGCAGGCTATTTTCAAAGCGACTTACTGGTGATGGTATCGGCGTACTCAAGTACTTTCACCTAAAGTTGAAACAAACAGACGATTGTTGCCCCGGCGGGCCGGGAGGCAGCGGCCCGGCAGCAGCTTGAAACCTTAACAAAGACAAACAAAGAAACCCAGTACGGACGCGGCGCTAATTAGACTAGCAGTGACCATACTTTACCTTCTTCAAATTCCCCAAGGTGTCTTTTGGCTGAAGCTATGTCAGAAACGCCTCAGAAAATCCAACTTGTGAGTTATTTTATGTCAATGCATGTTATAGAGGGCGCTGATATCTGTTTCTCGCCAAAAGCTGAAAGGCGCGGAGCAGGACCTGTCCGCTGCAACCTACCAAATCCATAACGAGTCTCATACCCTTGGAAATGCTTTGCGATGGATGCTGATGAAGAAGTGCGTATTTTCTGAACTTGTATCATTTTTCTTTCGTGCTCAATCATCGTTGTTCGTAGCCCGAAGGTGGAGTTCTGTGGCTATAGGTGGGTGACCTTAGCCATGCGCGAGTCTTCTCTCTTCCATCCATGGAACTCGAGATTCTGGCTATTTTCACGTGGACTCTGACTTGATGATTTCACTGTCAGCGTTCCTCATCCGTCAGAGAACCACATCCATATCCGAATACAGATGTATGGTGCGTACCCACCTCTTGCTCGCTCGTAACGCACCCCTGACCCGCGTTCTTAGACCATCTGTCCTCGCTTACGGCCCTTATCGATGCTTTGAACGACCTCGACACACTATTTGAGAGCATCGAGGATGCCTATAAGGCGAGCCTTGCAGACGGATCGTACGAAGTCTGGGAAGAGAAGAGCTAAAGACGGAACTCGGACGCGTATCAACTGTATCATAGACACCAAAAGTATTTTCATATCGTACGTGAATGGTTTCTCAATGTTTACCTCGTGGTGCTGGGCTTATGGTGACGTGACAGATGCTATGACGATAATATAATTGCCCTTGGGACGATATTGTTTGACGCTCTCACATCGGATCTTTTGCACCTGCAGCTTCTCTCAGGTCATGTATGTGGTCGAAAGGACAACATTAGAGAATGCCAAGAACTTCTTTCGATATACAATTGCAAAGACGTCGACTCCAGGGTCCCTATAATAGATTCGTACCAAGCGAGAATGACTGCATAATCCTCCACAACGTCCAATGGTTGCTGCAGGAGTAACAACTCTATCATGGCAGAGCCATGAAGAGCGGCATAAGCTTCGTAAGGTTGGGCGTGCCCACACCTGTCGGAAAATGAGTCGCAGGAAAACACGCGTCGCCAAGAAAGCTCACCTGTGACGGGATCCCATCCTTCGACTCTATTTTTTGTTCAGCATTCAGCAGACAAGCGCGCGAAGAAGGCGACTCACGAAGTAAACCCAGGAGTGCCTGGTGAGCATAGAGTAAAATTCAGTCAATATGAGCACATGATGGTTCGCAAGCCAATAAAACTCACCGCAGCCTTGGTTGCCTCCCGTCACGATGTCGTTAAACCCACTTGAAAAAGCTTCTGTGTAGATCTACGAACCGCAATCTTCAGGACTGTCGACTACCGTATGCTCAAGCCACACTCACTGCTGGGTTAATGAAGCCTGTCCAGAACGTATGAGACTTTAATTTCTTTTGAGAAGACACTTGCTGAGCTCACCAACAGGACCCTTCCCGGCAGCGATACGAGCATCGTTGATAAGGGTGATCAAAGATCCCGTTACTGGAGAAGAAGCGGAAGTCCCAAATACGAGCTCAAATTCACCGTCGATACCTGCACACGCAGAAGTTAGCTTGGCGGCGCGACATGATCAAATAAATCCTTCGAACCAATGACATAGTTTGCTCTGCAAAGTATTCTCAATCATCATATTCGGGCTCGAGTCTGAAGAGGAATTACTCGCCCGTTTGCAGACAAATCAGGGAAAGCCCGCGCCTACGACGATGCATCATAAATTTAGTACTTCGGAACTCGCCCCCTTTGCGCCAGTCCGCGACTCACATTGCCTGTATTGTTGAACTGCCTGCTCGTGAACGGCGGCGGGGTGTTCTTCAAGAAATTCGTAACAGCCGTCGCCTGGAACGAAGGCATCGGGAAAATGTTGCTGAAGCCGCCTCCGCTGAAGATGACCTGCTCGCAGGCGCCTTCGGGGTCATTGACCGTCGACCCGGGGTTGATCTGCGTTGCGCCAACAGCAGTGACGAATGGACAGGTTACCGGGAATCCGGGGTTGAATCGTGTTCCTGAGCTCGTTGCACGGCCTACACATATTGGTCCGATGGTGTGGGGAGTAACAAGTTTATAAACCAAACTGACCTCGTGTGTCTAAGCAGGCGCCGCCGTTCCCCGCGACACCGTCGTCGCCTGAGCTGTAGAGCACGGTCGTCCCGAGCATGCCGAGCTTTCCGTACTCAGTGCATT
Source organism: Dentipellis sp. KUC8613 (assembly GCA_002286715.1). Classification (NCBI taxonomy): domain Eukaryota; kingdom Fungi; phylum Basidiomycota; class Agaricomycetes; order Russulales; family Hericiaceae; genus Dentipellis; species Dentipellis sp. KUC8613. Next base: position 366,996 of record NSJX01000015.1, read on the forward strand.
GGCGGTTTGCATATGCTGCGGTGACCGATGCCTCGTCTTGCCCGTAGGAGACGGAGACCACGTTGGGAGGGGCAATTATGCCGCATGATTCTGCACCCTTGAAGCCTCCGCGTAGGGGATCGGGGTATATACCATCCTTCTCTCAATCGTGAGAGACAATATCAACGCGAATATTTGTTAACGTACCTGCGTAGGGTCGTCGCCACCCTCGAAGGTGCAGAACGACTTGTCGACGGCGTCTAGCCAGTTATTGAACGAGGCACCTATGAAACCGCATTACAATAGGACAAGGGATCATGGCAGGTGAACTTCGCGGAGCACGAACCTTCAACCAGATCTCCGGTCTGCAAGAGCGTGAGCGGCTGCGGGTTCGTGAGTGCGAAGGCATATTCGAGATCGAGGTCGCTCTCTCCGTTGAAGTCGAAGCTCTGGTTCGTCGTCTGGGCGACTCCTGGAGAACTTCGTGAGTATTATTCGCTCGAAGTATGGTATCATTGAATAGAGATGGACATACCACCATCAATAGCGATCAATTTCGGTCGGGTTCCGACTTGGCTCGGGGAGAAGTTTCCGAAGAACAGGTCGAGATCGCCTGCAAGGAAAGCCTGGGGTGTGAATTCGACTGCAGTAAATTCGAATCAGCGCGAACCCAAAACCTCACACAAATAACCCACCAATCCCATATGTATTCTTATCTGTCGCCACAGGTGTGTAGTTCACGGAGTACAACGCGCGCAAACAGGCGGGGGTGATGTTCTCGTCGCAGTTCTCGAGAATCGGAGTGATCGTAACCTTCTGCCCATTGGTCTTCGGGCCGGTGTGGTTTGACGGCGCACCCAGCGAAGGCGGCGAACGCTTCTTCAATTTCTTCGCTGTGCGCTTCTGCGGCACCCGGTGTGCGAAGTGTACGGTGGGCGTGACTAGCTCCACGTGTTCGCGGACGTGCTCGGGGACGGAATACAAGTGGCACCCTAGAAAAGGATGCGAATCGATATATATATCATTGCCATCGCGACGCTGGGGAATGATAAGAAGACCTACCAATTTGCTCCATCCCAGACGAGTGGCTATAGACGTGGTACTCGGTCTTCAGCAAATCCTCCACCTCCCCCGCAGTCGCATCCTTCACCTCCATCCAGCCCTTACTCGGGGACAGCCTCACGCGCTCGGGCGCAAACCCAAACTCCTCGAGCCACGCCTTCACTGCAGCTACGGTATCGTTGCTCGGCGCGAAGTGGTCCACAACCTGCGCCGGCGTCCAGTGCTGCCCGTACGTCGGCGACTCGGGGTGCGCGACGGCCATGAGCAGGTCCTCGAGCTCGTGCAGGTTGCGCTGCGCGAGCCCGATGCGCAGCGGCAGGACGTGGTCGCTTTCGAGCCTCCGCGACAGGACCCAGTCGCCGCTGGGCTCCGCGGCGCGGCGCTCGTGCACGATGTGTGTCGTGGGCGCGGTGGGCGCGGCAAGCGCGAAGACTGCCCCGAGGAGCAGAGCACTGAGTAAGGAACGCATGCTGGGTGGCCTGGGGTGCCGGGAATGTCGAGGCGTTCGAGTGCCTCAACAAGCCATTGCTGGCTCTGGAGGACCTTATATGAGGAGGTACGCTGAGAATATGCCACGAGGACCGCATTGCGCTTATCTGTGGCAGATGGTGTCTATGCTGGAGGGAGCCTATAGGAACGGTCGGGCGGGAAGCGTACGACACCTATTGTGCGAAATGGGCGCACGGATGCAGAAGCTTCGATCACAAAGCATATCGAGAATAGAACTGGCCTGCAGAGCTTCCGTCATGGCTGGAATTGGGTCGATGTTTTGGTCATAAGACGATGCAGCAGGGTGAGGAGGACGAACCAGGTGAAACCTCGTATCATGCACTACAGAAAGCCAGGGCATGTTAACACGGTGCCGTTGAGGAAGCGAAGTCAATATGCCCAGTATTCAATAGTACAATCAGAGTTCATTCGAGGTTTTTATGAATGCGACCACCGGCGTCCTTTTGATGGCGTTGGTGTATAATTTAAGAACCTGTTCAACGGAAGGTGGTAAGAAGAGTGGCTAAAACGAAGCCTCTGGAGGAGAGCTTACTATTCACGGATGAGATACATGTGGCGGGCGGCGGGCGCGAGTAGTAAAGCCTTGCGAGATGCGAAACCCGAATATACCTCCAACGCGATAGGCGGGGTGGAGGTACGATTTCCCAGTACCTTATTGGTCGGGGACGGTGTTGGATGGTTTGCTCACACGAAACCATGGACTTGTGGGAGTTACACGTACCAAGGTACCGGGCCTGCAAGAGTGGTCATTGGGCGGTATGTATTTCTATATTCCAGCGATGTCTCCAAGCGCATCTTGGTGGGATTCGGACTTGACGGGTTTGACCTTGTCAAGTCACCGCGATGACGTAGCTCTTGATGAAGGACTGCAGCGCTTCAAACGAATGTAGAACTGGAGAAAGGTACCACTGATGGTCATTCTATCTTTGTTGCTTTGCAGCATCTGGAGATGATCATGTGGGCTCACCGACCGGGTATAGGCCAGTCCCTTCCGGTAGCCCTTCTATGACCGCGACCGAGTCAGAAAAGGAAAGGAGCGTCGGAGCGTCATGACGAAGTAGCCACTGGTGCTTGACCCCAGCTCCTCTCCAGCGGGTCAATACAACATATAGTGATGTCATGCTGCGCAACATATGCAATTAGTATTTCAAGGTCAAAGGAAGTGAGCAGAGACCCCTCATCAGCCCCTAAGCCAGAAATCCTTCGACCATGTCTTCCAACGCCAACCAACAAACCAGCAATGCTGGCGCCGAACAGACGAACACACCCCAGCCGAGGTAAGCAGTGGCCTTCTGCTTCAAGCATGCCCGTCTAAAGGCAGATCCATGCAGTAAAATGACCGGCCAATTCCACTCAGTCAAAGGAACCGTCGTAGAAATGATCGGAGATGCCACAGGCGCGACCTCCTGGCAGACGTCTGGTCGCGAAGAGCACCTGCGTGGGGAGCGAGAAATCCAGGATGCCCAGGCGCGCGAATACGCCAACGGATTGGTTGACCGAGCCGAGGGAAAGGTTGATACCGTTGTTGGCGCGCTTACTGATGACCGCCAGAGACAGCAAATGGGTACGTCCGACTTTTGATGTTCCAGACTCTCGTCAGAGAATTAATTGGTCCGTACAGGAAATGTGAAGCATGACATGGGCAAGGCGCAGCAGGAGCGGAATGCACCCCAGTAAAGCATCGCCGTAAGAGTCGGTCGTGGTGGTCCTCACACAGACTGTTGTATCATCTGTACTATTAGCAAACCACTATAATGTCTATCACAACTATTTGACTCACCTTTTGGTGCTGAGATTCAGCTACCGGTATTCCGCGCCGTTTTGTTACACTCTGCCGCCGACTCGACGACGTAGTAAAGAGACCTTGCTTATCTCCATCTAAAATTCGGCTGGTATTATTCATGTTTAAAGCACGGAGACGAGGCTCTCAATGTCAAGGCCGCTACAGCTGGTAGTTTAGGTAGAAGAGTGTCACTCGTGCACTTGAGTTTCGACTGGGACGTATGAAGCCCCGGAACACCGCGAATGACCACGTAGCGAGACCCCGGAACCGGTGCTATACGGCGCCGACTCAGCCGACATTCCTTCAGTTTCGTTGCCAACAGTGAGCACCGCCTGTCCTTCCCACAAACTTACACAAAGTCAGTACCTCGCCAGCGATACTCTACGTGCATTGACTCAAGATCCTGGTCTTTCGTGTCTTAACTTTACTCACAGATACACTCCCAGATATGGCAGAACCTACCAAAGCCGAGACGGAGCAGGTCTTCAAAGTGCTGAAGTCTGCGAAAGGTAACAAGGTGCGCTGGCAGTAAATTTCGAATTGAAGCCACTACTTATTACTTGCTGCTCCAGATGTGCTTCGATTGCCAGGCTCGCAACCCGACATGGTCGAGCGTTACGTTCGGCGTGTACATCTGCCTGGACTGCTCGAGTGTCCACCGGAACATGGGTGTCCATATCAGCTTCGTTCGGTACGCCTGCCACGGAGTCTCTTCATGAAGCAGATTAATGAACTTCGCGCAGATCGACCAATCTCGATAGCTGGCAGCTCAACCAGCTGCGCACGATGAAGGTCGGCGGGAACGTTTCGGCTACCGAATTCTTCACGAAGCATGGTGGTGCTTCGCTCCTCAACGACTCCGACACCAAGAAAAAGTACAGCAGCCGCGTCGCCGAGCTGTACAAAGAGGAGCTTGCACGGCGTGTGCAAGATGACATTGCCAAGTACGTTCCTCCCATTCACGGCGGGGGCGAGGCGCTATATCGGCATAACATGTGGTTGATTCTACTTCGTCTGAATCATCTACTGTCTCAGTGCCAGTCGACGTCGATCTTGCGCCTCGCATGCCTTGTTTTCTTGTTTGGAAGTCACTGACCACCGCACTCCGAAAACAGATTCCCCGAAGGCATCGTCGTGGACGGCGTCGAAGCTGTGAAATCGCCCGCCCCTGCCGCTGCTGGCGCTGAAGAGGACGAAGACTTCTTCTCGTCCTGGGACAAGCCGGCCACACCCAAACCCACCACACCCGCCGCCAAACCTGCCACGCCTCCCGTCATCGGACGGTCCGCCTCCGCCTCCTCCACGTCCTCCGGGCCGCGCACCGTCACCTCATCCTCCCTCCGCGCCAACTCCACCTCCAGCACGGCCTCGCGGCCCGCCAAGCTCGGCGCGTCGCGTCTCTCGTCCTCCACGAGCACCTCCACCTCCACAACCGGCGGCCTCGGCGCGAAGAAGGGCAAGCTGGGCGGCCTCGGTGCCAAGAAGGCGGCGGCGCCCATCGACTTTGCCGAGGCGGAGCGAAAGGCCAAGGAGGAGGCGGAGCGGATCCGGCAGCTGGGCTACGACCGCGAGCGCGAGGAGGCGGAGGAGCGCGCGAAGAAGGAGGCGGCGGCGCTGGAGGCGCGGACGAAGGCGAAGGCGAAGACGGCGGAGCCGGCCGCGGGCGCGGGCGCGGGCGCGCGGGCGGGGCCGCCGAAGCCGAACGGGAACAGCCAGGACTTGGAGAGGCTTGGCATGGGGATGAAGCGGCTTGGGTTTGGCGGGGTGCCGTCGCCCATTGCTACGACATCCAAGTCTGGGTGCGTTTCTGCGTTTCTGCTGATATGTCTGAGTCGAACTGAGCGGTGTGTTGTTGCAGGTCGTCGACGCCAGTGGTAGACGACGCGCCGACGACGGCGCGCGACCGGTTCGGGAACCAGAAGGCGATCTCGTCGGACATGTTCTTCGAGCGGAACGATTACGACCCGGTTATGGCGGCGGAGACGCAGGCCCGCCTCGCGCAGTTCCGCGGCGCGACGTCGATCTCGTCGAACCAGTACTTTGGGCGCGAGGAGGAAGAGGAGCTCGTTGCGGCGAACGCGGATGGCGGACTCCTCGGCGATGGTAGTCTGTCTGGCCTGGAAGTGGCTGCGAAGGACGCCATCGCGCGCGTCATGGCGAACCCGGATGTCCAGAACCTTGGAGAGAGCATCCGCACTGGTGCATTGAAGGTCCGTATCTCTTCTTGTGTGCTCTGTCCGTGTATTCACGTGTTTTGTTGCTCAGCTGTCGGACTATCTGGCGCAGATGTCCGAGCGGTGAATTGACTGCGTTCGCGAGCTTGGGTTGTAGAGGCGCAGTGATTGGTTTGGTTTATGGCGAATATTCCTTCCTTCCGTACAACTTTATTATATTATCTGGTTGGAGGATACTTATATGAGTACTTTTCGTGACTGCACTTGAGTTGAGAGTGTCGAACTTGAAACGTTCAGCACCGCCGGCCTCCCCTAATAATCTCATAAATATTTGACGATAAGGCAATTTTGAATTCTCGATAAGTTCAACAATTACGTCATTATTATAAGCGCCGACAAGAGCCTACAAGCGCCCACAACTGACAACCGTTGTCGCGACTCGCGCCGTACTTCATGACCCTCTCCCTTGACTATTGACCATGATCAGGTTCATCCTTGTACAGGCTAGTCTTTTCGACATTATCTGTAGCGTTGCGGGGTCCTGAGGTCTGTGTGTAGAACAGGCAGGGAAAGACGCGTCTGTCGAAGTGGTATGTGCCGTATGATGACGAGGAGAAAGTAAGCATTACTTCCTCTGATATCCTGCCTGTGCTCTGGATCACTCATAAAGGACCGGTTCTCTTGTGATGATAGGTTCGCCTTCGGGGAGAGGTCCATAGGCTAGTAGCGCCTCGAGACCAGAAGTACCAATCTAATTTCGTCGAGGTGCGTGAACGCGGCCAATCTCGCATATTTCGGTCGTCTGACGTGTTTCTGTGCTAGTTCCGAAACTACAAGGTCATCTACCGTCGCTATGCTGGTCTCTTCTTCTGCGTTTGTGTCGATGCGAACGACAATGAGCTCGCTTACCTGGAAGCTATTCATCTCTTCGTCGAGATCCTCGGTACGTTGCTCGTCTGATTTCAGGCGCCCAATTTCACATCTTTGCATAGACTCGTTCTTCGACAATGTGTGCGAGCTCGATCTAGTCTTCAACTTCTATAAGGTGAGTAACCCTTGTCATTTACCGCACCTTACATATCAACATGCTGACTGATAACTCTCAGGTCTACGCAATCCTGGACGAGATATTCCTTGCGGGAGAGATCGAGGAGACGAGTAAGGATGTCGTGCTCGCCAGACTAGAGGAGCTGGAGAAGCTTGAGTGATTCCCAACGGTGCGCTGCGGTTAGTCCCTGGACCAGCATCTCCCTTCCCTATCTCGTCGTGTAAACACTATGACCCTGTACCATTACAGCCCTGCTATTTTATTTCCTGCTTTCTAGTTCCCTTCTTGCGCCAAGCACATGTCGGAATAACGCTGCTCCTTACTCCGACTGCAGGCCTCGAACCTTCCTGGGGACCGCCGATCAAGCTGCAAGCCTCGAATGGAGAATGTACGCCTGCCGGGTGCAGATCCTGCTTGCCCACATATGGACAGAGATGCGGCCCGGATCTGGATCGTCTCCCAGCTCTCCGTACTCGACCCCAGGATCGACTGAGCTGCCAACGCCTCAGGGTCACGGCGCTGGTATCGATATCGGTCCTCGGACTCGTCAATGCAAGCACAGGTCCGGGCGGCAGCAACCCTATCACTTGCCCCCACGGTGTAAGCTACCGTTGAGCTGCATGTGAATGAACTCGGGGTGCGATCATATCGATCTCGTAGCCTTATGGCTCTCCAGGTTATTACCTCCTCCGCACAGGCAAACACGAGGTGGGTGTGTATTTTTGTACCGCGATACGACTTATCTGATATGCTTGTCGCGCCTTCAGGTACTTAGGTCTGCATGCTTTATTCATCAAGCTCAAGGTCCAGGGAATCTGCGTACGAGAACAACGTTCCGCGGCAGACTCCGCCAGCCACCAGCGTCATGGGCGTCTGCTGAGTGCTCCATGACAAATTTACCGTCACGACATCTCCCAGCTGTATTTGTATTTGCATCGCATTGACGCCGCCTCTGGGGTGCAAGGCCCTGCAGCTGAATGGCGCGGATCCCTTCGGTGCAACGCTAGCCCATTGCAGCCCATTGGCAGCACAAACCCACACATACGCACCCGAAGTCGTCCCGCATGGTCGCCCCGACAGTACAATCATCCGCTGATCTCTATCTCTGGGAACGGCAGGCCTGGGTGAGAGACACTCGCACCCGTCTTCGACTTCCATCCTGCACTAAAGTGGCCAGGCCACAAGCCCAGACTGTCACTCACCTCCACCCTCGCACCACGCTGTCCCGAGGAACACGCGAGGGCGGTGGCTGCCGTCAAGGCTTTCGGTGCCGCACCTCCCCAGCCGCGTGGCGCGGGTGGGCTTCAGGTCTCCATTGACGAGGTTCGATCGTTCGGCATGTGCAGGTTCCCCGGATCTCATGCTCTTCGTCTAGATTTTAGGGGGTATTTCCCCATGAAGATTCGGCTAAGTGGCGGCGGCAGGTAGGTGTGAACCTCAGTGTGTTATCCGAGGGCGCTGACAGTCCTGTAACTGGGTCGTACTGCGGCTGCGTAGCGGATCGACAAGTGTCCGAGCCTGAATCAGTGACCTCATCCGTACTCAGTACCGCGCAAGCGCGGCAACCTATCAAACGTCGGACGTTGCGAGGACGTGCTCACGCTGCCGCTTGCCGTCGTGCCGCTATCTCCAAAACCTTCGTATGCGGGCGCAGAATTTACGGCAGCCATCAAGGAGGAGGTGCGGTTCAACCTGGGTGCGGATGAAGTTCGGAAGTGCTGTGGGAGTATGATGCGTGCAGCCCCGTATCGAAGTACTTCCGCTTCCGACAGAATAGACTCTTACACCCTCTTCTTTCAATGTAGGCTGTCTGTGCCACAGTTCCGGGATCAGAGGGTTCTCTCGCACATGGCTGGTGGGAGATACTCTATCTCGTGTGAGCCTTAACAGGAATTTCGACCTTAGGACGGACGTAAGGATCATGTTCATTTTCTCCCAGCGCTCCGGTCCATCATGTGCGTCCGACTATCTACAAATTCTGCGTGTCCGAGCCGCGGCAGCACGGGCAAGGGATATGGCCGACAATGGATGTGGCGTTGTTCGATGCTTGCGCCTTTGCTCGCCACAATCAGTATCCTGGGCAACGTCGACTGGGCGCCGGTTTTCTGAAACGCGCATTGTATGGTGGGCAGAGATATCGGTGTTCTTGCGCATGCAGAGCGGCCTACAGGCAGCCCGTTCTTGCCTAGACGGTGCGCATCGTCTCACTCCCTGCGGCTCCCACACGCCTTGCAATGTGCATGGAGTGAGAACGCACGAATCCAAGTCGGATGTCGGTTAGTACTTCGGACGCTCGGAGAAATGGGGCGTTCGGAAGCGGCTGCCTGGGATAGAGTTTGGTGGATCGCGCTTCCGGTGTAGAGATCGCCTGGGATGGGGTGGAGGGGTATCACGGAAATCGCCATCTGGCTCATGGTGCCCCCCACTTGGACCTGGATCTCTGGATTTGCAGCAGCACAAGACGCGTATTTTTGCAATCTCTGCATTTCGGGAGTAGAGCGGCGACGCCGTAATTTTTGCGGTGACTCTATATACAGCGTAGATATTGACAGAGGATGTTCGCCGGCATGTCAATGGAGGGGCACGCCAATAGCCGAGAAGACCGGGCCCACGTGAAGCGCACGCAGCGCGACTACGTAGAAGACTCGAACGTCTTCATACCCGACGCTACCGCGAAGCTGCTTCCCGATGCCTTCGGATTTGCCGACAACAATAGGTACAGGTCAAAGCTGCTCGTAAAGGAAGGTTTTCAGACTTTGAGACCTGTTCCTGTCCTGGAAGAAGTTTCCTTCGAGTGCAGACGTAATAGAATCGGTCCCCGCCGGAGATCCTCGACTCCTGATGCAGGCCGAAATGTACCCGCCGCGCAACCGTCGCGACACTGCTTTCGCTATAATCCTCAAAGTCTCCTCTGATGTCAGCGATCTGTGCGGTGGGTCTCGCTCCCCTTGCCTCCAGACGCTTGTTGCCTGCTTCCGCACTGTTCTTCCCTTGCGCCCAGACCTTCGGTGTCCGTGACGATTTGGCCTAACTTAGAGGCGGTATGTCTGATTCCAATAATAACATGAGAAAGATCGCGGAGATGGCTTACTGACCCAACCTCTCAGTTTGTGACCGTCACTTCGAGCGCCACCCGCTCGCACTCGCCTCGTCGTAGTTGGGAGAACGTGAGTCGCCATCTTGTCGTGAGCGCGTTCCAACAATCGGGCTAATTTGTACATCATACATTGGTCACAGGCGTGTGCTATGTGTTCCAGTTAATGGAGCTCTACCCGGAGGCTTATTTCCTGATTGTCCGCTATGTCGACAACAGGACCGACCTCTGCTCCCTGGCCCAGGTTTCCAGCAGTTTTCGAGCGGCCGCGGAGCGGGCGCTCTATAACACCATACAACTTTCCGATCCCTCGAAGACTCGGACGGTGTGTCGTCTCTTTTCTAGCCAGCCGCGGATATCGGCACTCGTCAGGGCGTTATCGATAGTGCTTCGTGAAGATGTGGACGACCAACAGGACGAGCCGTCCTTGCCACCAGACTACTGGGACTGCATAGCCCGCGCGCTGCAGCAGACCAAGCGGCTGCGACACCTCAACATTCACATCGACGGTAGCTGGGACTCGGTGACGGCCTGGGTGCTCCGAGAATGCAGCTTCCAGCTGTACACATTCCACTGCGACCTGGCATGGGACCCTGATCTAATCCGCTTCCTCTCCACACAGTCTTCTCTATCCGACCTCTACATCGCCGACTTTAATGAAGATACTCCCGATAATATAATGATCACTACTGGCTCGCTGCGTCAGGCCAGCTCAATGCCGATTCTATCCTTTCTGGAATGTACTTTCACTGAGGCCGTGGGCGCGTTCGCCCCGGGTCGACCTCTGACGCACGTCAAGACATGTTTCTCACGATCCGAGCCAAATGCGAAGCGGGCTGAGATGGCGATCCTCATCTCAAACCTGCGTCTTGCCACTAAACCCTTGCAGTCCTTGGATGTCGCCGACTCTTCGTACACGGGGAGGTTCTCGCTGGAATTTCTCACCCACGTCGTTGGCGCCTTCTCTGACAACCTGTCGCTGAGGTATCTCGGGGCGCTTGCATTGCCTGTAAACGGAAAGGAGGTAAGCTCTTCCTTTTCTGCGCGTTGTTACTTGCTATTCTGATGGCCCGCCTCCAGCGGCTACAGTTTTACGGCCAGCTGAGGCGCCTGCCACTTCTTCAGCACATGGAGCTAGAGCTTTCGGAATGGGACCCGTTACCTGCTACGCCCGCCGCACTCCGGGCGATAGCTAATGAAATACAGCTGTATTGCCCCTCAATCCAGACAGTCGTGTTCATCTGTGACTTTGAGCCGTTTGTGATGCGCAAGAGCAACGGTGTCTGGAATCTAGATGATGAAACCGAAGCGGAGGCGCTGGCGTTGTGGAGGCATTAGACTTTATACGACGTCGCAGGGATTGGAGCTGAACTCTGCATGTGCGATGCAGTGCGTGTACTCTCGCGACTATTTCAACTCGAGTTCTGGCTGATAATCGGGTCGCTCGCAGTGGCATCTGATATCGCGGCGTGTCCCGTGGACCCTCTGTTCCTAGACACGGGGGTTCGTTCGCGGCTGTTAGTTTAGGGGTTTAACTTGAATGCTGTGCCGCATCACGGGGCTCCGCCTTTCTTCGAAGAAGCTCTGGGGCAGGGTGCTTTTGCTATCGGTACGCGCCTATAAGGTCATATATTTCGTTGTTTGTCTCTCACATGTCTCGACCCACAAGTCTTGCTCCGAAGGTCGACTTGAAGCTTCTTCGCCAGAATCTTTAACACGGCAACATCTCGACTTCTTCTCTCACAAGGTCGTAAGGAGATAGACCCGCACTAGAATCATAAGCCTTTTCATAGCGCTCGTTTGTCCAGAACTTCCCGCCCACTAGGCAGATAGTGATTGATGGAACGGCGCTGAAGTACGGTATGTGGCGCTGAGAGCCGTCGTTATCGGTGCTGACCGTGACTGAACACGCAGGGAGGAGATAGCGCTTTGAGCTTCGTTACTTAGACTCTCGCGGGTTCCTCACACTTGCCGTTGACAGCGTCAGACTCTCCGCAGTGACCGACGTCATCGATCTAATCGAGTTTGGATCTCAGCTACACGTGGACTCAGCGAGCCGCTCATATCAATCCATCTCCGGCACCACGCTTCGCTTTCATTCAAACCGTCATCTGAGTCTCCGCACTTCTGTGCAAGTTATCGCTATCTCAGCGCCGGAACCAGTCAAGGCATCGCATCGCAGCCTGCAGGAAACATCCGCGTCTTAGCACCGCCAACGCGCCGCAACCACCTGACTGCTGTAGCGCTGTATGTGGTGGTATGGACTCGTATAATGGTAAGCTGCGTCGTTCACTGTCCGGCACCTACCTGAAGCAGCCCTACAATTTGTAGTCCCTGAGATACGTCCCATCGCGGCTGCTGATACAATCCCCGTTCGTCACGCTGTCCTGTGGCCCGATTTCCCGCGCGAGCACGTTTGCTTGCCTGAGGATGATGCCGGCCTGCACTTTGGTGCGTTCGTGGCGGGTCAAGCGGAGCCCATCGCAGTAATCTCGCTGTTCACTGAGGCCATGCCTGTCGTCGATGGCACAACCTCGAGCAATCAGACCGACATGGCTTCACAAAATGCTCCCGCGACGATCTTCCGCTTCCGTAAATTCGCCTGTGATCAACGCTACCAGGGTCGGGGCATTGGCAGCGCGCTTTTGCAGCATGCCTTGACTCATGCGCACGCCGAGCTTGGAGCCCATGCAGTGTGGTGTGACGCCCGGCTTAGCACCGCGGAATGGTACCAGAGAAGAGGCCTTGTCCCTTTTGGCGAGCATTTTTACAAGAGTTCCGTGGAGTATGTTCGTATGAAGATAGAGTATAACTAGAATTGGTGTGTATTAATCAATTGCCCCAAGTCCTCGCTGACGCCGGCCTCCACGAACGCCCAAAAGGTGGCGTTGAAGGACTGATTCCCTCTCTTATTGACGTACAAATCACGGATCGTCTGCTCCAGAAGTGTATCCCATCTCTCGACGGAACGCCCGCGCGGACAGGGTATGTTAAGACACTTGTCTTATTTGGGATTAAGGGCATGGGATGTCCTGCTTTCTTTCCGCGATGGCCGACGGATCAATAGCCGAGAAGAAGGTTGGCTTACTCGTCTGCTGTCCGCTCTCAAAAAGACTGATCTGGCGCCGCAGCGGCCCACGTGTTTGACCAATAGAACGCAGAATCTACCGCCGCGCCACGTTGCTGTAGTCTTCTCACCAAACCCGTTGTTCGCAGACCGCCCAGTTCTTCTCGGTTTGAGCGATAAGAAGTCTGACGGTGGTCCGTCGTGTGCCCCGGAGGAGGTGCGTCACATGTCCCGTAGCCCTGACTAACTTAAGCGTTCACTTGTCCTCGTTGTGGCCTGTGAAGTTTCCGAACTCTGTCGCCAATTCATTCGCCTTTTTTGTACGAAGACGCGCGATAGGGCCTTCCGCTCCGCTCTCGGGGTTCCAGAAATATCTGTTTGTGCCTATGACAAGACGGCCCGGCACTGCGCATTGCGCATTGTCAGACCACCCGACTGATCATACCAGCATCCTCGCGGTTCTTACTTCCCGCGCAAAGCTGGTCTATCTCAAACGATCTGCGAGTGTTCGCAAAAGGATAGTGCCCCATTCCCATGTACAACGGCAACGGTTGGCAGTCTCGACCAGCATCCACGCCTTCTGTTGCAAAGGCTGGTGAGTCTGCGCGATCTACGCGTCGGCGTGGATAATAGAAACCCCAGGAACGACGATCGTCTGCCGTCCTTCCTTCCTTTGTGAAACAGACGCACATCGACGGCTGGCGTCTCGGGATGGTTCCTATGTGCAGCTCTCGCCATCCCATCGGAAGATGCCAACGTCGGTGCGCGGACCCAAGGAGCCCGATCCGGTCAGTACCCCTGATATATGCCAATCGATAAGGTTCCCCAAGGCTATCCTCCCCACCGTGACAAAGTGTTGTCGCTGTGGTCGTCCGTTGGTGAGTTGCCGAAAATTTTCACATTCCGGTAGCCGCTTAGTCCCTTTTGAAATCTTTGTAGGAGACGGTCGCGACGTCCGGTGTCGTCAGGTGATTGGTGTTTAGATATAAAAGACCGCGTCCAGTGCTGGTGAGCATAACACATCCTCATCGCTTTCATCCCTATACTCACAGCTGGTGGTCATACTCTAGTGTCGCACTGGACATCTCCTGACCTGCTATAGGCTATGCACTCAGCGTGTGTCCCCATCGCCGTGTCAAGGTTGATGCCGCCGCGATTGATTCATAGCCGAAGTAGCAGCGCGGGAGTCGTCGTTGGGCTTTCGCTCGAGACTTACCCCATGCTCGTACGCTTTCCGGTTGCATTGTTCTTACCTCGTTTCATTCATTTGCGCGGGGGCTCGTCTCTGGCACCTTGTTTTCGCCGTGCTTCTCGCCTTCGCGACACGTACATTACGCTTCGCAAATTCAAGCGTTCCTTTAGCTATATCCGGCAATTTTGAAACCAGAACGAGAGTTGACCATATCACATCCGCTTCACTCTACAGGATACGATACAGGATGCATTTCTAGGCGCAGGTGTAGGACGTAACTTGACACTCATATTATAGTTGTATTGTAACTTCGTCTCGTAACAAAAGTCATGTCGACCCCTTCATTTCTATGAAAACCTCCTTATTCGCCTCCGGCGAGTGGCTGAGATCCGTAAATTTGCAATTAGGGAAAGCAGTTACTTCGAAGTGTGATAGACTTCTGTTTCGGGATACAAGGAAAGAACATTTTGGCGCAGAGAACCAAGCCAATCAAACTGACGTAACAATTGTACCCCTGCACGTCAAGGGAACGTCGGAATGCGCCTTCAACGCAGAAAGCAAACAATGAAAGCAATGGCCGGGTGACTGTAGCCCACGGCGTGTTGATAAGCCCTTCCCAATTGGGCGAGGGCAAGTGACACGGTATAACGGCATGGTACTGCCCATCAAGCGGGAGCGATGGTTTAGTCGAGCACAGCGCGGTCGTATGACTCGAGACCTCAGAGCTGCATCGTAAAGGTCCGAGGTGTGCCGTTCGCGATAATGTACTACCACGGCGCGACGTGACGTGTGCACCATGTTACGCTCGACTGCCGATGCGGCGATGGGTTTCTAGTCTGAGAGTTCAGGGCCAAGTACGTGACGTGATGCTGAACTGAGGTGGCCACTCAAGCGTATTTTGCATAAGCGCTGAAAGACTATATTATTCTTCGTGTATTCTGGCGTGCGGGAGTTCACAGACGATCCAAGCGGGCATAAGTGCATCCCGATGGTTAGGGATCTGACCGTCCAGATCTGGCTTGATTCTCACGTTAACACGTTTTAATATCTCCTAAGCCGAGCCACGAGAAAAGTGAGCCTGGCGAGTGCGTCGACGCAATATAAGGAAACTCTCACCAGATCGACCCCACAATTCCACACTCGCTCGCTAAGGCGCCAGAAAACGCCGCGGCCGTGCAGTGAAGCCCGCACGGAGAGAGCGTCATACTTACGCGAACACTTACTCCATGATGAATCTCGGAAATGCGTGGTGCTCGCCAGGAGACGAAATCTAAGCACGGAAAGGGGGTATGCGGGGTAGACGAGCTATCAAGGACAGATCCTTGCCTGATCTGTATATCTCGTGGTGTCCGTGAATCGGGGGCATTGCTCCTCAACTCCAGATGAATGAAGCACGGACGTAAGTGCATTTGTGAAGAACCTTCGGATGCATGAAACAGGGTCTTTGCGGGCCCAATTGGAGGTTGGATAGCACCTCAGTGCACGTCTATCTCCGGCGGGAACAAAGGGGAGGAGGACTATACCAGCCGACCGGTCACGGAACCTAAGGAGTATTGGCGTTCATATGACGGGAATTCTATCGGGTATCTCAGCATAACACGCTACTTTCTGGGCTCAAAAGGTACGAATTCGGCAAGAACGGACGGACCGGGGGAAGACGCGGCACGGAAAGTTGAATCTACATCTGGCGTGCGAGGGATTTGTGATAAGCCATAGATGAGGTGCATCCAGTTTTGTCGCGTGTGACAAACGCTAAAGAGTGTCAGCCAGCTGAGTGCGTCATTGGGTCCAGCTGCCGCGTCTTGATCAGTCAAGAAGGTTTGCTGACAAAAAGAGGCCGAAATTCCTTGTGCTATGTGCAGCATCGCACATAAAGACAGAGGGGCTAGAAAGAAGATGGTTCAGCGAAGATGCACGCTAATCATGACCAGATGATACTACCTTGACCATCTCGATCCAACAAGGCAGCCTGAAGAGAACTAGCACACATCGCGACTGCATCGGAACCAAATTCTTCTTTTCTTCCTCTTCTACACAATCACACTCGAAAGGGGATTCTGAAGTGACGTCCGACTTCTAGTGTCATCACACCGCGCTGTTTCATGAAAATTCGAAAGAACGTACCCCTGTGATTTCTGGAAAACGAATAGTCTGCGGCGGGCAAACATCTCCGGGTAATCTTGGGATAATCGGCTCACAAGGCGTGGTCTTCTCTTCAGGGATGTCTAGCCCGACAGATCGAGTTCCACGAAGACGAGTAGGAAAATTGCTCCTTGGGTTTTCGTCCAAAATTGCACAATCGGAAATTCATGACTTGGTGGTCGACTGACGTCCGCACCTGACTTGTGGAGCGCACCAGAGAGAAAGATTCGGCTCGATAGGTGATGATTTATCGGGCTGAGAGACCAGTGCGCAAGCAGAGTACAAGTTCAGATCCAAGTACACCGTGGCCGTGACGCGGTCAGTTTCACTACCTCCGGCAACTGCCGACTCAATTAGATTAGCAGCGACAAGACGACAACTAGACATTTCGATCCACATAAAGATGATGGTAACGTCTAATATCCTACACGGATTATTCGAGACCGTAGTGCTAGTACCTTAGCGACCCGATAAAACTAAACATAACCTTCGGACTCTGATACAGCGGGCACAAGTCTACTAGGGTCATACACAACCACAGAAGAATTTGTTTTTGGAGGTTATCTGCCAATAAGGCGGAAAAAGAGGGAAAAGAAAAGAAGAAAAGAAACTATCGTGGTTGGGAGCCAGGCCCGAGGTTGTTTCGAAGCATGCCGTCAGGCGGTAGCCTCAGATCCCATGCCTTGACTCAATCTCTTGGTTCCCTTCTCGATACTATCACGGCTGCAATGCTCCACCTCTGAGGTCGGAACGTCCGGCGCGGTGTCCGAGACATCCGTGGAGTAGATGGTGAGGGGCATGTCGAACGCCCTGGCATTGGATGGCTTGTCCCTAGTCCATTCCGCTTCGATGTCGGACCGCGGCTCGACTTCGGGCTCCGCGAATTTCAGACCGCGCGAGGCTGGAGTCAGGGCGTCTCCGATATGACCCAGACTTAGGATATACTGATGCTCGAAGCTGTGACCAAGGCCGACGCGGACGAATATGAGTGTCGGCGCGATCCCCTGTTCAGGTACACGATGAGACTGATTTTCAGGGCTAAACTGTTTCATGTGCTACTCACCAGCACCTGATGCATTGCATTCTGTGGTATCACCTACCAGGATGTGTTAGGGAAGTCATACAAGAATAAGGCGGATCAACTCACAATGTTGGTCGGAGAGGTATACCAGGTTATGACGACGATCAAGAGGACCGCAGCGTACAGAGCTCCGGATTCAACACTTTGGAGACAAAAATATAAGACGGAGATCAACGACAATTCAAACAGAAAGCGCACACGAGGGCTATAGCATGGCGACTGCCTGATGATTGTCTTTTGCCAACCACCTTTTCGAATTCCCTAGTCGTGAACCATATGCGTGAAGCTGATGAAGGCGATTGCATTGGTACTGTCAGCGCCAGCTATGTATTCAAACGTCGAAACTCACCGATGAGAGAAGTGGTGATCAGACTTGTCATGAATGAAAGTAAGAACGCCGCCATCGCCAGCTGATTCTTCAGTACGCCAGCGGAAAACCACTGAGGCGGGGGCGGCGCATCGGCCGAAGCGTTGTGCCTAATACGATAAAGCTCTAGTTCAGGTGACACCTGCGCAAACCAACAGCCTTTGGCACGCAAGAGGATCAGTATCGTCGCCACCATAAAGGCGGAGTTTCGCAACGTACCACAGCTAGCGACCGTCAACAGAATGGGCAGCGTCAAAACCCATCGGCTTTCTCTCCAGAGGACCGCGCATCGGTAGATCTATAGCTCGAGTCAGTCAACGTGAATTGAAGAAAGTCATATATGCCCACCAGCACGATATCAGCCACCAATCTATATTTTTTATCTGCTGGTCAGCTACCGGAAGATACTACAGATTGGTGAGACCCACTGGGTTGCGGTGAAAACTAGCTGGACCGCTGCGTTGAATATGATGGTACGCAAGACTCCAGCGATGTCCGGTGTGGTTCCGGGACATGCATAGCAAGTCCCGTCCTCACAATAGGTGTTCGCAATGCCTACCCGCTGCATAAACGCCTCCACAAAATCCAACACGATCAATGCCGTGCATGCAACAAACATAAACACGGAGGCCGCTAAGAAGTACTTGTTCGGTCGCTCGAAAAGCAGGACATAGACACAACCCGCGAAAAGCGCTGCATATACACCTGCACGAACATTTCTGGTTAGCACCACTGGTGTTTGCTCACGCGAGTGAGTCCGTACCGTACAAGATAGCTTCGACCTGTTCTCAAGACACCTGTGAGAAGACACACACAAACGGACTGCTCATGTTCTCACCAAAAGAGCAGCGAGGGAGATCTGTCGATCAACAGGTCCAACGGTAAGGTATTGGTAAGTAATAGATGATGGCAATACGCACCACGTAGTACTCTTGCCCGCACATGATGGAAAGAAGATCTTGGATGGAACGGTGAAAGGATGATCGATTAATGGTGCCCTTAATATATGGGCTAAGGCACACAAGTGTTCTTAGTGGCGAGGGAACAGATGCGTTAGCTCTGTCCTGCTTCAGAAAACAACGGTGCAGATACGGAACGGAGTGTCAGGGCACAAGTAGTGGCAATGTCGGCAATATCCAACGCAGTGCGGACATCTCGATAGGTCGTGTATTTCGTAGCCCCTGTACGGAATACGATTCCGTGCGTACCCCGCATTGGCGCCGAAAAACAAATATGTTTGTTGAAGCCCTTGCAGAAGTATTTGCTGCTAGCATTCGCGTAGCGATAGTCCTTGAACAGTAAAGACAGCTTGTGGAGCACCAGGACACGTATGCTTCGAACGTCAGGAAAAATACTGAGGGAATCACGCCAGCTCGTGTATACGACGCGGGCCCCGCGATATAATCTACTAGGACCAACGCTTCCGAACCTGACATGACATGTTCAGAAGAACCTGCATAGAAAAGCACTGCACTTACTCAACTGGATGTTTTGTATTTCGTGCCTCCTGCGGACAAACGCTGGGTTGTCAGTGGGGCAGTTCCGCACCAGCCCTGATGCAGAAGGCCGAAGGAATGACTTCATTCAGTTTAAGTGTATCAGTCGGGACAAGCCGGTTTTGAACAACGCGTCCTGTGCTGTGAGTCATTGAGACGGAATGCTCCTCCGCACACCCTGAAACGACGATATCGAGGTTGCGCAGAAACCACGAGTGAAAGTTCGTAGAAGCCGACGGCTCGAGTCGACACCAGTGTCGAACCCTGTAGTCGGTTCCTGACTCCAGGACAAACCAAAATGAGACGTGCGTAGCTCCTTGCCTTGTTCGGCGCGAAAACAGCGCATCGCCTATGTATAATAGACAAGAGGGCGTTAGCTATGGTCGCGAGTCGCGACGCAGCGGAGGACGAGGACGAGGACAAATTTACCGTGCTCAAATGAACTGTGGCACCTGTATAAACTCCGAAATTTGTCTCCTGCCCCTCGTCGCCGCCGCCGTCGTCGTCGTGGTGGTATTGACCATACGCTATAGCAAAAAGGAAGTTGGCAGCGATACGGCCACCCGACGGCCCCGATACATTTACGTATGGGGCGCTTAGATTAGATCCTGCAATGGTTTTATCGCGGCAGTCTAGGTGGCGCTTTTTACCTCATGGTAAGCCCATATGTGTTTTGCGCTGAAGGCGGGAATTGTCAAGAACTTGAGCATCTGACACTTCCATGACAGCGTCTAAGATGAACCCCGGCCTCTCCATGACACTTTTCTCATCAAGCTGAACGTCGAACACTCTCGATGGTACCTCCCGTCTTGAGAAGAGACCACCATATATGTGTCTCACTGCTGCACCGGCTTTGCGTGATGGACTGGTGAGTGTAGCCCCCTCTCGGTCGTCCGAGGACATTGAAGGACTCATCTTAAGATGCCGACTGCGGAAATTGAGCGGACAAGAGACATTGGAGTGATTGTTATGGAACCAGAACCGTCGTACCCTGCTTCATAAGTACGTACTCAGAGTGCGCATGCTTCCCTCCTGCACTTTTGTTCTCTCTAATAACCTCTATAGGATGCTCGCGGGAGCTTATAGTGATATTCCACGCCGCCTGTGTCAACTTCCCGGCCGGGTGATGATCATCTACGGTGTCTCGACACTTCATCATTCTAAAAAGTGTCTCCGAGGAAATCGTCTTTCCTTTTGACAAGATGCGACTTGCGCGGAATGTTGTCGAGGACAGTCCCTTCTCAATGAAACTCGCTCCGTCGGTTTACATAGGGGCAATCATGCTCCTCGCGTCGTATTCACGCCATATAAGTCCACCGCGGGCTTTTGGAAGCAAGCCATCCCCACCGAGAAGCACTAGCCTCCGTCCCGCCATCAACTTCGCGTCGTTCTTGGTGTACGTTCTGCCTGCTAAGGCTCCCGTCATTCGCGGCTGTTCAGCAACATAAGTGGTGGCGTCTTCTCGCCTTAGGCCCCCTCCTCTTCTCCGCCCTATTTCATGCCATGGATGCGGACGAGGAGACCATCCACTGCAAGGGTTTCTCGCCGCCGGAGAAGGGCTCGCTCGCGGGGCAGCATCTAGCTTCACCCACACCTCCGCGCTTCTCGGACGATGCAGACGCAGTGATGACGCAGCTCTCACGGGAGGACGGCGGCCTGTGGGCATGGCTTAGCGTCGCCGGCGGATTCCTCGCGCTGTTCTGCTCGTTCGGACAGCTTAACGCGTTCGGGACGTTCCAAGCGTGGTATGCGCAACACCAGCTGAGCCACCTCCCACCGTCGACTATTGCGTGGATCGGATCGGTGCAGCTATGGGTATTCTTCTTCTCGGTGCGTCACCTGCCTTTCGCTACGACCGCTGCGGACGTGTTGACAGTGATCGGGATGCAGGGGACATTCGTGGGCCACGCGTTCGACACATATGGGCCGCGCTACATCCTCGCTGCAGGCTCATTCGTGATGGTGTTCGCGCTCATGATGACGAGCCTCTGCACGCGCTACTATCAGTTCATGCTGGCGCAGGGTGCGCTGTTCAGTATCGGGGTCGCCATGCTGTGTGTCCGGTCCTCTTTCCAATTATAGAGGTCACTAACACACAGCAGGTTCTATTGCTCACTAGCGTCTGTCGCGACACACTTTCAAAAGAGACGCGCGACCGCAATAGGACTGGCGTCTGCGGGATCCGGCGTCGGTGCGCTCGCCTTTTCCATTTCCGTCGTGCGCGCGCTCACCCAGCCATGTCTCGGAGATGCAGGTGGCACTGTCTTCCCTATCATATTCCCGCGCTTGTTTGCGCTGGTGGGGTTTGCGTGGGCCGTACGCATCGTGGGCTTCATCTCGCTGGCCTGCTGCGCACTCACGCTGCCGATGGTCACACGGCACCCTTCCGCGATAGGCGCACGGCGGCGCAGTGGCATGGGCTGGGTGGATGTTGGTGCAGTGAAGGACGTGCGATTCGTGCTGCTCGCGGTGGGCTGCGCGTTCGTGTGCTTCGGTGCGCAGCGTTTGGTATGTTTCGTGCTGTGCTTGCTGATGACGAGGCCGTGCTAGGTCTGTTCATCCCGTATTTCTTCATCACGTCGTACACGCAGGCGATTGCGCGCGTGCAACACCACGATCTCCCCCATCCACCGGGGTCGGGTTCGTTCTCGACCTCCCTGGCAATCCTCAACGCAGCCTCCGTCCTCGGGCGTACGCTCCCGCCACTAATTGCAGACCGCATTGGGCCATATAACACGCTCGTCCCCTCTGTGACACTTGCAGGGCTGTTCTGCGTGGCGCTGTGGCTGCCGGCAGGACCCGGGACCATGCATGCGCGCGACGTCCTGGACGCGCTCGTGGCGCGCAGCCTGGAAGGCACGACGGGCACACCGGCACGGCTGGTGATCGCATTTGCGGCGCTGTATGGGTTCGCGAGCGGCGCGGCAATCGCGATGATCACGCCGTGCGTCGCGCGCATCTCGGACGTGCGGCGGATCGGGGCGCGTGTGGGCATGCTGTATACCGTCGTCTCCATTCCGTATGTCGCTGTCATGCTGCTTGTCGAGTTGCCACTGATATACAGGCAGGTCGCTGTTCGGTGGTCCTGCGGCGGGCGCACTCATTGGACTCGCGGGCGGGTCGTATACGGGGGCGATTGCGCTCGCTGGTGCGACACTGCTCGTAGGGGCGGTGTTTGTCGCGTGGGCGCGGTTCAGCGTGGATTCGCGTCCCTGCGCGAAGGTGTAAGGCATAGAAAGGCCGGAGATTCATCAAAAGGATATCAATCTAGGATTTTGATCCAGTAGAAGGGGGAGCGTACATTCTTATAATAACTGACGATTATAGACACACCACTGATGTATCCTTATTCATGATCTGTTGTGCTTGTGTTTGGGACAATAGCATCAGCGGACGGACTACGGCCAAGAAGGCGAATAAAAATGCTTGAAAGTGGTTTGACACCCTCTTTTGAATCCGTAATTCTGGATGACTGGGACCACCCGGAGAGACAGGAAGGTATGCCATCGATAACTCCGAAGAGAGGATACCATTGGGTGAGGTCGAAAAGAGATTTGAGTGTCATACTCTTGTGTTATATTATAATTTGTTCGCTTCAACAGTGTCGAGTACCCAGGACCCTCTCATGTTGTCTAGAAGTTCGATAAGGGTGCAAATAAGACCAAATCAACCAAACGAACTTACTTGTCCGTTTATACTAGGAATCCTACAACACCTGTCCTTGAGAGAGGAATATTCCTCCGGTATGAAAACTTACCGTTGAATTTCTTCAAAATGTCTCCGAGCACTGGTAATGCGCAAGGTCTTCCGCAGGTTTAATCAAGGACTCTAAATGAAATAAATTGTCAATTGTTAGGCGAAAACCGCTAAGTGTTATTCCCACGATCACGCCACTCTGATTAGTGCCCTCTGTCTGACTCTGCCGTTCACATCGTCCTCGTCCTCGTCCTTTGTCCCCCGACCTTCACACCTCTCAATACTCTACAACCATGGGAGAGTCGCGATCTGAACTTCTCGCTTGGCTGAACGACCTGCTGCAGCTCAACTACTCGAAGATCGAACAGTGCGGCACGGGCGCGGCGTACTGCCAGATCCTCGACTCTATCTATGGTGCGTTGGTTTTTGTGTTCGTGGAACGGGTATGCGATGCGAATCTTGGATTGGCAGGCGATGTACCGATGACGCGCGTGAAGATGAACGCGAAGCACGAGTACGAGTTCATCGCGAACTTCAAAGTCATGCAGAATATCTTCAAAACGAAACGGATCGAAAAGGTGCGCACTCTCCGTCTTTCACCGTCACTGACACTAATGTCAATACTCGCTACAGCCCATACCCGTTGAGAAGCTCGTGAAATGCAAGATGCAGTACGTGCCGTGTCCGTTCAACCTATCTTGAGTCACGCGCCTAACCGTGTTTGCAGGGACAACCTCGAGTTCCTGCAGTGGATAAAGCGCTTCTGGGACTCGAACTACGGCGGCCAGCCCTATGACCCTGTCGGCCGGCGACGTGGGCAGCCGACCGACACGCCTGCCACGATCGCGCCGCTCGGACGCGCGGGTGGCGGTGGTGGCGGCGCAGGGCTGCACGCGGGGGCGACGCGCAGTGGGGGTAAGACGCCGATCGGAGGACATAGGGCCGGGAGCGCCGCGGCAGCCAACCACGAGCAATTGCTGCAGCTGCAGGCACAGAACCGCGAGCTGTCAGCACATATGGAGGGTCTCGAGAAGGAGCGCGATTTCTACTTCGAGAAGGTGCGTGGCGGTACTGTGGTAGAATTACTGCTGCTGATAGTTGATTGTCATATAGCTGCGCGACATCGAGATCCTGGTCCAGCAGCAGATGGAGACGCTCGAGGCCGCGGGCAGCGATGACGAGGTCCTGCGCCAGATCCAAAAGATTCTGTATTCGACAGAGGTGCGTGATTGATCGTACGTGCACGTTAATGCTAAGCTCATGATAGAACGTCCAGGATGGCTTTGAAGTGCCCGAAAGCGGGCAAGCTGTCGATGAAGAGGAGACGTTCTAAGCTGTCTCGCAAGGCCGTTGTCGATTCGCTTGCATCTGTATCTATACCACGCCACCCACACATCATACCTCCATACCTCCTCGCTCAGTCTCATCGAAGTCTGCTATTTCCTGTTGTGTTCAACATAATGCCTACGCTCTTTAGTATATGTTTCAGCTTCTCAGACGATCGTCGACAGTACTGCTTCCGCGCTCGCTTTCCTTCTTTTCTTCCGTTGTTTTTGCTTTGCGAATGAAGCGAGGTCTACCTAGGGCAGAGACAGCAGACGTGCGGTCTAGATTTCTTGTTCGTGTAGAACCTGCGGCAGTTTTGACAAATTGAACCCGAATTCGCCGTCTATAATATGATCTCGTTCTAGTCTGAGTCTGTGCCTTTAAAAGTCGCGTACTAGGGGGCGTCTGACATAAGCTGTCTTCGTTTCTTCTACTTGTTCAACTTCTTTATGCCGTGAACCATGCTATCATCCCTCTACGTCTCTTGTCAAGCCAAGGTATATCCTTCCAGCTCAAATCACCTGCAGAATTTCTTCTAACATGCCAGTAACAGATAGGGCGAGACGCTCGCATTCTATCTTATCCCAAGTAGAAGCTCGTCTGCGAACAAAGGCTTGGAGATTTTCGACCTGTGGCCCACTCTCTCCAACATTTCATACCCTCCTACGGCGTCAAGGCAGAACCCGCAGACTAGGAACGAGCGATTCAGGCCGCACAGAAAGAGGTAGGTGAGCATGACGTTGTATACATGTCGATACTCATGGTTTGCTAACGAGTTTGGATCGTAGCTGCTGTATCACCCTCCCCAACATTTATACCACTTCAACACGTCAAGGGAAGAGATATAAGTGGAATACAAGCCACTGAGAGCGACTTGAAGCCGACAGGTAAGCGAAGAACCCTATCGAACACTCACGGCGGAGCAGGGTGCTATGTCGGCGTGAAAGAACGGTGAAATGGGGAGTGCTTTAGTGGCCATTCACCTGAATGCATCCATATCGATTGCTATTCCACTGCTATTCAACGGCGATATGGTAGCCTCTACCTGCCGTGTCTGTATTCGTCTATGGACCAAAGCACTGACGGGATAGGATCGTAACTTTTCCCAGTGTTTGCCATGCCCAGCGCATCCACCCTCGCGTTTCAGGATCCTCGGATCGCTAGCACGATTGTAGCGTACACTACGCCTCCATTCGACGTTGCCGCCCTCGCGCGGACGAACAAGACACTTTCTGTTCCCGCCACCCGGCTGCTTTACACCACGCTCGCCTTCGACGATGTCACCTCCGCCTACCTCGCGCTCCAAGCCGTCGCACACACGCCCGCCATCGCCCAGCACGTACGCTCTCTGCAGCTCTACCGCGACCGGCACCGTCCGCGCGTCCCGCTGCCTTCCGCATTCTGGCACGCGCTGCAGCTAGCGCTCACCGCACTACCCGCGCTCGAGACGCTCGTCCTCGCCGACATGTCCGGCGGCCCCTCGCAGCCCGCACACACCTCCGTGCTCCCACCGCAGGCGCCCTTCCGGCTGCGCGACGCACGTATCCTGCTCCCATGGGGCCCACACCTCGCCGCCTTCCTCGCGCACCAGCCGTCCCTCCGCACGCTGCAGATCGAGGCCTTTGGCGGGCCCCCATCACCCGCGTCCCCAGCCTCCGCCGTCGCGCCATCCTCGATCCGCGACCACCTCCCGCCGGAGCAGCCCATTCTCCCGAACCTCACCGTCTTCGAGGGCCCCCTGCGCGTCGCACACGACCTCGCCGCGAGCCCGCTCACGCACCTCCAGGTCTGCATCACCTCCGAGCCGCGCGGCGACCCCGAGTCTCTCCTCCCCGTCCTCCGTGGCCTGCGCGGCACCCTCCGCGCGCTGAACATCCAGGACATGCCTGAGTCGCGCGCCGCAGATATCATTGGCATGGTTGGCGCCGCGTGCCCGCAGCTGCTGCACCTCGGCTCGCTCACACTCCCGCCGGGCAACGTACGTTTCTCCCTCTGCATTTTGTGTTCGTGTGCTCTTACTGAAGTCGACTCGCGTGTGCCCCAGCGCATGCCGTGCCATGCGGCATTGCGCTCGTTCGAGAAGCTCCGCTCGCTCGAGCTCGACCTCGCGCTGTGGAACCCTCCCCCGCCCTTCTCGCTCCAACGCGCCCTCGTCGCCGAGACGCACACGTACTCGCCCACGCTCGAGGTCGCCGTCGTCTGGCTCAGCAACATGCGCGTCGTGTGGATGGTCAATCCCGAGACTGGCAGCTGGGAGGGCCGCCATGACGGCCGGGGCGGGTGGAAGGCCGTGTGAGGGGTGCATGTGCGAGTGAAGAATGAAGAAGTGTATCTGCATACCATTGTGTGTAATCTATCTCGCAGCTTGTGTTGCATTAGGGAGTGTAGGGTAGAGAAGTTAAGCAGACGTCCATTGCAATTTGTTTGAGCTTATGTATACTACCCCGCAACTGCCGACCATCGTCGAACCCAGTCCTCGTAGTTCAGTGCAATTAACGTGTATAGCAAATCATGGCGCTATTACTCTAAAAGTACAGTAAGATAGAGTCTGGCCCTTGCGCATCCATCCTAAGTCCTAGAAATCACAACACAACGCTAAACCTTGGCCGACGCATTCGGGTCCGTCGCTCTCGAGTCTACCTTCGTCACCGTCACATCCGTTTCATTATCTTCTTCGTGCCGGTGACCACGGGCGTGTGCATGTTCGTTCTTCTCATGCAGCCCATACGCCTCATCCACCTCGTGCCTGAGCCGCACCTCCTTCAAGAACAACAGCGACAGCAGCCCGAGACCAGACAGCCCGATCATCGTCTGCCACACCGTCGCGAGGCTCGCCGCGAACGCCGCGCGCACCTCCGTGCGCAACGGCTCAGGGAGGCCCGAGATGACGGGGATCGCGGCGTACGCAATCTCGAAGCCTGCGGGGAACTGCGACGCGAAGGCGGAGGGTAGTTTTTTCTTCAGTTCGTTCTGCAGGATCGTCGCGGAGATCGTGATGCCCCAAGTCTGCGTTGCGGAGGCCAAGTGTCAGGAACTATGAAGAATACGACAACTGGGAAAGGCGCACCTGGGCGAACGCACGCACAAACGCATAGAAGGCGACCGCCGCGGCGGTGCGCTCAAGAGGGAGAGGCGCGAGAATCGGGAAAATGGTCGATGCGTACTGCGCAATCCATAATGAGCACAGAAATCCCGTTCGAGGCAGCAGCAGCAGACTCACGATCAAACCAATACCGCATGCGGTGACCATAGTGTACCCCACCCATTTGCCAGTCGACGTGTTCCACTTGAGCATCGTCAACAGGCCGAACCCGATAAGCGATAGCACCCAGCCGAGAGCGTTCGGCGGGATATAGCGTTTCATGGTCTGGACCATGACTCCGGCCGTCATTGCTGCCGGCGCGATAAGCAGGGCCATTGACAAAGCGTCCACGCCAGAGCGGATTGGCGATGCGCCGAAACACCCTTGGAAGTATACGGGAAGGTAGTCTGTCACGCGCGTGAGGCGACGAATATCTGAAGACGGACACATGGCTTACAGATGACGGAGATACTGACAATACCGTGAACGCCCGTGGCCACGTACGCGCTCACTACCGTCCGGTTGGTGAGGGCGTCATACGGCATCGTGGGTTCGGCGGGGACCTTAGCCTCGTAGATGAGGAACGCGCCGACGAGGAACATGCCAACGATGAGCGGGACGAGTGTCGCGGCTGAATCCCAAGGCTCAGAGATACCTGCCCATGTCAATCCAATCATGGCGACGGTAGTCCCGGTGATGACAATAGCATTTCCACTGTTCGTACAGTGTCAGTACATGCAAAAGTGAAGAACGTTTCGACTCACAGCCAATCGACACGCGCTAGCTTCTCCCGCATGCTACCTGCCGGCCTACGGACACGCAGGAAGAACACGACGAGGCAGAATGCAATAAACGTGATCGGGAGATTCAAGACTAGTTGCATTCATGTTAGAATGGAGAATAGGGTTAGAGAAATATAGGACTCACAGAATAACCACCGCCAAACTGATGAGGCTAAGGCACCACCCTTCGCAAAGACATCATTATAAGCGCGTTGATGATGCAAAGAGACGACTTACAAGTGGAGGACCGATACCCGATGCGAAAGCCCATGTCAGTCCAAGGAATCCTTGGTAAAGACCACGCTCCGCCAATGGAACAATATCAGACACGATGATCTGGGACATGCTGATAATACCTCCTCCGCCGATTCCCTGCACGGCTAGACAAGCACGTCCAAAGTCAGCGATGTTTGAGGCAGTATGAAGGCCAACCAACTCACTTCGTGCCCCAATCAACATATTCATGTTTTGCGAAGCACCGCTGATAGCGCTCCCAATAGCGAACAATCCAATCGAGGTGAGCATGACAGGCTTACGGCCGAAGACGTCCGCAAGCCTGCCTAGCAGTGGCAGGAACGCCGTGCTCGCAAGAGAGTACGCCGAGCCTACCCAGACAAAGTTACTGCCTCCTCCAAGCCGTTTCGTGATGGTTGGCAATGCGGTAGACACGGCCGTGAGGTCCAGCGCGCTGAGGAAAGTCGAGACGACGATGGCCAGGAACGTCATCCAGAACGCGCTGCCCTTTCTTGGCCGCTTCTTCCGACTTGTGTGGTCCTGTGCGAGGTCTGCAGGATCCTGCATAGTGTAAGTGTGGGTATGAGACGTGAGTATGGAAGGAGAGTTGCGGAAGGGCATCCGGCATCACTGGGAGCTATATAGGTAAGGCAGGAGCGCATCGTGTAAACGGACTCTGGCTCGATCGAGGCAGGTGGATCTCAGTGTATCGTCCGTAGTGATGCACTACACGGCTCTCAGCGGCAGGGGACATGCATTGCTCGGGCTATCGAAGCCTAGGCCAGCGGAATGCGCGCATGCAGAAAGTCGCGGAAAGTTCTCCTGCCGTGGCGAATACCACGTTACCGAGGAAAGGCCGCCATGGGCAGAAAGAAAGACGCTCCCGACTGCACGCGAAGGGATAGAACAATGTACCCAACGACTTAGAGCGTGCCCACGCCCTGCAGTACTAGTGCGGACAGCTAGTGCTCCGGTTCCGAATGGCTATCGCAAGCCTGCATATACACAATATCAGTCAGAATGAGGAGAGGAACACACACTAGCCTCGGGCCAGGCAGGAGTAGTACAAAGTCGTTGCAGCTAGGCAGGCCGGTGTACCTGTGAAGTGCAACGCCTGGACTCGGTGTATATCAGACTTCGGACTTCTCGGGGGGAAAATGCCGGTGAATTCGTTCGGAGCTGATTTCTGCCGGCATGCCGGCAAAACTACACTAGAGAGCCACGATACATGAACTGGAGCTTGGAATCAATGAACGTAGAGGTAAACGTTGTTGTGCATAAGTTAGTCCTTGTGGGGGGGGGGAGAGATGGGAAAATTATTAATGGTACGGGACAGTATGCTACTGTAATGTCGAGGGTCTAGAGAATTTCGTTGCAGAGCGTAGACGTGTGCGTGATCCATGAAAATACCAACCACAAACCAAACATCCCAGTCCAACTCTACGCCTTCTCAACCTCGCTCGGGTTCGTCTCCCTCGAGTTGACCCGGGTCGCTGCCGACTCCTCCCTCACATCCTTCTCGACTTTGTCACCCACATGCAGGCCATACGCCTCGTCGACCTCCTCCCTCAGCTGCACCTCGCGCATGAACGGCATCGTCAGAAGACCCAAGCCCGCAATGCCGATCATCGTCTGCCACACCGTCGCGAGACTGTCTGCAAACGCAGCGCGGACCTGCGAGCGCAGGGGCTCCTCCAGGCCCGAGATGACAGGGATTGCGGCGTACGCGATTTCGAAGCCCGCGGGGAACTGCGCCGCAAAATCTCCCGGCAGCTTCTTCTTGAGCTCGTTCTGCAGGATCGTGGCGGAGATCGTGATACCCCAAGTCTGCGTGTCGCTCAGTACGCGGGTAAAAAAATGGAGCTCTGAGATGTGCGTACCTGAGCGAAGGAGCGCACGAATGTGTAGAAAGCGAGCGAGGCTGCGGTACGTTCAACCGGCAGGGGTGCCAAGATCGGGAAGACAGTCGAGGTGTACTGGAAATTTCGTGAGTTTCTCCTTGAGATAGTGGCGGCAACAACGATGCGGACTGACCAGGAGACCCACACCACAGGCCATCACAATGATGTACCCGACCCATTTGCCGGTGGAAGTGTCGTACTCGAGCATGCTCAGCAGACCGAAGCCAATGATGGTGAGCACCCAGCCGGCAGCGTTGGCCGGGATGTAGCGCTTGAAGACCTGGACCGAGGCACCAGCTAAGATGGCGGCTGGGGCAATGAGCAAAGCCAATGCCAGCGCATCCACGCCTGAGCGGATCGGAGACGCTCCGAAGCACGCCTGAAAGTACACGGGGAGATAATCTATCATCGAGAATCAGCTGAGAAGCATGAGAAGTGAACATGAAGCATACACATGGCGGAGATGCTGACAAGACCGTGGACACCGGTGGCGACGTATGTGCTCAGCACCATCTTGTTCGACAGGATGTCATAAGGGACCGTGGGCTCGCTGGGGACTCGGAACTCGTAGACGAGGAAGCCAGCGACAAGCAGCAAGCCGAGAATGAGGGGCACGAGTACTCCTGCAGAATCCCAAGGTTTCTCAACACCAGCCCATGTCAGACCTAACATTGCGACTGTCGTGCCCGCGATGATGATGGCGTTCCCACTAATTGTGCAGCATGAGCATGGGATGAGATACGCGTAAGTTCTTACTCACATCCAATCGACACGCGCGAGCTTGTCCCGCATTCTGCCTTCAGGCGTGCGGACGCGCAAAAAGAACAAGACCAACACGAATGCGATGGCCGTCACCGGGAGATTCAGGACTAGATCTCCGTCAGTATGAAGTACTAGATGGATGTAAACACGAGACGTACAGAATAACCAACGCCATGCCGATGTTGCCAAGGCGCCACCCTGTGCGAAGTTAGCTTCAACAATACTGCTACACAGTATGAGATAGACTCACAATCGGAGGGCCAACTCCTGACGCAAAGGCCCAAGTCAGACCGATCATGCCTTGATAGATTCCGCGCTCCGCCAACGGGACGAGATCAGACACAAGGATCTCCGTCATGTTGAGGATGCTTCCTCCGCCAATGCCCTGAACAGCTGCAGAACAAGAGATGAGCGTGCATCAGCGTATAAGAACCAAACAACGTACTTCTCGCTGCGATAAGCATGTTCATGTTCTGCGCCGCACCCGCGATAGCGCTGCCAACGGCAAACAACGCAATCGAGCAGAGCATGACGGGCTTGCGACCGAACACATCCGCCAGCCTGCCCGACAGTGGCAGAATTGCTGTACTGGAAAGAGAATACGCCGAGCCGACCCAAACGAAGTTGCTGCCGCCTCCGAGACGTTTCGTGATAGTGGGCAGCGCGGTGGAGACGGCGGTGAGGTCGAGCGCGCTGAGGAACATGGAGACGATAATGGCGACGAAGGTCATCCAGAAGGCGCTCCCCTTCCCCTGCCGCTTCTCGCCGGTCGTCTGTTCTTGGGCGATGTCTGCGGTGTCCGACATCGTGTAAATGAGGAAAGTTGGTGTGGAAGGAAGGCATATTGGCGAGGATATATAGGTTTCTGGGTGATGCCATATCTACGACACAAGCGGGCTCGGGCGCAGCTGCTCGGCCATCATGCCACACACAAGAATGCGCGCCTCTCACCCATGAAGGCCAAGGGAGGGCGGCTATCAGATATTGAGACAAGGGCATGCATCCGTGTCGAAACGCAGGAAGGCACTAACGTCGGCAAGCGAAGACGCGTACCCCAGTGCTGCTGACAAGGCGACATGGCGGAAACCAAGTATTGAACTAGATGACTGATCGAAAGCAATCAAGATGCCGACGACGGGGGTGGCTATCCGCTTGCGTATGCTTCGAGGAGGGCGGCAGGATGCCGCATTGCGGTGCCTGGAAGTGCAGATATATGGTGATGAAGTTCGCGCCTGTGGGCAGTCAGACTACGCGGCCGTGCGGCAGCCTTGGCATGGCTCGGAACGGTGTTCGCGCAACCTCATTACTCGAGCTCTGTGGTAGATACTTTTTTGTCTAGAGAAAGAGGAAGATGAAGACGGAAAGGAAGGAAAAGAAAGAGAATCGAAAGCTGACTGACTGGGACTACAAGCACACATAAACATTCACAGGGCCCTTGCGAGTCTAATCCGGAGTCCACGGACCAGCGCCGTAGCAGTGCCACCGTTCGTTCCGGCAGGTTGGCCTAGTTTCCAGTATCGGGCGCAGCTCAGCGCAGCGACCACTCGTCGAAACACGCATCGAGGGAGCGTATGTGGGGCCTCGGCCATCCTCGGTCAGGCTCCATACATCATATTTAGGACCGCAAGGCGGCGCGGTTGACTCCCGAAAGAAGATCATCGAGATGGGGCATCCAATGCAAGCGATATGAATCGGGACCTCGGGGCGATGCGAGTGCGACGCCGCGGGTGCTGAAGGGAAGTATAGTACTTACACTATGCGAGGGCAGCCAAGCGTTATCGCATTAATTGTATGTCGTCTAGTATGATATATAGTCTAGCGAGACACGGCGGCATTGAACAGAACAAAGCAGGGGGAAGGATAGTATGTCCATGAGCTATACCACGATCCTCGCGCGCGAAGCAAAGCAAAAGAGAAGCGCGAGAAGCAAACGATGCGGGTCCTAGACTCTAAGCTTCTGACTTCGCTCCCGGATCCGCAGAGTTGACAGAGTTTACATAGGTCATCTCTGCCGACGTCTTGGCCTCCTGCACTTGTCCGTCGTGCAGGCCATATGCATCATCAACATGCCCGTGCAACTCCACCTCTTGCAGGAAGGGCAGCGTGAGGATGCCCAAGCCCGATATGCCGATCATCGTCTTCCAGATTGTCGCCATGCTGTCGGCGAACGCGCTGCGGACCTGCGAGCGCAGCGGTTCCTCGAGGCCAGAGATGACGGGGATGGCTGCGTACGCGATCTCGAATCCGGAAGGGAACTGGGAGACGAAGTCTGATGGGAGCTTTTTCTTCAATTCGTTTTGTAATATGGTTGCAGATATCGTGATACCCCATGTCTGCATGAGGGGTTACTTAGTGCCCAGCGTGACGAAGAACATGTTGAAGACACGCACCTGGGCGAACGCACGCACGAATGCGAAGAAAGCCAATGACGCGGCGGTACGCTCAACGGGAAGTGGTGCCAATATAGGGAATATCGTCGCAGCATACTATCATTACAATTTTATCTCAGCATGAGCATCTCCTGACACGAAATCATGGGCACTTACAATTAACCCTGAGCCGGCGGACACGACAATGATATATCCCACCCACTTCCCGGTGGAAGTATCGGACTTGAGTAAAGTTAGCAAGCCGAACCCAATGATGGTGAGCACCCATCCGAGAACGTTCGCCGGGATGTAGCGTTTCATGGTCTGGACCATGATGCCGGCGACCATAGCTGCCGGAGCAATAACAAGTGCCATTGTCAAACCGTCCACACCGGAGCGGATAGGAGACGCCCCGAAGCACGCCTGAAAATATACGGGAAGGTAATCTAACGAACCGTATGTGAGCGGGGGTGGCAGAAGTATGACAGGGCTATTCAACTTACAGATGATGGAGATGCTGGTAAGGCCATGGACAGCAGTGGCTAAGTACGCGCTCAGAGCCGTCCGGTGTGTGAGAATATCATATGGGATCGTGGGTTCACGAGGGATCTTGAACTCGTAGATCAGGAAGGCTGCCACCATGATCATGCCAAGGATCAGGGGCACGAGCACGCCGGCGGAATCCCAGGGCTTCTGGATGCCTGCCCACGTCAGACCGATCATGGCTACCGTCGTCCCTGCGATGATGATCCCATTGCCACTGGTCGCATGAATTTAGTACGTCCAGCAGCCAATCTGCGTTTCTAGGGACTCACATCCAGTCGACACGCGCTAGCTTCTCCTTCATGCTACCCTCTGGCGAGCGGACGCGCAAGAAAAATAGGACCAGCACAAAGGAGATAAACGTGATCGGGAGATTGAGAACTTAAACACACATCTCCATTAGAATACAACCATCAGAAAGCTGGAGAAATTGGGGACCCACAGAATAGCCACCGCCAAGAAGACGAAGCCAAAGCACCGCCCTTCGGGTCTCGTCAGCACCAGTGCTCGTACTTTAAAATAGATACTCACGATCGGGGGACCGACGCCGGCCGCAAAAGCCCAAGTCAGGCCAATGACTCCCTGATACACGCCCCGCTCCGCGAGCGGGACAAGATCAGACACGATGATCTCCGTCATGTTGATGATTCCGCCTCCACCGACGCCCTGGACAGCTAAAACGAGAACAACAGGACGGACCGTTAGCAACCGTCTTATGATAGATCGCGACATAGATATCTGCTCACTTCTCGCCGCAATCATCATATTCATATTCTGCGCCGCGCCCGCAATCGCACTCCCGACCGCAAACAGCGCAATCGAGCAAAGCATGACCGGCTTGCGGCCAAACACATCCGCGAGCCTCCCCGACAGCGGCAGCACCGCAGTGCTCGCAAGCGAATACGCCGACCCGACCCACACGAAGTCGCTGCCGCCCCCGAGGCGCTTGGTGATGGTCGGCAGCGCGGTCGCGACGGCGGTGAGGTCGAGTGCGCTGAGGAAGATGGAGACGACGACGGCGAGGAAGGTCAGCCAGAATGCGCTGCCCTTGCCTGGCTTTTTGCCGCCCTCTGCTTTGCTCTCGGCTTCGGGTTCGATGAAATCGAGCGAGCGCGACGACGAGTCCGCCATAGTGAGAAAGGCACCCAATTACTGGGAAAGAAGAGGAGAAAGAAGAGGAACTGGGACTCGAAGAAGAAATGCTGCAGCGAGGCATTGCACAGGACCCATTCTTATACTCGACCAGCATGTCCGCATTATGCCTTCAACTTCACATCGGGAGCCGCCATTATACAGCACGCAGGGACGCGGCGGCCTGCGAGCTGCGATAAGGAGTGACGTGCGACGTGCTGGACAGGCGCGTCGGTCAGCGAGGACGCGACGTCGACCCGCCCGAATATGTACTCCCGCCGGCCCAAACGCCGACGCGAGGCAATTACGAATCAGCAGAAGCCGCAGACTAAGCACGCACCTAAGCCATCGAGGATGCTTGCCCTTGTCGGGGGCACCCGTGGGCCATTCAGTCGCTGGTGTGCCTGGCAGTGCAGAGATTCGAGGAGTGATCGCGATCGGTCAATAACCTTGAAGGGAGATACACACCATCCAATGGCGTTATGAGTTTGTGGCCATGCAAGTCAGTTCTCTACATAAGCACTGGTGGGTGGACATGACTGCAGCACTAGCGGTGCCATAATACCGCCAAGTTGAACAGAGTTGAACACACTGTCACGGTAACTTGTAAGGATGCTTCCGTGATGTGACTATGGCAAACGAGACTGTCCTGCTCATTTCCGCGCGTCGGGCATCACGAATTTCGAAGTCCGCTTTTCGGCAGCCGCGGCAAAGGCGGGACCCAGGATACCGCCCGCGCGATCACTCTCTTACGTAATCATATCATCGCTGCCTCAGTCGTTGGCGTTGTCGAGCTTTCGATAGCAGTTTCTCGACGCCAGACTTCAGTTTCTTTTGTTAAAATTCGGATTTTGGCTTCCGATATCTGATTTTGATTTTTGACCATGAGATTCGGGTTTTGGGTGCCAAAATCGGTAGATTCATGCACAGAAAACAAAGATTGTGTTGTATCTCATGAAGTACGTATGCTAGACGAATGAAAGTTGTACCGTTGGAATCGCCTTCTCGAGACGTTTCTAATAATATATAGCATTATGTGTTTTGACACAGTTTCGAAATTCGATGTTGAAGATATAGAATACCCCATATCTCATGAAGGAGTGATGATATGTGGAATCGGACAACTGTACCGTGTTCGCATTGACGAGAGCTTTCTGTGGACACAAAGAACGTACCACTTTGTCCATTTTTCAATTGCAGAAAGCGACAGGGTTCCCTCTGTCCGATAGTGTTATGTGATTCACTACTCAATTAAAATCTCTAAATGATCTTCTCCGGTGCACGAGTGCGCGCTCAGGTCGGGCATGGCACACGAGATCACGCTGATGGACATGCAGCGTGGGATAGGCTCTGTGTCGGCATCGGCGAATGAGGGCGCGGGCAGGTGGCTCGGCGGCACGTCGTCGCTCGTGCATAGCCTCACGTCGATGCTCGGTGCATGCACGCAGGCCTACCAAGCTAAGCAAGGATAAGGACGGCAGCAACAAGGACACTGCACTTTGAACTTCAGCGCAGGAACTTCACGCGTTCTTCACGCACGTCATTACTCTCGTTCGTACATCTTCTCCTCAGGTCTCAATACTCTCAAAACATCACTGCAAACTGATCATAGGATACAATCTTTGTGCTTGATAGCTATATGCTGCATCGGGAGCCTTATTGTGAGGCACTGTCGTGCAGAAGTCAAGGGTCTCACTGTCAGCATTTCTGATTCATTTTCAGTGTGGCAGCCTTTCCGTGTTCCCTGCAGTCTTTGATATGCCCAGAGATGTCTTTACAAACGAGCTGAGTAGGATAAACAAAAAATTAATGTGTGGCAAATGATTTTCTAAGCAAAAGAATTATGTACTTCAGCGAGACCTTTGGGCCAACTTATACCGACTTCACGCGTACTGTACAGACTTCATCAGGTAACGACCTACCTTTTGAAGACGCGGCCTAATCGCGACGCGGCCCGGAAGTTGCCTTGAAGTCGCGCTGAAGGGCCTCAAAGTGGCGCTGAAGTCCTTGTAGGTTTCCTGATGCAGGTATGGACATATTGGCTGGAGGGGAAATGGAGTGATGACAGGATGTACAGCAGGGTGAGAGGGAAATGGCTGGAAGGCCAGGTGCATGTGCGCGCAGTCAGGCGCGAGCAGACGAGGGGAGAGTGGGAGGCACAAGGGCGGGCGAAGAAGAGCGAGCAATGCAGTGCACAGATGGGCGCGTGTTTACATGGGGGGCAGCGCGGGGAGGTAGCCCGTCGCTGTAGCTGACGAAGAGGAGGTATAGACGATGCTGGCGGCCGGCCAAGCTATACTGTCACATGACTTGACGTGTTGCTGTGTTGCGATGGTGGTAAAAGCGATGGGCGGCAGTGCGGCGCAGCAGCGCAAACAGCAAGGGCAGGACATGGTGGACTCGCAGCCTTGCAGTCAGACGTGTATTCCCGCTACCCCCATCAGGAAAAATAAGAATTTATATAGTAACCACTATGGTTATGTATACTATGAGTCCTATAGATCAGGGGAGTCATCTATAGACTGCTCCATAGCAGCTATAGCAGCCATAGCCAAGGTGGATGACTCCATAGCAGCCATAGGCTATACAACCTAAGTCAAGATTCTATAGCCTTGCATAGTTGCCAGCATAGACTATGCAGTCTATGAGACCACCATAAGCTATCAACTCCCCAGATATCTTATCCTAGACATATGAGGCCACTGGAATTTATTCATAGTATTTAAAGAACAAGGTACACTGAAATATATCTGTGCACTCTTACAAGGATGTATGTAGAGAAGATGTATGCAAAGTACAAGA